>JAPSGF010000059.1:4520104-4583166 GCA_035772895.1 Perdix hodgsoniae | reverse complement strand
TTTTGTCTTTGTTTGTTTGTTTTGTTTTAATCTATTTTGCTTTTGTTTTTGTCCTTCTCATCTTATCTGGCTAAAAATAAGAAAATAATATGTATTTCTGCAATTAACTAGCAGTAGTATTAGATACATCGATAAAAAATATAAATGTCCAAAACCAGGAAAAAATAAAAAATTGCCTGAACTACCAAGAACCACTCTTACATCTCAAAGAAAACAAAAAACAACAACCACAACAACAAACTTGCAGAAATAACAAGCAAGAGTAGGGAATGTTATTTAGAGGCCTGTTAACCTACCTGTATTTGTATCATTACAATCAATACAAAATGTAGTAACATTCCAAAACAACTATCTTAAGTTGTGCAAGTAGGCTTATGTAGAATAGTTAAGAATGAGACGTAACAATAAGACTTGAAACAAATCAAGCTGTAGTTAATCATCGAAGAAAAGTCAAGCAAAGGAATGTTCACACTAATGGATATCCTTGAGTTTAAAATTACCCCAAAATAACTACTTCATGAAGTACAGTGTAATTTTTTCTTCTGTAATCTTATTCCAAAATCTACATAAGAACATTGCATGTTCTTTTTCTGGCTTAGACAATCATAAAAATGGCAAAACTTCAGCTCGTCCTGAAGAACTAAATTATTTTCACCTCAGAGGAATCAAAAGGGCAATACGGTAGAATTAAAGGAATTATTACTCTGTTCCTTACATTTCTTTTAATTGATTTATTTGAGATTGCTAAATCACTTAGAAGCTGTAAAATATATAAATCTATTTATATAGAGATGTATTATAAATTAAAATAAAATCTGTAAAGAGAGACAAACTGAGGAAAGCCAAGCCAAATTTACAAAGAAAACTATATTCTTATGGAAGAAAAAAAAAATGATAAGGAAAAAATATATATATATATTCCTTCTGAGAATGAAATATGAGATATTTGAAGGTATTTGAAGTTATTCAATGTATTTCATGGAAAATTCAGAAAAATGAGGAAGAGCATAGGAAATACTTTCCTCATTATCTACTGATTATCAGCAGAACTGCAACATCACCCCTCTTGTGTCTCTCACCATAAACTAAAACACTATTGTTCCTGTCTGAGGTAGCTTAAGAGAAAAATCAAGAGATAGAGTATATATATTAAAAAATAAAATAAAAAAAAATCAACCAAATAATCAAAAAACAATTGACACTATTATTAGAATTGTCAACAAACATCAGTTTCAGATCCTGAAACCTAGATGTAACCCAAATAATAATAATATTATTTGTTCTTCTCTGTAGGAAAAATAATAATAATAAAAATAATCTATTATTTAACTTTATACACTGACAAATGAAAACATTAAGGGGAGAAAAAAAGCTCTTCACAAAAGAATCAAATAGTCTTTCTTAAAGACAGCAATCACAATGCTTAATGATCTTCAGTTAATCAAAGTTGATTCTACTGTACACACTTGTCCAACTTCTGGTCTTGTTTGAGGAATTAACCAAGGCTTTGGAACTATGCGTAGAATTAATTTTAACCAATAAAAAATACAAATTGGGAAACCTAGCCATTGCAGAGTTCTTTGCTTCTTTGTTTTTATTTTGTTTTATTTATTTTATTTTATTTTATTTTATCTTTTTTTAAGTTGAGCACTGTTTGATGGGTTGTAAAAGGTACTTGACTTTTTTCTATTTTTTTTTTAATTTTCTGAGTCAGTCTGGTAATTTTAGTCTCAGTGTTTTCATATAATTCTTTTATCTTTGTCAGGATAACTGTTATCAATAGTCAGCCCCCTTCAAAGAAGATAAAAATATTTTCCCTGCAAATTTTAAGGACCATAAACATTGTCTGATACATAAATATTCTTCCTGCATTTGGTAGAACCAAATTAATGGCCCCTCTGCATAGTCGTATATCAACTTCAGTAGGTTAGAATATAAAGAAAATTATATTCAACTTCAAATGAGATGGAACATTTATCTGAAAGATCAAGTAAAAATTGTGCAGCTAGCCTGAACTGAGTTTCATGATACTCCAACAGCAAGACATATCCAATAGGACTCAGAGTTACAGAAGTGACTATACGTACAGTAAATTTTATTTATTTATTTATGTATTTGTTTGTTTGTTTGTTTGTTTGAAAGAATAAAAATAATCCATTTCATACTACTTCCTTTTGGAACAGGAAGATGTTTTTAGAAAAAAATATAGCCATCCTATTTATTATTTGTAGGCCAGATCTGAAACAGAAGCAGTAACATTTCTAACATACTAGGTAATACACATTGTCTAATTTTAGTAATGGAATCTAAGTTCTATACCTGGGTAAAATTATGTTTTCATGCATTATATATATGAGCTTCAGCTGAAAATGTCTAGACTTCTTTTTCTTCCCTGGTTTTAAAAAATATGGGATATAAATTATCTATGGGATCTAAAACTATTTTAATTGTCTAAATGGTGTCTTTTGTAATTGATAGTTACTGTTTCATTCATACAGCCTTAATCCAATGAAGACAAAGGATATCAATATATCTGTGACAATAGTTTTTTGGAGTAATACTATGAACACTCAATCTGTATTAAAATAATATGAACTTATACTTAGATAATTTCATTGATATCTTGTTACCTCAGCTACACCAACAAAGTCTTAATCTAATTGCACAAAATCAATAATAAAACTTTATGAAAATATAATTTTGCATATGAATAATAAAATATTTAAATATAAAATATAACTGTATGATTTTTGAATGTTGAGCAAGGTGCATCTTAGTGAATTTTCATGGATATCATTGAATCATAGAATGGCCTAGGTTGAAAAGGACCTCAAAGATCACTGAGTTTCAATCCCCCTGCTGTGTACAGGATCACCAACCACTAGACTAGGTTGCCCAGAGCCACATCCAGCCTGGTCTTGAATGCCTTCAGGGATGGGGCATCCACAACCCCTCTGGACAAACTGTTTCAGTCTGTCACCACCCTCTGTGCAAAAAAACTTCCTCCTAATATCTAACCTAAACTTCCCCTGTCTCAGTTTAAAACCTTTCCCCCTTGTCCTATCACTATCAACCCATATAAACTGTTGTACCCCCTCCTGTTGATACACTTCCTTCAAGTATTTGAAGGCTACAGTGAGGTCTCCCCAGGCCTTCTCTTCAAGCTAAACAAGCCCAGTTCCCTCAACCGGTCTTCATAGGAGACATGCTTCAGCCCTCTCCAAGTCTTTCTTGTGCTGGGGGCCCCTGGACTGGACACAATACTCCAGATGGGGCCTCACAAGAGCTGAATAGAGGGGGACAATTACCTCCCTCTCTCTGCTGGCCACTTCTCTGTCAATGCAGCTCAGAACACAGTTGGCCTTCTGGGCTGCAAGAACACACTGCTGGCTCATATCCAGTTTCTGGTCCACCAGGACCCCCAAGTCCTTCTCCGCAGGGCTGCTCACAAGGAGATCTTCCCCCAGTCTATGTAAATACCTGGGATTTCTCCATCCCATGTGCAGCAACCTGGATTTGGCCTTGTTGAACCTCATTAGGTTCTCATGGGCCCACTTCTCCAGCCTGTCCAGCTCTCTCTGGATGGGTTCCCTTCCTGCCAATGTGTCAACCACACCATTCAGCTTGGTGTCATCGGCAAACTTTTTGAGGGTGTACTCAGTGCCATCTATGTTATTGATGAAGAAGTTGAAGAGCACTGGTCCCAAGACTAACCCCCTGAGGAACACCACTTGTGACCAGCCACCTCCCTGAGACAGAACCATTAATCACAATCATTTGGATATATGGTTTCATCTTAAGATACATTATCTCAATTTGAGTGATATGAGTTGTAAGTTTATCATATGGATTTTTAAAGCGTTCAATACTTACATTTTGTGTCCTATGTTAAGGTAGGAATGTTCCATAATATCACAGGAAAAAAATATGTCATTCAGCCAGATATGTAATTAAGATTTTTATGAGTTGCAATCGAAAGCTTAATCACAAGAATACAATTTGCTGAAGACTGCTTGAATCAGCCAATATCAGTTCATCACAGAATTTGTCATAAAAATAAGAGTAATGACTGAAAATTCCGCTCTTCTTTCCAGATCAGGCTTTTTAAAAATACATGGATTCCATTGTACTGGATAGAACACTGAAAACAAGCTGTAGGCATTAATGGCTAAGCTTGCAAAAATGCCAAACTTTTTGTTAAATTATTATTCTTACATAGTTAATTGGAAGTTAAACAAATTACCATTATAAAACACATTTTCTTAAATTTAAATTTGAAAAAGTGCAAAATAGTTTTTTGTAATTGCCTTTTATTTTTAACTGCTACGATACTGGAAAGGAGGGGAAATCAAAATGATTGTGGTAAACACTGTTTTTCACACTGGCAAGTAGTTATATAAGTACCAAACCAAACAGTACTGGAAAGTCCTTTTACGCAGTTTAAGAAACTGTGAGAGAAGCAGAGGATCAATTTCTGAATTTGCTTTTTTTTTAAAAATTTATTTATCTCCCCCCAGATTTGGATATGAGGTGTTGCCAAATAAAGCGCGGCAACCCCAGTTAGCATCCCGTTGTAAAGTGCTCTGACAGCTCTGGCCTCTTTAATGGGCTGCTGGCTCTTTAGCCCCCCAGCCCTGGCCCCGGGCACTGGCCCTCGCGTTTCTCACCCTGGCTCTGGCCCCAGCTCCCAGCCTAGTGACCACTCACACATTTTTTATGACACCAGTATGATGAGCAGTGAAATGGCCGTTTCATGTGTGGCGTAGTTCGCTTATATACAAGCCCCTTCTTCGTTAACACCCCTTAAGCCAGCATCATAAATCAATCACTGAGCAGAGGAGGGCCTATTGCGTCACATCCTGAGTCCCCGCCTATTCGCCTAATACAACAATGAGGAAGTCCTTAAATTCAATCCAGAGAACAATGTTCTACTTATTTCATAATGCAGTTGTGCTGTTTACTGTTTTGTTGTTGTTGTTGTTTGTTTTGCTTTGTTTTTAATTATTTTAGTTTTTGTTTTGTTTTGTTTAATTATTATTATATCTAATCACCAACATGAAATAAAACTTTAAAGAAGACAGGAATAAGGAAGTTTTATTGACTGACATCTCTCCAAGTTTTTAGTACAGTATTGTCTTTTATGCCAGACATATGCAAGAAAGTGAATCTCACAGGGATGCAGTATAAGTTAGAATATTTCATGTGAAAACCAAAAGCCTTCTTTAGACTTTTAACATTGTTTCCATAATAGATTGATGATAAAGTATCAGTAGATTAAGCAAGAATCAGAATCATAGAATCACAAGGTTGGAAACGACCTGTAAGACCATCTAGTCCAACCGTATTCTCCTTACCATTGCTACCACAAACCAAACCATATCTTATATCTCCTCATCCAGGTGCCTCTTGAACACTGCCAGGGACAGCGACTCCACCACCTCACTTGGCAGGCCATTCCAGTGCCTGACCACTCTCTGAGAGAAAAAGTTTTTCTTCATGTTGTCATGGTTTTACGTTTTGTGGTTTTCATTATTCTGCATCATAACATCATGTAGTCCACTGTGAGTTAAAACGTTAATGCTCCAATTCTGGGTATGTGTCCCCTGTACATTACAGAAGTCATGGGATCTGACCCTTCTGGGTGGTGTGGGGCTTGGGGGGCAGGTGGAGGAAGGGGCCTACTGCCCCCCTGTCATAGACATAGATTGTTAACTAGTCTAGTTAACTCTGTGACAAATGTCTAACCTAAACCTCCTCTGGTACAAGTTGTGGCCATTGCCTTTGGTCCTGTTTGTTGCCTGGGAGAAGAGGTCAAACCCCTCCTCATCACAACCTCCCTTCAGGAAGTTGTAAAGTGCAATGAGGTCTCCTCTGAGCCTCCTCTTCAATCTCAGCTCCCTCAGCTGTTTTGTTGCCCTTCTCTGGACATGCTCCAGGGCCTCAATGTCTTTCTTGTAGTGAGGGGTCCAAAACTGAACACAATACTTGAGGTGTGGCCTCACCAGTGCTGAGTACAGGGGGATGATTACCTCTCTGCTCCTGCTGGCCACACTATTTCTAATGCAGGCCAGGATGGCATTGGCCCTCTTGGCAACCTGGGCACACTGCTCGCTCATGTTCAGCCGAGCATCAATCAACATCCTCAGGTGTCTTTTGTCTTCACAGTCATCCAGCCACTCGTCACCAAGCCTATAGCACTGCATGGAGTTGTTGTGGCCAAAGTGCAGGACCTGACACTTGGCCTTGTTGAACCTCCTCCCATTCACCTCAGCCTAGCGATCCAGCTTATCTAGATCCCTATGAAGGACCTCCCTACCCTCAGGCAGATCAATACCTCCTCCCAGCCTGGTGTTATAGAAAACTTGATGTGAAGAAGAGAACCTTCATCTACTTATGCAGAAGATTGATGCATATTTTTGAAAATTGTATGCTGATTAAAAATGTTAATGGATAAAGTAAAACCATTACAGCAGAACATTATTTTTCTGGAATGAAAATAGGGAAAGAAAGCTTCCTTCCCTTTCTACATTCTTGTGCAGAATTTATCCACAAGTCCTGTATATTGTTGACCTCCTGTCAGCATCCACATAAGACAAGATCTTGCTCAGATGGATAATCCATCATGAGCATAAAAATGACCGCATTAAGAATGAGGTTCCATAATGTTAGCATTTTGTGACCAAGAAGAGCTATAAATAGACAATAAAGAAGGGCAGGAATAGATGAAGTGTATTTAACACACTCTCCAAATATTTGTGCAGAACACTCCTTGCCAAAATTATTTGTAACTTCTGGAGATTTTTGAAGTCTGACCTATTTATTTTGCAGTTAATTAGTCTCACTGAATTTCCCCTCCAATTCTAGATCTTAATAAATAAATAAATAAATAAATAAATAAATAAATAAATAAATAAATAAATAGTGTTTTTCAGATGTGTTGAAATAGAATGTACACTTGCACTGCATAAATGTCAGATTCTGCATTTCGTATCTTGAATAGGATGACAGAACTCACCTTATGTTCAAAAGTGATAGACTACTAACTCTACTAGATTGATTTACTCATATATCATTATTCCTACAGATTTCCACTAAAATATATTTAACTATTTCCATCTTGTAGTGATTGAAGTTTATCTTCTGCTACTAGGATCCTTGGAACTTCATTCTTTAATTCACCTGTGTCATTTATGCTATCTACCTCAGAGGCCAGTTCCAGCATACCTTTTCTAAGATAATTTCATTTTTATTCTGTTCTGTTAGGAAAACAAACAAACAAACAAACAAACAAAAATCATATTGTACAAGACATATGCTACATAAACAGGAAAAGAACATTCCTGTTCTTTTCATTATATCTTAAAATGGCTGTAAATATTTTCTGTTTATGATTAAATTTTGAATTATGACTAAATTTCTCAAGCATTAGAATCTACGTACATTTTAACATACTGATATAATACTGATATTCTAAGATTGAAGCGAATATTCTAAAATCAGTACTTCTAATGAATCACCAAAATTAAGGTTGATAGCATGTGTAGGTTCAGCAGGGATGAGCTTTTCTCAGTGGACACTATGTATCTAAAAGCACATTTTTTCATTCTAAGTCATAGTCCAACATTGTAAAAAAAAGGTACCTACACACCCCATGCCCTTTATACCAATCACAGAGTGAACTATGAGAATGATAATGACAAAATAGGTAAGCTATTTTGTTTTATGTTAAATAAGAGGCATCTCCAATGTGACAAATACTGATAAATAGCAGAAAATCACCCTACTGTATGACTGGAACCTAGCAAACAGAAGAATTCAGTAATAATCTTCTGTTGATAGTTAGTAGAAGAGTTAAAAAATAAGGTTTCCCATACACTCCCGTGCAGTTACAGGAAATGATTCTGAAATACTGCTTAGCATTTTCAGTCTCTGATGATTTGATTAGTGCTTTCTTCCATGCTCCTATAGAAGTATGCACACAACTGCAAAGCACTGGACATGAGCTCAGATAAAGTAAGATGCTAATGATGCTCCACAAGAAAAACAGTTTGATGAACTGAACAGCATACTGATCTAATTTTCTGTTTATCTTCTATTAACTGAACATAATACATATATACATATATCTAACAGTGTCATCTTAGACCGGTTTTCATTACTTGTAGATATAGTTTTTGATGAACACAGTTACACTAGACAACCTTTCTGGAAGCTTATGCCAATGAATTACACATTCAGATTTCCTGCTGAAGACACTTTCACAGATCTGAACCTTTGTTACCTCCATGTACATTGCAGAGTGAATGCTCATTTCAGACAGGACATATTTAACAGAGAGTGTGAGTTAGCTTGTGTTTTTGCAGTGGAAATTTCCAGTATTTCTGTGTGTAGTGGGATAAGTTGTTATCCACAAAGAAAAATGCTGAACAGAGTGAAGACCAAGGCTTTCTGGCCTAGGTAGAACTGGCACAGACATTAGGTAAGGTAATTATGTAGGATAGGGGAGAGTCTGGTACAGGACAAAACAAGTGCACTAATTTTTGAGAATACTGTCCTCCTATCATCATAAAAAGCACAGAACATACCTAAAAACAATAGCTTGGTAACAGACATTGTATGGAAATATAAGGTAGCAACAATGTCAAAAGACTGTGAGCCTGAGACACTCAACCAATGAGTGCCAGGAGAGGCTTTACCTGTGTCAGACCCAGGGTATATAATGGAATGGATTTCACTGACTAGTTGTGCAATTTCTCCCTTGTCAGTATTGGTTGTGTGCCCCTTATTGCAATAATTAATAAAGTGCTCTTCACAGAGATCTTTGCCTGATTAGAAATTTTTGATCTTGAGTGTGTTTCTCACAGGAGCCAGTAATGGATGGAGAAAATGTTTTAACAAAACATATATTGCAGTAATACTAAGATGTCATTATTTCTTGGCCTTATTCAATAAACGTACCAGTCTACATTAAGCAAGAAAGACTAGGTCGCAGCTGATCTTTGATCTGTACAACCAACTAAAGGTCCTTATCTATATAACTTTAATTCACTTAATTGCTGAAGGCAATTGCTGAGGCAGAGACTGGCCTCTTTATGTGTTTGGAGCACAATGCTGCATACCTCATGGTTCCCTAAGTTGTTTATTATTATTATTATTGTTGTTGTTGTTGTTGTTGTTATTGTTATTATAAATGAAAGAGTTCTTGGTGCCTCGGCTTTCTCTATTCCTGTTTTCATGCTCCAAAGTTGTCAATTAATGTAGAAGGTAAGATTCTATGCAAAACCAAAGGATTAACATTATTCAGCTAATTTTTCATCTAAAATTGTTTTCACACAAAAACAGTAAACTGCATCAACATGTTATTGTTGTGGTCTTGTCATGATTAAATACAAGACACCAAGTGGCAGAGTGATTTACATATACCTTATACTTTCAAAAGGAACTATTACATTATATGATAGTACTAGGATTGGCTTACACCTTTTTCCTACCTTCTGATTGCCAAAATTATCATTAAAATTTTATCAAAGAAAGAACTTAAAGAGTCTTTTAAATTACCAGCTCAAAACAGTAAACTATCAAAAGAAAGAGTTATGAATTCAATATTAAAGAAAAACACCAAAATTGTGTTATGTTCCATTACATAAAAAGTGAGAGCTATTGAAGATTTAAAACAATGGTGTTTCCCAGACAATTCAGGTAAAGTCAAGTTAAGCATTTCTGACTTTGCAATAGACTGCAATCTATACAATAGTATTGAGAGAAGACCCACGAAATTACAGATCTGTTAGTCCAACCTCAGTCCATGGAAAAATTATCCTGGTGCATACAGGAAGATCATTAATGAACAATGCTATTTTCAGACATAATCAATACTAGTTTACCAAGGGAAAGTTCTGCCTTACTAATTTGATCTACTGTTTGGTGGATAAAAGCAAGCCAGCAGAAGTAAACTGTCTGGATTTCAGTAAGGTACTTGATACTATCCCTCACAATATCCTTTATTTTATATTAAAACAAACAAACAAATAAATAAATAAATAAAAAGACAAAGCAGCAAAACCAAAAGAAAATAAAAACTGTTCAACGTTGTTGCCGAATAAGGCATGGTAACCCCAATTAGTGTCCCTTCGTAAAGTGCTCTGACAGCCCCGACCTCTTTTATGGCTCTTGGCTCCCTCGAGCCCCAGCTGGCCCCGGGCACTGGCCGCCCTCGCTTTTCGCTTTTCGCCGCAGCTCAGGCCCTGGCTCCCAGCCTGATGACCACTCACACACCTTTTTGACACCAATATGATGAGTGGTGAAATGGCCGTTTAATGTGTGGCGTAGTTTGCTTATATACAAGCCCCTTCTTCGTTAACACCCCTTAAGCCCGCATCATAAATCAATCACAGAGCAGAGGAGGGCCTATCGCGTCACATCCCGAATCCCCGCCTATTCGCCTAATACAACACAACGTCATTGCCTAGTTTTATATTTTGACACAGCTTTTCTTTCTTTTTTCTTCACTAAAACACACTCCACATGTAAACACCAAAACCAAAAGTAACAGTTTCAATTCAGATTTAAAAGGTATCATCGGCTTTTAACCTTATTTTAAAATTCTGGTTCACTTTAGTGTTCCTCATTACTTCATAGCAGCACAACAAGGGCTCAGAAGGGCTGACCAGCAATGTGATGTCTAAATAGCTATAGCTATATTTCATCAGCAAAGCAGCTCAGAGTGGTCAAGACATACTGTGTATTTAGTCCTCATTTTTTATTTTTAACAAATTTACTGGATAAATTATCTAGGCATTGGGAAAAGAGGTTTCTTTTAGTATTTTAAATTCATGTTATTCAAATATTGAAGCACACTAATTTGTTTGCAACAGTATAATTGGAGTAACTTCTTCTGGTTTTACTTTACATTAAATATGACAAAAAAAGTCATTTTGCAGAGCATTTATATGTGAATCACTCACTAACTATTCGATTTGAAGCTATCACTCAACTACCACTCTAAAACACTTTCCACCACTTATATAAATAGGATGTAATTGTTTGTTCCCTCCAAGTGTTCAGTACATGCAAGAGAAGTGAATAAAGCAATTAGTATATTCTATGTTTTGAAAATAGATTCTTGAAAGATATTTTTGTAAATGTCTAAACTGATGTTTTCTCTGTTTAGATTAAGAGAGGAAAAAAAATCATTTTCACAGGTGAAAATTAGCCAACTGAATTCTCTGTTATAGCACTATATAAAAACCCATTATACATCAGTCCTATGTAGTACAAAAGACTGTCTTTTAAAATGATAATAACCACATAATCACTAAAGCGCAATTTATACATTATTTTCATAATAGAATGCTTTCAAAATTAGAGTTGATCAAAGTCAGACAGCATTTCTGTTATGCTATAGCCTTTCAGTATTTCAGGGAGGTTATGAACAAGATGGAAATTGACTTCTTACATGGTCTGATAGCAATAAGACAAGGAGGTACAGTTTTAAATTAAAAAGGGAGATTTAGACATTAGGAAGAAATTCTTTATTAAGAGGATGGTGACACAATGAAACGGGATACCCAGAGAAGATTAGGATGCACCATTCCTTGATTTCCTAGGCTAAGTTGGATGGGGGTGCTGGGCATCCTGATCTAGTGGCTGGCAACCTTGTCCATAGCAGGAGGTTGGAACTAGATGGTTGTTCCAGTTCAAATCATTCTAGAATTCTGGGACTCTATGGTTCTACTATCCTGCATTGTAATAATGAAAGTAAAGCAACATCACATATTTTAAGTCATTTATTTACTCCCTTGAAAGCAGGGGGAAGAAGCATGTGAAGTATTATCTGTGGGTACACTGAGGAGATTTCAAAAATCCTGAAATTCTTTGTCAGTTTGATATAAAAATGCAAATAGTAAAATTATTTTCATTTTATAAGAATAAATTATTTAATTCTATCTATACAGGAAGATATGAAAACTGTAAAAGTTGAAAAATGATTGTATCTTTAAGAACTATAATTTTTTTATTGCAAAAAAATGGAAGGTTTTACCAGGATTAATTCAGCATGCAAGATGAGTTTTTTTTACATCTAGCTAGACATACATATGAAAGAATCAAAATACTTCATTACATTGGAAAAGCTAAGTTTAATCCAATCATTCTGAGCTATAGTATTTATTTTATTTTATTGACAGCATACTACAAGGATTCAAGTTCAGACCACATCTGATTTATTATATATTATTATATAAGATTAACTGAGTAAGTAATACTTAAAGCGAAGTAGTCTCAAAGTAAAATTTGGACTTTTTGCACTACTTAAAGTATATTTTTTATTTTCAAGGTTTTGTTCCCTTTTAACTATAGAATGCAATTGTTTTCTTAACAGAATTTTGAAACAAATTGTTGATGGATTCCTGCCATCTAATTATAGTCACCTTGTTGAAGGGTCTAAGTTAGAAGCACTGCATGAAATCCAAAATATTTCATCATGCATCTAACTTGGATTTGCCAGATGGTCTAATTTGAATGTCAGTATTTGTAAGTTTCTGTAGTATAGTTCTGACAGACCATGAAATGTCATATATGTTTAGAAAATGTTTCAGAAAATGCAAAACCTGCTTCTGCACAGAAAATCAGGAGAAAAAAAAAATAAAAGAAAACAAACAAACAAACAACAACAAAAAAAAGCACAGATCAACTATATTTTTTATCATTTAAATTTATTTAACCATAATTTTTAAACAAGATTTTTAAATATGGTTCCATGTTTCTTAGTATACACTAGCATTAGAAATTACTTTTGAAACATAAGCAGAGACTGAAAAGCCAGATTCAATAAAACATTTGTTGTGATATTCTCCTCCACATTTTTAAGAAACTGCAATGCCAGTATGGCACAGTTTCTCATGTTCTTTTATAGTCAGTGAGGAGAAACACATTTTTAAAGGGCAGAATTCATTTGATGCTAGATATCTATCATAGGATGAAATGAGTCAGACTCTAAAGCAGCCTCTTCTTTCCAACAACTAAATCAAAAGAGGAAATATCTGATAAATGATTTTGAGAAATCTATAGAGGAAACTTTAGCGATTGGATTCAATTGCAAAAACACATGCTGCTATGTTTTGCAAAGCAAGAGAATTTTGGACTTTATAGATCTTACCATTTAATTTTCTTGGCAGACATCAGGTCATTTCAAAAATATGTGTTCTATGGATATATATATATATATATTTAATGAACTTCTATATTTTATTGAGTGTTAATGTGATGTATTTTGGTATTGCATTGATTTGTAAAACTGACGGCAAATAAATACAATATTTTTTTTTTCTTGTTTGTTTATATATATATATATATACTAGTCCAGTGTGGACACAGTTGAAGGAAGCACTTATAGAAGTGTGTGTAGCCAGCCATGTCAATTTTATTTTTGCATAGGAGTGTCTCCAGGATACATACTCAGATTTGCTGCTGGTTGAATCTGGAAATGGGAAAACAGTAACGTCCATCAGTCTGGGTCCTTGGACTGGGCTTCACTGACAAGCCAGGAGAATTTCACAGGTTCTGGAGCTGCTGGAGGCATCTGTTGCTCGTAATATTCCTTATCTGTTGCTCATAATATTCCTTAAGACCTATTATAGTGTGTTGTGCTCCAAAGTGAGTCAAATAAATTTTAAAAAATAATTTATTAAAGTTTTTCACATGAGCTAGCTTTATAACTGCAGAAATAAATAGTAGATGATATTGCAGCGTCTGATGCACGGACTCAGATGTGAATGATCCAAATCGTTTATTACAAGTTCTCACATCACTTACATACCTTCACAAGTTTTCTTTTTCTAGCTTTCCCATCAACCCCTACAACTTTCCCATCCACCTTTACATGTCAACAGAGCATTTTACAAAATGCTCTTCAACTGTTCATACAGGCGCTTATCCAATCAGAGTCATGAGACATTCTTTTTTCTTCTACAGGTGTCCTTGGTTCTCATGCTGCTTATCTTGCTCCACAGCTTCTGCTCTGAACAGTTTTTCTTGTATTCCCACATGATATCACATTAGGCTCATGTTTCTGTGTTGGTTATTTTTTTGTTTGTTTGTTTTTGTTTTTGTTTTTGCTTTTATTGTGTTTTGTTTTTAATTGTGAGATTGTGGGATTCGTTTAAGGAAAATTTTCTGACATGGGTGGACTGTAATAAGGTAAAGAAAAGATTTTGCATTTCTGTGGAATAACAAAAGGATATGACTTATACTGTAGTACAAACTATCAATTGCAGTTAGGATTCTAAATGAGACCCAAGCTGATAATTTATAAGGCATAATAACAAGACTCCTTATGTATAAAGTGTTTTCCTTACATTAATTTTACCCCCAAATCCTAGAGAATGAAGATCAACATTTCTGGGAATTGACTAGTAATCCTTTTTATAGGTGGTACACCCACACTTAGAGAAGTTAATCAATTTGTTTAAGGATACGCAGTCAATGTCAGAAGTAACACTGATTCAGTTTCTAGTCTTCTGCTATATTACATTGCTGTGTGACTCTTTCTCCATAGAGAAAAGATCTATTTGAACAAACTTCCATCTTATCCATGTTTTGACTTCTCAGGATAGTACAAAAAGAACACTCACTACATCCATACTAATAAATGAAAGAATACCAACAAGAGCTGATGCTTGACATCCCACTCTGATTAACTGCTATTTCATGCTCCAATACCATTTTAATCCTCTCCAGCTCAACTTGCCCCAAATAAATTCTAAACAGTGTAGATGGACAATAGGCTTAATTATTTCTTCTATTAAGCAGTGTAGTCAACTTCAAATTCAAGCTTGATTCTAGTAAAATCAGTGTTAAAATTCTGTTGATATAATGTGAGTGCAGTCAAGATGCTGAGTGATGTAGCAGTTAGAAGCCATAACTAAATGCAGTGAAAATATTTGCTGTGTATTCCAGGTTTCTATTACACCAGCCATTTTCTTGCTGTCAGGATTTCATTTCTAAATGTGCCATGTTTTGGGATAAAAGAAGGCAACATCCGTGTCATGGGTTGAGAACTTTTTGGCCATGACAAGGAAGCTAGACCCTCCCCATCCCTTCCCCTGTGGGAAGCAGCAAGAGACATGAGGATTTACTTGATTAAGACAAAGAGAAACTATTTTACTACAAATGTTAAAGGAATGTGATATAGTACAAAATAAAATGAATTAAGAGTAACAAATCAAACAAATGGGAAAAAGAGATATCTTCTAACCACAGTGTAAGTCTGGAGAGGAGCAGAAAAAAGGGATGCCCTCACATCATTACATCTCTTCCATCCTGGAACCAAACAGGAAGGACTGGAGCACTCTTGGAACTGTATTTCCCATTATTATGGGGAACTGTAGTTCCTTAGCAGCCACACATCACTTTACTGCACGATGTTACGGCATGGAATACCTGTGGAAAACCATGACAATCCCATTACAAGATAAGTTGTAATTGGTTCTCAGGACACCACTTCAGGTATGTATTAATGATGTTACTGTAGAAAATAATGTAGCAGGTAGAATAGTCACAGATCTGAAAATGTATCTGATGGTTTCAGAAAATGCAGAAAATGCAGTGTTTCTTGAATGACATACACTGTCATTATCTCCCAAAGCATGATAGCAAGATTCAGAATTATAGTGTTAAACTTCAGACTGTTGTAGTTAGCCTGGGAATTCATACCCTTGAGTCTATTATAATTCCATATTTTAAGTAAATTAATTTCTAGCTCTTTTTTTTTTTTTTTAATGATGGAATAGAAAAACTTGAAAATGTGAGACACAAAAGGCTCATGTATTCTGATAAATGGTGCTTGAAATACTAACTACTCCATTTCTTTTAATATGATATTATTTCTGCCACTTTCCCAGTAAAAGGAAGAATATAAAAAGTAAATCTAGTGTATGGCTAACATTACCATAAGAGGCAATCTTAACTACTACATGTGGAGAAAAATCCTAGGTTTTGGGTTTCTGCTATTCATGCTAGGCATAAAACACAATTGCTTTCACTGCATAGCTGTTTTTCTTATTTCTACAAGCTGAATTAGATCTGTACATGAAGCAGGTTTCTAAGTTTATACTGTAGTATACCAAATCAGTCTATGTTTAACTGTTTCACATCAAAATGGTCTTCAAAGTCAGCATAGTTAACCTTGAAAACTGTACAGAGAGAGAGAAAAAAGTATCTCCTGGTATTTTCTGATAGGAAAAAAAAAAAAATGAAAACACGGTGATGAAAAAAAAATATCAAACAATAATAAGAGCTCTTCAGGCTTCAAATGTTATTGAAGCAACAATTAATCAACAAATAAGATCATTATTAAAAACTAGACAGAAATTGATAGTAAAGAACTAGCACACTGGAACTGGAAGATTAGATCTGAAGTAATTCTAAGAATCATTGGATCCTGCTGAAAGAAAAGATTTTTAAATATTTTCATACAATAGTTTTTGTATCAATGCTTTCGATTGTGTAACAAAATGTGAAAGGAAGACTTGTACTGGAGACAAGTTAATAGCTTAAACACAGTAGAAAGACTCCGGGATTTTGGATTAGGCTAATACAATAAGAGCAAAAAATGGAGGATTTTCAAACAACAGTGTAGGCATTACATGACTATGCTATCTAGATTGATATCTTCTTCAACTTAGCCAATACATTTTTCTTAAATAAATATATACGAGAAAGACATCTAATATTGTTTTAAATATTTCAAGTCATTTCATTTCATGGGACCAGACAGGCTTCATCCAAGGCTGCTGAAAGAGCTGGTGCGGGTGATTGCCAAGCCACTCTCGGCCATCTACAGACATGGAGCTCCTGGTTATCTGGAGAGGTCCCAGAGGACTGGAGGCTTCCTGATGTGACTCCTAGCTACAAGGAGGATCTGGGGAACAATAGACCTGTCAGCCTGACATCGGTACCAGGGAAATTTATGGAACAAATCATGTTGGGTGAGATCACACAACATGTGCGTGGCCTCCAGGGGATCAGGCTTAGCCAGAATGAAAGGCAGGTTGTGCTTGACCAACCTTATCTCCTACGACTGAGTGACCAGAGTGGTAGATGAGGGAAAGGCTGTTGATGTAGTCTACCTAGCTTCAGCAAAGCCTTTGACACAATCTCACATAGTATTCTCTTGGGGAAACTGGCCTGGATGGGTACACTCTTCTTTGAGTAGGGAACTGGCTAGAGGACTGTGCCCAATGAGTAGTGGTTAAAGCAGTTAAGTCCAGATGGCGACCCATTACAAGTGGTGTCCCCCAGGGGTCAGTACTAGGGCCCATCTTGTTTAATATCTTTATTGATGACCTAGATGAAGGGATTGAGTATACTCTCAGTAAGTTTGCAGAAGACACCTAGTTGGAAGGTAGTGTCAATCTGCCTGAGGGTAGGAAGACCCTTCAGAGGGAACTAGGTAAGCTGGATCACTGGGCTGAGGTGAATGGGATAAGGTTCAACAAGGCCAAGTGTCAGGTCCCGTACTTCCTGGGGATGTTGGCTGATGCTCAGCTGAACATGAACCAGCAGTGTGCCCAGGATGGACTGAGTCAGGGGGAAGCTGGGGATGCTGCTATTCTAGGGGTTCCTACATCCTCTAAAGGTAGTGAGACACAAAGCCCAGCTGAAGTGCCTTTATACCAATGCACATAGCCAGGGAAATAAGCAGGATGAGTTGGAAACTGTGATGCGCTTGGAAGTTGTGACTTTATTGCTATCACAGAAACATGGTGGGATGACTCCCATAACTGGGATATCACCATTGAGGGGTATCGGCTCTTTAGAAGGGATAGGTGAGGTAGGAAGGGTGGGGGAGCTGTCATGTATGTCAAAGAGTAGATAGACTGTGAGGAGATCTCTATGAGAAACAGTCAGGATCAGATTGAGAGCCTGTGAGTTAGAATTAGGGATGGGTCTAACAAAGGCCAGCTGGTGATAGGAATATACTACAGGCCACCTGATCGAGGGGAGACTGTTGACAAGGCTTTCTCATTTCAGATGCAGGAAGCATCGTGCTCATGGACTCTTGTCCTGATGGGGTACTTCAACCATCTGGATATCTCTTGGAAAGACCACACAGTGAGTTGCAAGAGGTCCAGAAGGCTCCTAGAATGCATTGATGATAACTTTCTGGTCCAGGTGTTAGACAGACCGACCAGAGGTGAAGAGTTGCTGGACCTGCTGCTCACCAATGTGGAGGAGATCATTAAAGGCATTAAGGTTGGAAGCAGCCTGGGTTGCAGTGACCACTCCCTGGTCGAGTTCTTGATCTCGAGGGACATGGGCCTAGCAAAGAGTGGTGTCAGGACCCTGAACTTTGGAAGAGCAAACTTTAAGCCATTCAATGGACTGTTCCCCTGGAATGCTGTCTTTAAAATCAAAGATGTTGAGGAGAGCTGGCTACTCTTCAAGGATGCCTTCCTGAGAGCACAAGAGCTCTCCATCCCTCTGAGTAAGAAAGCAATCAGAGGAGGTAGGAAACTGGCATGGCTCAGCAAGGACCTACTGGGCATTCTGAGGATGAAGAAAGGTGCATACAAGCTCTGGAAACAAGGTTGTGTCACCTGGGAAGAATACAGGGATGCTGTCCGGACTTGCAGACATGGGATCAGGAAAGCCAAGGTGCATGCAGAACAGAACATGGCGAGGAACGCGCAAAACAATAGGATGGCATTCTACAGGTACATTGGCCAGAAGAGACAGGCCAAATTATCACTCTGTACTTTCTGTAGTTAAATTAATCTGAGGAGATCATTAGGCTTAATGAACAGAGTACAATTCAACCTTGTGTGAATTAGTTCAGTTATTGCTGTAGGTACAAACCTCTGCCTTGTAATCCCCCTGCAGAGGAGCACACTGTGTGCTCCAGTTCACAGCACAGGTGCAGGAAGCCAGGTGACAGGTGCATATATGGGGCATGGAAGACCCAGAACAGAGTTGTATAATGACACTATGGAGTTGCATTGCTATTGACAGCAAAAGCAGCTGCCTCCCCCATGACCTCACAGGTGGGCCGTGGTACAGTTCATGGTTTGGCAGCTGGAAGAACCTCCTCTAGAGTAGATGCAGGAGGCCATGACGTTTAAACAATGCAACAGAGCATCTTCTACCAAGGAAAATTGGGCTGTTCAGGTGTGCCGTGGGGAGAGGCTTAGGGGCCTCTGAGTAAAGAAAGGCTGGTGGCAGAGGTGATTGTTTCTTTCTGATTGGGCACAAGACATTGCATTGCAGCTATGCAATTGAACACATGAGCAGTTGGAAGTGAGATAAGCACTACCATTCAAACTAGAATAATTTCATGCATCATCATGCAAAACAAGCAGTGATGTGATAGCATGGTAGCAGGAGCAGGCCAGCCTGTTGGCCAGACATCCCTGGGGCTTTGGGAACATGGAGAGGGCCTGTCCTGGTTCATGGAGATTCAGGTGCTCAAACTGCAGAATATCAGAAAAAAGTTCATTACTGTGTTTGGCCATTCATGATCACATTCAAGTCATCCTTTATGATTTATCAGTTCTTTTTCCAAGGTAACATCTACACTTACCCCAGTAGCTCTTTATTTTCCTCATGGATGTCACATCTCTTATGTCTTTGCAACAGAAGTTGGGATCACACAAAAGTAACTTCCTTCTTCTTTCTCTTTTCTTTTGTTGTTGCCATTGTGATCAGTCCCAGCTACCTTCTGCTACCAGGTGACAGCTACAAGGTGTCTGGCCTACAGATCCTCACGCTGAATGCATTCTTTTTTTCTTTTCTCCTTTTTTTTCTCTCCTGTGACAGTTTGTGTCAAAGGCAAATCTGTGCTCTTATCAGGCTCCTGTATTTATTACTATGAAGCATTTTAAGCCAAACCTGCAGCAAGATTCACACTCCATTTTGGAGTACCTGGGATGGGAGTTCCTCCATCCTATGGGACAAAGCATCTCTGAGGGCTTTCAAGGCCAGGCTGGATGTGGCTCTCTGCAGCCTGGTCTGGTGGTTGGCAAATCTGCACATAGCAGGGGGATTGGAATTATATGATCATTGTGATCCTTCTCAACGCAGGCCATTCTGTGATACCTGCTTTGGTAAATGTAAAAGGAGAACTGGCTTCAATGGATGAAGAGAACTCTGAGGTACTGAATGAGTTCTTTGCCTCTATCTTCACTGGCAGCCAGGATTCCAGTATTTCTCATGTCCCTGAGCCCTGCATCCCTAAACCTCTAGGTGGGGACTGAGGTGGTAAATGCCCCCCCACTGTAAGGGCAGAGCAAGTCTGAGGCCACCTCATGAGACTGAATGTGTACAAGTCTATGGGGTCAGATGGTGTGCATCCCAGGGTTCTGAACGAGCTGGCTGAGGTGGTTGCTGAGCTGCTCTCCATCATATTTGAGAAGTTGTGGCTGTCAGGTGAGGTCTTGGATGACTGGAGGAAGGGCCACATCACTCCCATTTACAAGAAAGGGAGCAAGCAAGACCCAGAGAACTACAGGCCAGTGAGTCTCACTTCTGTGCCTAGGAAGATCATGGAACAGATCCTCCTGGATGACATGCTTGATCACATAAGGAATGAGCGTGTGATCCATGACAGCCAGCACAGCTTCACCAGGGGAAGGTAGTACTTAACCATTCTGGTGGCCTTCTATGATGGAGTGATGGCATCGGTGGACAAGGGAAAGGGGACCAATGTCATTTACCTGGACTTCAGCAAGGCCTTTGACACGGTCCCCCACCACATCCTTATCTCCAAATTGGAGGGATGTGAATTTGATGGGTGGACCACTTGATGGATAAGAAACTGGTTGAAAGGCCACAGACAGAGTGTGGTCATCAATGGCTCTATATCCAGGTGTAGGCCAGTAATAAGTGGTGTCCCCCAGGGGTCTATCTTTCACTGGTACTCTTTAACAATTTGTCAATAATCAATGTCTTTCTCAATGACAGCGATGACTGAATTGAGTGCACCCTCAGCAAGTTTGCTGACAACACCAAGCTGAGTGGTGAGGTTGACACGGTAGAAGGAAGGGATGTCATTCAGAGGGACATCAACAGGCTAGAAAAGTGGGTCCGGGTGAACCTAATGAGGTTCAACACAGCAAAGTGCAAGGTTTTGCACTCGGACTGGAGGAATCCCAGGCATCTATACAGACTGGAAGGAGTGGTCCTTGAGAACAGCCCTGTGGAGAAGGACCTGGGAGTCTTGGTGGATGAAAAGCTTAACATGAGCCAGCAGTGTGCTCTTGCAGCTTGGAAAGCAAATGGTATCCTGGGCTCCATCGGAAGAGGGATGGCCAGCAGGGACAGAGAGATGATTGTTCCCCTCTACTCTGCTCTTGTGAGGCCCCATCTGGAGTACTGTGTCCAGGTCTGGAGCCCCCAGTACAAGAAAGACAGAGAGCTGTTGGAGAGGATCCAGAGGAGAGCCATGAATATGATAAGGGGACTGGAGCACCTCCCCTATGAAAACAGGCTGAGGGAGCTGGGCTTGTTCAGCCTGGAGAAAAGAAAGCTGCAGGGTGACCTCAATGCAGCCTTTCAGTACCTAAAGGGAGCCTACAAACAGGAGGGGAATCAACTCTTTGAAAGGGTAGGTGACAATAGGACAAGGGGAAGTAGTTTTCAGTTGAGGCAGGGAAGATTTAGTTTGGATGTCGGGGGGAAGTTCTTTACAGAGGGGGTGATAAAGTGCTGGAACAGGCTGCCCAGAGAGGTTGTGGATGCCCCATCCCTGAAGGTGTTCCAGGCTGGTTTGGATGGGAACCTGGATAGCCTGGTCTAGTATTAAATGTCGAGGTTAATGGCCCTACCTGTGGCAGGGGGGCTTGGAGATTCATGATCCTTGAGGTCCCTTCCAACCCTGGCCATTCTGTGATTCTAATCAGACTGAATTTCACCAGATTAATTACTTGCCTGTTAAATTTCACATAGATAGTTGGACTACATAAAAAGTAACTAAAAAGAAAAAAAAGAAGTACTTGAAATCAAAAATCAGTCTCTAACTGATGGGATTGTAAATAAATTTTCCCTTTGAATAAGTTGTTCTGTAACTGTTGAGTCTGGGATTTGTATACAGCTTATATTGGCTAGAAACCAGAGAAAAAATGAGCATACAATATATCAGTATAATTAGTAATCCATTTTTAAGAAATGTACCAAATTTTAACTAGAAGGAAGTTAATCAGAGTCCTTCTGAGCCTTAATTAGCAGATAGGCATTTTGTTGTTTGAGATTACTCTGCAAGTTAGCAACAAGTCTGGTATACTAAAAAACTACTACACTTCTTCATTTGAGACCAGGTCTTCAGTACGTTACAGCACAGGTACTCCATGTTGCTTTTCTACAAGAAATACAAAATTCTTCTCAGAATGTCAACTGCACTTTCTTTAATTTCCTGCTCATAGAATCATAGAATTACTCAGGTTGGAAGGGACCTCAAGGATCATCAAGTCCAACTGCAGCCTAACCATAGTACCCTAACTCTAACAACCCTCTGCTAAATCATATCTCTGAGCACCACATCCAAACGGCTCTGAAACACATCCAGGGATGGTGACTCAACTACCTCCATGGGGATCCTATTCCAATGTTTGACCACCCTTTCTGCAAAGAAGTGTTTCCTAACGTCCAACCTAAACTTGCCTTGGCGCAACTTGAGGCCATTTCCCCTCATTTTGTCACCTGTCACCAGTGAGAAGAGACCTACCCCTCTCTCACTGTAAGCACCTTTCAGGTAATGGAAGAGAGTAATAAGGTCTCCCCTCAGCCTCCTCTTCCCCAGACTAAACAGCCCCAGCTCCCTCAGCCTCTCCTCATAGGGCTGATTTTCCAAGCCCTTCACTAGCCTTGTTTCCCTTCTCTGGACCTGCTCCAGCACCTCCATGTCCTTTCTGTACTGAGGTGCCCAAAACTGAATACAGTACTCAAGGTGAGGCCTCACCAATGCCGAGTCCATGGTCAGGATGACTTCCCTAGTCCTGCTCACCACACCATTCCTGATACAAGGTAGGATGCCATTGGCCTTCTTGGCCACCATGGCACACTGCTGGCTCATGTTCAGCCAACTGTCCATCAGAACACCAAGGTCCCTTTTCATCAGGCAGCTTTCCAGCCACACCTTCCCAAGCCTGTAGGGTTGTCTGGGGTTGTTGTGACCAAAATGCAGGACCCGACACTTGGCCCTATTGAAACTCATACCGTTAACCTTGGCCCATCTGTCCAGTCTGTCCAGGTCCCTCTGAAGTGCCCTTCACCCCTCAGGCAGATCAACACTCCCTCCCAGCTTGGTGTTGCCTGCAAACTTATTGAGGGTGCACTCAATTCCCTCATCAAGATTGTCACTGAAGATATTAAACAGAAGCGGCCCCAGCACTGAGCCTTGTGGGATGCTGGTTGTGACCGGACGCCAACTGGATTCAACTCCATTGACCACAACTCTTTGGGCCCGGCCATCCAGCCAGTGCTTCACCCAGCAGAGCGTACACCCATACAGACCATGGGCAGCCAGCTTCTCCACGAGAATGTTATGGGGGACAATGTCAAAGGCCTTACTGAAGTCCAGGTAGACAACACTGACAACCTGGCCCTCATCCACTAGGTCACCTTGTCATAGAATGAAATCAGGTTTGTCAGACAGGATCTACCATTTGTAAATCCATGCCAATGGGGCCTGATCCCCAGGAATCCCATTCCTGTTGAATGAGAACAAGAACATTCTTCTTTTTTCTCATGCAGCTCAGAATGTCTCTCTTCTTTGATAGCTTTTGCAAATTATTTTTTGATCTGACTAAAATTCTTCAGCAGTATTTTATACAGACATAGGCATTTGGAGAGTCTAATCGCTTAATGATGTGCTTCAAACAAGTGTTTTTTTTTGTTTTTTTTTTTTGTCTGTTTTGTTGTTGTTGTTGTTTGTTTTGTTTTTTTCTTTTTTTTCTTTCCTAGGAACTTCACCCAACATCTTCAAAGTGTAATCTTGGCTAGGTAAATTTTGATACCTTGGAAAAGTTCCTGAATGAAGTGTTTCTGTTTTACTATGGACTCAAATGGGGATTGGAGTTGCTCCCAGTTTCACTGATGCTTTTGTAACAAAATCAATACTTCAAAACTCATGTTCTTATTTCTTGAAATTGAACATTGATATGTCTTTTGCCATAACATTACAGAAGATGCACCTGCAGAGAAGATGAAAGACGCTAATCCTAATACTGTTCTATTTCTAATTTCTCAAAATGCTCATCTATCTTGCCCTTGTAGGGCAACTAATCTGATTCCAAGAAGGAATGCTGTTATACCCATCTATTGTCACTTGCAAGGGATAGCATTCATTTTCACACTGCAGATGCCTAAATTTAGATGTTAAAATGTATATCTTTATAGGTGAACTGAATATTAAAGCGTGTGATACAAGACTCATGGCTTTAAACAGTATGCTTTTGTATCCAAGTTAGATACGTGTAAATGATAGATATGGTAAAATACCCATGTGAGAACTGAGCCTTTCTAGAGCTGGTATTAAAAACCATAGGATCTAAAATGGTGCATAAAAAAAATTCCAGATTCTCATTTGTCATGGGCTGAAGTAGACCAGCTGCAAGGTATTAACCCAGCTGTTTTCACATTTCTCTTTCTCAACAGAACAGGGAAAACAATCTGAAAAGTTGAGATCAAGACAGATCACTTACTAATTATTGTGATTGGCAAAACAGAATGGAGGTGTGCAAAGAACATTTGGATTTTGTGTTGAGGTACATGGTTTAGTGAGTACTATTGGTGACAGGTGGATGGTTGGACTGGACGATCTTGAAGGCCTTTTCCAACCTTGGTGATTCTGTGATTGTCGAGTTATTTCTGTGGGCAGCAGTCCCGATCAGGAGAGCACAATTAATCACAGACTCTCCATGGCCTGCAGTTCCTTCAGGAAATACCCAGCTGCTTTCAAGTCCTCCATAGGCTGTCACGTAGGTACCTACTCTGGCATATTCTTCTCCATGGTCTGAAGAATCATAGAATCATAGAATGATAGAATGACCTGGGTTGAAAAGGACCACAATGATCATTGAGTTTCAACCCCCCTGCTGTCACAGGGCTGCCCCGGGTTCTCTTGCTGGAGAGACAAATGAGGTGCGGGCTCATCTGCTAGTGCAGAACAAAAGGCATTTGTTCTAGGTGCTTACCACCTTTTATACCCATGCAACAAAACAGTTTTCCTGCGCAACCAAGACTGGTTACATGTGAGGGTTAGGCGCCTTATAGGTGTATACATCTGGCTCAAGTTATTGTTGAGCTTATTAGCAATACAACAACCTTGTTTATCCCACACCCTGCTTTGGGTCACCAACCACTAGACCAGGCTGCACAGAGATACATCCAGCCTGACCCTGAATGCCCCCAGGGGTGGGGCATCCACAGCCTCCTTAGGCAACCTGTTCCAGTGCATCTTCACTCTTTGTGTGAAAAACTTTTTCCTAATGTCTAACCTAAACCTTCCCTGTCTCAGTTTAAAACCACTTCCCATTGTCCTATCACCATCCATCAATGTAAACAGCCGTTCCCCCTCCTGTTTATATGCTCCCTTCAAGTACTGGAAGGCCACAATTATGTCTCCCTGGAGCCTTCTCTTCTCCAAGCTAAACAAGCCCAGTTCCCTCAACTTTTCCTCATAGGAGAGGTGCTCCAGCCCTCTGAAGGAAAATATCTGCCCTGTAGTAGGGAGTATTCTTTTCCCTGCTTCTTCTTTGTCCTTGGATTTTTTTTATTATTATAATTTTTTTTTTTTTCAGGGTTGTTTCTCACTCTTTTTTTTTCCTCCCTCACTCTTCACTGACTGTGCAGTAAGTGTTTTGAATTTAAATATATTATTCACAGAGGTGCCACCATATGGGCTTATGGGCTCAGCTTTGTCCTGTAGTTGAGCTAGTTGGAATCATGTATACTTGGCACAGGGCAGACCGTGATAGAGGCCACCTCTAAAGCAAACCCCTGTCAAAACTGTGTAAGAGATTATTCTTTTACATCATTGTCTCAAAGCTTGCTGGGGACACAGATGAGCAAGCCCAAGCAAGTCCTGGGCAACGGTTGTGAAATCCTTTGTCTGAGGGACACAGATGGACAAGGCCAGGGGCAAAAAGAGAGAGATAAGCCGTAGCTTTATGGCCATGAAGCGGACTTTTGTTTGGACTTATCTCAAGGAAGATGTCCAGGCCATCTCAGGAGGTGCCGCACATGACTCTTACTCAAGTGCCCAGGAATGCCGTGCTGGCAGAAGGATAAAAAGGGGACCTACAACTATGAGGGGAGGTTTTCTGACAGCAGATTCCTTATGAAGAAGAAGAGGTTTCTGCTATGAGAAGCCTCACAACCTGCCTCTCTCCCTCCTGGACTTGCTCGGTGCTCTACCGGCATGCTGAAAAAGAACAAAGGTGTCTGCCATCAGATTCCTCACTACTGAATTCCTGCGTGCTGATGGACTCTCCTGGGCCTGCTACCTGAGTCCTGCTGCTTCCTCCTGGATTGGCTCTGTGACTTCTTCCTGCTACCTGCTTGCTGTCCAAGACTGCTGCTTTTCCCCTGCTGCTTTTGCCTCGGACCTTCAAAACGGTGTGCAACGGGACTGCTGCTGGATCCTGGTGGTGACTATCCCTGCTTTACGCTATTCTTTCTTCTTTCCTATCTTTTCTACCACTCTCCTTCCCTTCCCCATCTCCCTGATTAGGATTTATAATAAACTGGTTGGACCAACATTTGAACCATTATTTCTTAATCTCACACTGGGTATACATATAGTAAAAGAACCTCATCTACCTCCTATAAATTGGAGCGAGAGAAACTGTTATCTTCCCTGAATACACTATGGATGGACAACAGTGTCAAATTTCTACTCGACACAATGAATTAATTCTACAGAGCTTTCTGAGGACTGTTTTTTTTTATCTGAATAGGTCTTTGGGTTATTTATTTTTCTAAGTATAGGGATTGAATTTTTTTCAGGAGGCCTTAGAGTATACCTGGCAGATATTCAGATGGCAGTCTGGGAAAATTGAGTCCTCCCTAAGGCTTGTGTGAGAATTGCCAGCTTCGTGATCACTGTTATAGATACAGTGTCTCAGATGACATGAAGACTAAATGTAGATATCTAGTACCAACTGCTATGTTTTAAAATATTCAAATGTCAGACAGGATGACCAGTACTGTTTAGAATGACATCAAGGTTTTTAGGATTTGGATGTGATGATCCTTATGAGTATATTCCATATTAAGATTTTCTGTGATTCCATGATTTTTTTGAAGTCAGGTGGGACAACCCAGAAAATCACTAGGCAAGTTCAAACAAATTCTTCCCACTGGGATCTTAAAAGCAGACAGGATTCTGTTGTGCAAACCTTAATTTTGCCCTAATCATTTCATCATCACTAACTGACTGAATTACCCAGAACCATTTCTAAGGCTGTATGATATCTAACCTTCAGATATTTTGTAGAACACATAGAAAACTCACTCAGTTCTGGGAGGCAAGAAGCCAGACAGAGCACAAAGCACGTAGACACCTGTAGGTGATGTACTGTAATACCTTAATCCCATCAAATTCTATTTAAACCAAGTTTTTGCATGACAAGTGCATATTTTCATCAGCTTCTCACTGAAATTGTGTTCAAAAAGAAAAAAAGAAAGAACAAAAACAGATAGACTAATCACTCTGATCTCATTTTCTTTTTCATTGCAATTAACCTTAATCATATGATCTCCATTCTTCAGGGGAAAAAAAAAAGAAAAGAAAAAAGAAAAAGAAAAAAACATACACTGCTATCTAGTGTCAATCTTAATTCTAAGGATGTAGAGGGAATGACATGCCTGAGGTTAATATGGCTACCTTAACCTGGAGCCCTTTTTCAAGCCCCTAGGGTTGTGCTTCAACCCACTACCTCTCTACACCTGCAGAGAAGACCTGTCCTTTGACACAAAGGTTTGCTTTTTCAGGCTCTGTCAGGTCTTTGCCTCCAATCAAGGAGCATTTCCCACCGGCTGAAGAACACTCACCTGAGAATGGGTTGTGGAGCAGGGAGAACCAGCTTCAATCAACTCCAACCAGACAAAGGTGCTTCTGCCCTCTAGGAGAGACCTTCTTTGCCTATGACTGTTTTTGGCTACTGGAGGCTTCAGTGGGTTGGGATCAGAGAAAAGGTTAGGACACAAGAAATATAAGAAACAGCAGATGTAATGTCTTTTTTTAGTTATTTCCCTCTCAGTCAGTAGTCAGCATTATGTATAAAACTATTTTGTTCGACAAAGATCCTTTTGTTCTTATAAAAATGTAGATGAAAAATATAGTAGAGGTAGATGAAAAAAACCTCAAGTGATAATAGAGTTCAGTGACTAGGGAACTAGAGAGACACAACGTGAAAACCTTGATCTATTCCTATCTGTGTCATTTGTCTCCTTTATATAGAAGGAAAAAAAAAAAAAAAGGGGGGGGGGGGGGATTTTGCATATAAGTCCTGAAGTTAGAGCATATATAAGCATAAGAAACAACCTACGTAGAGACTCCTCCAGAACGTGTTTTCAAGCAACTGAACAGTGTTTAGGCTGCTGACATAAGTGTTCAAAATTAGATTCCTAAAACATGGTATGAATATATTTATCAGCTTTTAATTTTGCGGCTTTCCTTTAACTTTTAGTGGAGCCATTATTGGCCTCTATTCTCCAAAGCATGTATATATTTAAACCTATATATGTTTTATTTTAGTAACATGGTATTGTGATTACATCTATACACCCAAATTCCAGACTACATGCATGGGAACAGCTCAACAGCTTCTAATCTGACAGGCACCACACTTTTTAGCACAGAACATTTAATTACTGGACATCTGCCCTTGTTATGACAAAACCAAGCATATCAGTATTAGATATACCGAAATAATTTATGAATACTTCTATGCAAATCACCATAGGCCTTTGTATTCTTGGAGGATGATCAATAATGCTGAAAGTGTAAGAGTTTTCCTATTACTGCTAGAGATCTCTAATGCACTTGGAATAATAGATAATTTAATTCATCTACATCTTTACATGTTTTTCTGAAAGCAAATTAAAACTCTTTAAGAAGTGCTTAGTTTCCCTATCAGCATAGGATTATTTATATCCAAATATCCTGGGCTTGTGTCCTGGTTACTAGATTATTAGTTGATTAAGTTGAAGTCATTTTTAATAGTAAAGTTTGTCAGTATGATTTAGTTCAGTATACATTTTTTAAAAAGGAATAGAAAAGAGATAGTAACTATAAAGTATAATGAAACAACTTAGTGTGAGAAAAAATGTAGATCCTAGTTTTAGATCCTGAATTCAGTATTAGAACTGCAGTCTCACTGACACTGAATGGAGAAAGATTATACTTTCCTCTGAATAGAAAGGTACAGTTTTGCCTATGTATCATAGTGTGCCTTGCTTGTGATGTTTTTTATCCATTCATTTTAACTCACAAGTCCATTTCATTTGAACTGGCATTCAGCCAGATGGTTGTCAGTATGCATTTGTGTCAGACATTATTCCACCCAGTATATGGGAAATGGTTATATTCCTTGAAGAATTTCAGGAAATTTCCATTGATTCAGTCCTTAAGTTTCTTAAGGATTTTCTTGGTCAAAAATCTTTTATATATGCCTACAACTTAGTTTTGTGTATGAATTTTCTGACTGTGCATTAAAGATATTTACTAACAATTGCACCATCAACCCTCAGGTACTCCTCTCATTCCCAGTGTCAACTAGACATGGACCTGCTGATTTTTGTACTTTAAGATTAAAAAGATACTATGTCAAAAGCTTTCCTGCAAGCCAATGTATGTACTACATCCATCACAGTTCTATTATCCACATAATCTTTTCATCATAAAAGCAATTAAAATTGTTCAAATATGATTTGACCTTTGTTAACCCTCCCTAAGTATTCTTCTACATCATTTTGGAAATCTTTGTGTTTGTGAAGGGATTCCAAGAAATTGTTACACACGCTAAAATAAAATATTATATGCAGGTAGTCATACTTGATTGCTCTCTACAAAGAAATATGAGCTTTATGCATTATGACAGAACAGCGGGTTCTGTTTACTTTAACAAAGTAAGTCTATTGGCAGCAAATACACTTTTAGACAAACTGGTAAGATGTATCATGGATAGATAAACTATAAAGTGAGAAGAAAAGTATGAGCATCACTGAAATCAAAGGGATGTATTACCACATCTTGCTGTGGTCTCTTACTGATATCATGTGTTCAGGCCAATAATGGTTTATTATTCATCTAGGAAATGGGACAGCCTGTACAGTCAGCAAATTCACCAGCTGATGATACCAGTTTACAGTGGATAGCCTGATAGGCAAGGTGCTAGTCAAAGCGTTGTCAAAGCCTTTTAATGACAAAGGAACCAATTATATATAACTTTTCATCTTAGAGAAAGTTTTCTTAGAACTTTTCTAAATACTTTTATTTGTCTGCTCACCCTTTTAGTCTTTCATGAATAGGCAAAAATTAAATATGATATTTTTTCCCCACGGAATAATTTCTACAATTTATTTATTTATTTATTTATTTATTTACAGTAAAAAGATATATATAAGAATTAAAATCTGGAGCATACTAAGAAAACATTTATCGCAGGGGCATTATACATCTAAGTGCTCTCAAACCCTCTTTAATCTGGATACATATTCATCAGAATTACAAAAGAAAATGGGAAAAATAAACAAAAGTAAAACAAACAAAAATGAAACAAACAAAAACATTTTCAGCAGTTTTGAATTACACATTAATGAATATCAGAGAGAACACTGATGTGTTTTTATTTTTTATATTATATTATTTATTAGAGATATATATTATAAATATATTTATTATATATTTTTATATTATTGATTTATTTTTAATATAATCCATTAATGTATGGTGCTAAATTTATAATAAATTTATACAGAACTCATTTCTAGATGAAAATGTAATTGTTGATTTCACATGCTTGTTTTCCCTTCTTTAGGTGGTCAGAGTGCTCCATATTTGTTATATGTTATTTCAGATGACACCAACTTGGGAGGTAGTGTTGATCTGCCTGAGCGTAGGAAGGCCCTTCAGAGGGAACTCAGTAAGCTGGATCGCTGGGCTGAGGTGAATGGGATGAGATTCAACAAGGCCGAGTGTTGGGTCCTGCACTTTGGTCACAACAACCCCATGCAGTGCTACAGGCTTGGGGATAAGTGGCTGGATGATTGTGAAGAGGAAAGGGACCTGGGGGTGTTGGTTGATGCTCGGCTGAACATGAGCAAGCAGTGTGCCCAGGTGGCCAAGAGAGCCAATGGCATCCTGGCCTGCATTAGAAATAGTGTGGCCAGCAGGAGCAGAGTGGTAATCGTCCTCTTGTACTCAGCACTGGTGAGGCCACACCTCATGTACTGTGTTCAGTTTTGGACCCCTCACTACAAGAAAGACATTAAGGCCTTGGAACATGTCCAGAGAAGGGCAACAATACTGGTGAGAGGTCTGGAGCACAAGCCTTATGAGGAGCAGATGAGGGAGTTGGGATTGTTTAGTCTGCAGAAGAGGAGGCTCAGGGGAGACCTCATTGCACTCTACCACTTCCTGAAGGGAGGTTGTGATGAGGATGGCCTCTTCTCCCACACAACAATCTGGATCCGAGGAAATGGCCACAAGCTGTATCAGAGGAGGTTTAGACATAAGGAAGGACTTTTTCTCTGAGAGAGTGGTCAGGCACTGAAATGGCCTGCCCAAGGAGGTGGTGGAGTCGCTGTCCCTAGCAACGTTCAAGAGGCATCTGGATGAGGAGCCACGAGATATGGCTTAATGGCTTGAGGTAGCAATGGGAGAGGAAGACAGTTGGACTAGGTGATCTTCTAGGTCCTTTCCAATCTTGTGATTCTGTGATTCTATGATTCTGTGTGTCTAATTTTTCATCTTTATCTTTATTTTAGCATTTATTTTTTACTGTAGTACTAGAACTACTGAAACTACTTCAGATTAGCTAGAGGAAACAACAAAGAAGCAACTGATCAAAGCCCAATTTTGAACTCACAGAAAATGTTGAACATAATTCATTTGGCTATGTCTTCAAAAAAGACCTACACAGTCATAGTGCTATTAATATCATAACTCACTGCAACTGAAGCAGCAAGATGTTGTTTAACTGTAACCTTAGAAACCCACCCACATCTCCCTACATTTTCCCTGCTCAGCTACCTACAGAAAGAAGCAGGTCATGTATAGAGGCTCCAGTAACTACCAACACTCTTTTCTTTTCATACCAACACTCCCCCATCATCTGAAGTTTTACTTGAATTTGTGCAGCAGCAATTTCTTAAAAATTATTCATACATGAAGATATGCTTGTGCCATAAGAACTACAGCTAATTAAATATCAGATCTATCATTTGTAGGCTAATAGAATGAAGTAATATGTGAATATAGAATCACAGAATCCTCAGAGTTGGAAGGGACAAGTGTGATGGAAGACCAGTATGGATGAACAGGGAGCTTTTCCTAAGACTCCAGGAGAAAAACAGAATCTACCTCATGTGGAAGAAGGGATGGGCAACTCAGAAGAGTACAAATAAGCTGTTAGGATCTGCAGGGAGAGAATTAGAAAGGCAAAAGCCCAGCTTGAACTCAACCTGGCCACTGGGAAAAAAGGGAACAAGAAACTCTTACAAATATATTAACAATAAGAGGACGATCAAGGAGAATCTCCATCCTTTACTGGATGGGGCTGGGAAAAAGTTGAGGTTCTCAGTGCCTTCTTTACATCTGTCTTTAAAAGTCAGGACATTTATACTCAGGATACTCTACTCTCTGACCAGGAAGTCTTGGATGAGGAGTGGAATAAACTCCCCACAGTTCAAGAGGAAACAGTCAGAGACCTACTCTTTTCCACCTGGACTGCCACAAGTCCGTGGGGCCAGATGAGATCTATCTGAGAGTGCTGAGGGAATTGGTGGAGGTGATAGCCAAACCACCCTCATTGTCAGCATTTATCAGCATTCCTGATCATCTGCAAAGGTCTCAGAAGACTAGAGACTTGCCAGTGTGACTCCCATCTACAATAAGGATCATAAGGAGGATCAGGGGATTTACAGGCCTGTCAGACTGACCTCAGTGCCTGGGAAGGTTATAGAGCAGATTGTCTTGAGGGTGATCACATAGTATCTGCAGGACCACTGGGTGATCAGATAGTATGGGTTCATGGAGTTGGTCCTGCTTGACCAACCTGGTCTCTTTCTATGATCTAGTGACCTGCCTGGTGGATGAGGAAAAGGCTGTTGGTGTGGTCTACATAGACTTCAGCAAAGCCTTTGACACGGTTTCCCCCAGTATACTCCTGGAGAAGCTGACAACCTGTGGCTTGGACAGGTGCACTCTTTGCTGGGTAAGGAACTGGCTGGAGGGCCGGACTCAGAGAGTGGTGGAGAATGGAGTTAAATCGAGTTGGCAACCAGTCATGAGATGTGTTCCCCAGGGATTGATGCCGGGGCCTGTCCTCTTCAATATCTTTATTAATGATTTGGATGAGGGTATTGTGTGTATCCTTAATAAGTTTGCATATGACACCAAGTTGGAATGAAGTGTTGATCTGCCTACAGGGAGTAGCTAGGCCCTGCAGAGGGATTTGGACAGGCTGGATTGCTGGGTTGAAGCCAATGGGACGAAGTTCAGCAAGACCAAGTGTTGGGTCCTGTACTTTGTCCACAACTTCAGGCAATGCTACAGGCTTGGAGCAGAGTGGCTGGAAGACTGTGTGGAGGAAACAGACCTGGGATACTGGTTGATGCTCATTTGAACATGATCAAGCCCAGGTGGCCAAGAAGGCCAATGGCATCCTGACACAGCATCAGAAATGGTGTTGCCAGCAGGAGAAGGGAAGTGATTGTCCCCCTGTACTCAGCACTGGTGAGACCATTCCTTGAGTACTGTGTTCGGTTTTGGGCCCCTCAGTGCAAGAAAGACATTGAGACTCTGGAGCATGTCCAGAGAATGGTAATGAAGCTGGTGTGGGGTCTGGATCACAGGCCTTATGAGGAGCATCTGAGGGAGCTAAGACTCTTTAGTCTAGAGAAGAAGAGGCTCAGGGGAGACCTTATTGCTCTCTAAGAGCTATATGTAGGGAGGCTGTAGTGAGCTGGGAGCCGGCCTCTTCTCTCGTGTAAATAGTGATAGGACTAGAGGGAATGGCCTCAAGTAATGCCAGAGGAGTTTTAGGCTGGACATTAGGAAATACTACTTTTCTGAAAGAGTGGTCAAGCTCTGGAATGGCCTGCCCAGGGAGGTGTTGAAGGAACATTTGGATGTTGTGTTGAGGGACATGGTTTAGTGAGAACTATTGGTGGTAGGTGAATGGCTGGACTGGATGATCTTGTAGGTCTTTTCCATCCTTGGGGACTTTATGATTCTATGATTCTCTGAGAGATTTTAAACATTTATTTTAGAGGAAAAATAACCACTGTTGAGGGATTTTGTTTGTTTGTTTTAGAAGGAAAACAGCAAAAGGATACATTAAGAATATACATTTTCTTATGTATTTTAGTAAAAAAATAAAAAATAGAGCACTTAGGGCTAATGTAAGGATGTATCTAATTTTAAGGATTCTGATTCACTTCTCATCTCTTTTAACATTTTTTTTTCACAAGAAAACAAATACAAATAATTATGAATGAGTTAACTGGGCAACACATTACTGCAATGATTACTCTTCCTACGTTGCAATTAATTCTACTGGTTATACTAATAAAACTAAACACCTTCTTAGGGACAAAGGGCAAATAAATTACTTTATTATTGTAACTGAGCCAGTAAGTTGACAAATAAAACTTCTACGGAGTGATTTTGAGTGCAAAAATGCCTCTTGAGTTTGAATCTAGATAGAGATGCACTCTCATTTTGGCAAGTAACAAAATAAGGCCCTGTGTGATAGAAGAAGCTTACAAAATTACTGCATATTTATGAACCATAATTAATGATTAAAAATAAATTGAGATTTTATTATTATTATTTTTAAAGATACCTCTTATATTGTAGGATAGATCTAAGCATGCAGATAGGTACAGTAGAATAGTTTTTGTCCTAATAATCCATATTTTATCTTATCTATGCTCCTGTCTGAACTGAGAAGCAAAAACAAAAAAGCAAAAACAAACATTTTCTAGCTGCAGTGTTAAATGTTAGCAGATAGATGAAGTAGATGAGTAAATGTCATGCAAAGTAAAATCTTGTAGTATCACGGCAAAACAGGTAGAAACATGAATAAAATATGAATTAAATAGATGTCATCTTCAAGTAGCAGAGATTAACCACCACTGCACCTCTTTCCAGAATACTGAGCTTTAATTGATAAGGGCAAAACTGCCTTTGAACTTTTAACAGCAGGCACTTGAACACACTAATACAATAATTGGCACTTGAATTCAAAAACCTCACCTCATGTTGTATAAAAGGCTTTGATATTTAATAACCTTCATCCAGAAATCTTTGTTGTCTTCTATACAGTGCTGAAGAAAAACATGAACTATTAAATTATTCATTACATGAAGATAATATTCATGTTCAGAGGATGTATACAAACACGATCCAAGGGATGGAAGACCTCTCCTACAAGGATAGGCTGGAAGAGCTGGAGCTGTTCAGCCTGGAAAAGAGAAGACTACAATGTGATCTAATAGTGACCTTTCAGTATCTAAAGGGGAGTTACAGGAAAGAAGTGGATAGATTCTTTAGTACGGTTTGTTGTGGCAGATACTGGATATAAGGAAAAATCCTATTATAGTTAGTGTGGTGAGGCACTGGAACAGTTTGCTCAGGGATATGGTTGATCCCTGGAGACTTTCAAGGCCAGGCTGAATTAGGACCTGGGCAACCTAGCTGTGCATATCCCTATTCATTGCAGAGGAACTGGACTAGATGGCCTTCAGAGGCCCCTTCCAACTCTAAGGATTCTATGGTTCTATAAAAAGAACCCCCCGAAAGTTATCCTTATTCAACTATGAAGTTCTGCTACCTAGCCAGATCCTGAAGATGAAATGAAACAAAACAAAGCAAAAACAAAATATAAATGACATGTTTTGTTGTTGTTGTTGTTTGTTTGTTTGTCTATTTGTTTGTTTTCTTTTTCCCCAGCGGTGTTTATTTTTCTTCCTTCTGGTTCATTTATTCACATAAAGAGATTAAAAGTAATCTAACCGATTCTTCTCATAAACAGTCAATCAGCATGGATCTCACTTCCAGTGGCATGGTACTCATTCTCTCCCCAAAAAGAGATATAATTTCATCATGAATTTTTACATTTCTCTACTTATTTTCTTTTGAAGCTTCTTGCAGTTTCTAATGTATAAAAATTACAAGACCCCACATAATCTGTCTAAATTTATGTAATCTAAATTTAAATCTTTAATCATTTTCATGCTTCAATTCTGAGTTCTTTCTTAAGATCAGATCATTTAAATCTTTAATCAAGCTTTTCTTTCACTCTCGTACTTTAATATAAAACAAAGAGTTTATATGCATTTCTTTTCTCACGAACCCCATTGTTTATCTAGGAAGCTTATTTCATTTCCATCTTGAGTAAGCCACAGGAAATACACATAGAATCACAAGATACTTCACATTTCTACACTGAACTATAAGGTTAGTAAGCTTGCAGTGATTTACATTTCATGCTGTTTTCTACTTGCCTTTCTTCACCAAATCTAGAGTTATGATAAATAGTTTTAATGTTTTTTCTGTACCTAGAAAAATTCTATTTGCAGAAAATGTAATCATACAATTATCTTTGTAAATATTGAACTCTAATGCAAAATTATTCTGCCAAAGCTAATCTTAATAGTAGAGATCTCCCTTTGTCACACATACTTATCTGAGGTATCTTATCCAGTTTTCAATTAAAAAACTTATCCAGTTTTCAATTTAAAAACACAGATTCACAGAATGGGTGAGTTTGAGAGGGATCTTCAGATCACCTTGTCTAATCCCTCTACTCAAAGTGTGGTCAACTCTTCTGTTGGTTTTGAGTACCCAGGGTTTGAGATTACGAGTTTCATTAAACTCATAATTAAATAAACATAATTCTGATGTTTTACATGACATTTCTCACGTCTTATTTTTTCCCCAGTACCTTTTGTCCTGCCACTGGATGCCACTGCAGATAGTCTGACTCACACTCTCTCCAATCAGATATTTCCTGAAAATAAAATAATAATAATTATTATTTTTCCCTGATATATTAACCATAACAGTAAAATTATAGCAGACTTTACTACAAGAATATGTATTTGTTGAACAGTTGGGAAATTACATTTCTCTTTTCTCTGATTTTTTTTTTTTTCCTGTTGTTTCCTTTCCTGCTGCTCACCTGTGGCTATCACTGAAATAACTTGTGTTGAGTTCTGCTTTATGCTATTCAATATTTTTCCATTCAGTACTCAACCAAACTTTAAATCATCCAATTACCTGCACAGCTTAACATATTAACTAACATTCAGTTAGCTCACAGAGTGACGCTGAGGAATGAAATGCCGTCTGAGTATCTAGTTGCTTTCTGCAAGAGTACAGAAAAGATAACCACAAACTAACTATCAGTTAACTATTGTATTAGTCCTTCAGTTTTACTGGGAAAATGCAGAAAATGATGATGAGGTCTTCTTGGGTTATCATATAATATAAGATTACACAGCTATAGTCACTTCTAAACTAGGGATGGATTGAGTAGTAAACTGCAATATAGGTTTCTATGCTTTTCATTTTTTCATTTTTTCTTTTTGTTAAAAATTTTTGTATTTCTTTTTTAACTTATCTTCTTTCTCTGCTTTTAATTTAAATTTATTTCAATTTGTACACAGAAAGCTGTCAAGCATTATGAATTCGAATGCAATGTACTGAATGCTTTATTCACTTTTGATATCCCTAATGCTGAGAATTTTCATAAATCTGATTTATCCAAGTACAAATGCATGTGCTTTATGCCATAAAAGTAATTTAACATGGACGAAACTTTCCAATGAGTCTACCTATATGTTTATGCTTAACTACCAGTTAAGTATAATTTTAAGCCAATATGTGTTAACATGCTCACAAAATGTCATACTAAAAACCTCAATGGGACTTTTTTTTCAGTCTTGTTTTTTCTTTATTTTAGTTTTTTTTTCCCCCTATGCTAAGATTAAATATTTCTCTCTGACATATGTTTTCTGTAGATTTCAGAAGAAACAGTAAACTTTAGAAAAAATACTTGGGAAAAAAATGAGTACAATACATTCTGCTACTTACCTTTATGTGAGCAACTTGCTTTTAATGTGTCTGCACATATTTTGACATCATTTTTATGCAGTTCAGCACAACACCATTCAGTTGGCAATCTTTGCTCTATGAAGACAAGTTTAGACTGAAATTTAATTACCACAAATCCCTAGAGAGTTTGGTCCTTCCAGGTCAAGGATAAAACCCTTGGCATAACAATCAAGAAACCTGAAAGATGCACTAGAAATTTAGTTTAAATTCCTTTTAGCTAAATAGGCATTACTGTTGTCACCTGTTGCATTTTCTTCTCTGCTTTGCAAATTCTAAATGCAACAGATTATAAAAATATTTGAAATAATTGTTTATTCCAGTAAGAATATTATGAAACTGAAAAAGAATTCTGAGGGGGAAATATCAACCACGTATACAGACATATACAGAGAAAAAAAAAACAAACACCAAACAAGCAAAAACACAAAAACCCCACATCATCTATTACTAACAAAAATGACTAAAAATGCAAGTCCTATTAGGTCTTCGGCACTTCAAGAAAAAAATGATAAACAAGGCAAAATACTGTGGCGATTTCAAAAAATATGTAAAAACTACAGCAGCTTGTGAAAACATTTAAACCAAAGCAGATGCATACAATGTATATCTGTATCCAAATGGCATCAGATATTCATAGTCAATAGGTACAAACAGAGTTGGGATATGATTTGTATACTGTATTGTATTTCTTTATTATGGGTTTTCTAAATGGGCCACTTTCAACTGGTTGACTACTAGACTCTTCAGCAACTAGATAGGATACAGACCACTCTTTTTGTCTTTATATTTGTTGATTCTAAACAAAATACTGCTCTGCGTATATAAAAGTTAAATATTTTAAATAGTAAAAATACTTGGACTTAAACATTCCAAAAACTCAGACAGCATTTTGACCTTCAATATTTGGGTTTGATACCTCATGTGAAAATTTGCTCTCTAAGTGTACTAAAAATGTCCATCACTCAAATCTATGAGAAAACAATAATCAGATGAAATCACAGTGAAAATATCATTATAAGAAAATTATTAGCTGTTTATACTGAATGCATGATTCCTCTATATCTGTTTCTAGATAAAATAAGAAAAGAAATAGGAGTAATCTTAAGTTATAAATAGGCATTTTCTCTGCTCTACACATCCGGTAGAGCTCTTCACAGGAAACATCTCTATTGCCAAATAAGAGTATTCAGTCATTTTACTACAGAATTTTGGAAGTAGGCAGTGGATTCGTCTAGACTGTAATTTCCCATCTTAGGCATTCTATTTCTAATGGATATGTTATTACAATTACTGTTGTCAACACACAAAACTTTACAATACTGCATTTTATTTTTCCTCTCACTATTCCAGATACTGACATTCAAGGACCTTATTTATTCACACTGGGATAGCTGAGAGTTTAATCTCCTCATCAAATCCTAGTCCACGACTATTCACATCCTTCCTGCTAATCAAGCAAGTTAATGTCTTTAGTGGATGTAATGTTACTCTCTTAATTCAGAATTCTGAACATAATTCAGGAAAAGAGAAGTAAGCAACTTGTCACACAGTTCCTTCACAATATCCTTATATTTGGTCAGACAAGTTGCTACATTCGGTAGATAATTAGCCAGTGTCCATGAGTGATCACTCAAGGGAAATACTACTAAGTTAATGCCACTTATACAAAGTCACAGTCACAATGGACACTGAAATCACAGTCACACTGCGTATTAAGAAATGTTCATTTCAACATGCCAGCCCTGAATGCAAAAATAAGAGGATAGGATATTGCCTAGGATTTCAAGCATGTGGACAGAAGTATATAATGTAACACAGTCTTTTAAGTAGAAGGCAGATTTTTGGGCTGGTATTGGCAGATTTTGGAATCAAGCAAGGACAATTATAAACTAATCTTATTTCAATTTCACATCCCAGAACACAAAGCACATTGTGTTTTTTTTTGTTTTTTTTTAAGAGCAGGCTTACTGTATACTAACAAGTAATAAATATTAGGATTTCAACAAGATCTCCTGGAAACTGAAGAAAGTGCTGAAAACCAAGCTGAGTGGTGGACACAGTGGAAGGAGGGGATGTCATTCAGAAGGACCTCAACAGGCTTGAAAGGTGGGGCCGAGAGAATCTAATGAGGTTCAACACAGCAAAGTGCAAGATTTTGCACTCGGACTGGAGGAATCCCAGGCATCTATTCCAGGAGGAATCACAGGATCTTGACTGGAAGGAGCAGTACTTGAGAGCAGCCCTGCAGAGAAGGACCTGGGGGTCTTGGTGGATGAAAAGCTTAACATGAGCCAGCAGTGTGCTCTTGCAGCTTGGAAAGCAAATGGCGTTCTGGGCTCCATCTGAAAAGGGGTGGCCAGCAAGGACAGGGAGGTGATTGTCCCACTCTACTGTCTCACTCATGAGGCCCCATCTGGAGTACTGTGTCCAGGTCTGGGGCTCCCAATACAAGAAAGGCAGAAAGCTGTTGGAGAGGGTCCAGAGGAGGGCTACAAAGATGATAAGAAGGCTGGAGCAACATCCCTACGAAGACAGGCTGAGGGAGCTGGGCTTTTTCAGCCTGGAGAAAAGAAGGCTGCAGGGTGACCTCAATGCAGCCTTTCAGTACCTAAAGGGAGCCTACAAACAGGAGGGGAATCAACTCTTTGAAAGGGTAGGTGACAATAGGACAGGGGGAAGTAGTTTTCAGTTGAGGCAGGGAAGATTTAGTTTGGATGTCGGGGGGAAGTTCTTTACAGAGGGGGTGATAAAGTGCTGGAACAGGCTGCTCAGAGAGGTTGTGGATGCCCCATCCCTGAAGGTGTTCCAGGCTGGTTTGGATGGGAACCTGGATAGCCTGGTCTAGTATTAAATGTGGAGGTTAATGGCCCTGCCTGTGGCAGGGGGGCTTGGAGATTCATGATCCTTGAGGTCCCTTCCAATCCCAGTCAATCTGTAATTCTGTGAACCTTAAAATGTTACTATCATTTGAAAGAATGTGCTGAACACTGAAATTATATATCCAATTGTTATTTGAAATGTAGTAGTAGATAGTAGCTTCCATTCAGTTATGTCTTGTAAGTGTTGAGACACATCAGCAAACATACAATGAAAGAATTTTAGTCCCAAATAGATTATGAACTAAACAGTGTGAATACAGTGGAAAAATGAAAAGAAATCAGCATCAGATCTGAATTTTATACTAATCTTTTGAACAGAACAACAATCTCTTGATTTCCCAGGTTAATTCCTAGAGTACAGTAATACTTGCAGCTGAAATAATCCCAACAGAACAGTAAGAGAGAGAATTCAACAGATGGCAATATTTGGAAAGAATCTGCTGTGATTACCAAATGGAATTCCTTGGAAAGTAGCAAGGAAATAAAAATAGATGTGTAATGAAAGAAAGAAAGAAAGGATGTATCAAAACATCTTTACACATGACAGTACTTCTCATCTCAGACTTCTTGTGAGATTTCTGAATACTCCTTACCATTTTCTCTTACCACAGCAAATTTTTATCCACAGGAAAATCTCTTTTGCCAAAAGGGTAATATGACAATAGTGGACTAAGAGATTATCATGGAAAAGCTACTTTAGAGATAGGATTTTCTACTAATTCAGTGTTTACCAGGATTCAGTATTAAACCTTTTAAAGTCTGTATGTAGAGGGAAAACCATCCCAGCAATTATAATCTCATCATTATCAGAATCAGAATTATTAGCTGCATCTTTTAAATAAATCTTTTACATGTTGTGTGAAAAAATCTATGATTTCTCTGCTTTGCATCTGCTGTGTGTTTTAGAAAACTTGCCAAATGACAAGGTACTGGCATTAGCAAGACTGCTTGGATACCTGGCAAAGTGCATACGTTTGAAGAATTTTTTTGCAGCTTTAACTTGCAGCTGCTGCTTATACAATCATTCTGCTGTTTGTAGGTCTCTGTTGAATGCAAAAGGCTGATTATAGTTTGGCACTACTCCTGGTAGCTTAACCCAGGGGATATTTCCTTTAATCTCACCTGGCAGTGAAGTTTCATGTGAGTCACACTATTTGAATCTTAGCAACAGTGATTTGTAATCAGCGATTCCAGTTATGGTTTGTGGGAATACTAATTGACCACCAGCTGTCAGAGCAAATGGGCAAGACAAAGTTATTAACTTTTTGTCGTGACCCTCAAAAATGAAAGACAACAGTTACAGGTAAAGTTTCCTTTCTTTTGAAAATAAGAAAACAAAATATAACAAAAGAAATGGCCTTTCTCGCTTGATCAAGAGAAAATTGCAATTTAGTTTATCTTAGGAAACATTTAGAAGACATTAAATATGTCCTTGTTAGATCAAGAATCAACATGCAAAATCATTTATTTACTGCTATATTTAGGAGCTCTTTGCATTTTTCATTACACTGGCTTTATACATTCACTGTTGAGCAGAAATGTATATACAATATGCATTTACAAACTGATGTGCTCTATTATGTGAATCAGAAATACTACTTTTCTCACCATTACCCAGTTTCATGTTTACCACTTAATCATTTCAGAATCTTGAATACATATATAATATACTAGATCTTTTATGCATGTCTCTTTGCATATCTAAACCTTTCATTATTTCTTTTTACTTCAGAAACCATCTCAAATTATTTTCTGAATCAGTCATTTTGACTTGTAAAAAGTGCCAACTTGTGTTGTTACACTCAAGGAATTTTTAGTCTAAATTCACAGTCCTACTAGGATAGATCTCCTGTACAAAGTCCTAAATCACTTTCCAGTGATATGCAAATGTATGTCTTTGACTATACGGTAATGTATGTCTTTGACTATATGGTAAGCAAAACAATTGCTCCTTGGATATGTATTTCTGACAGAGAAATTCAAACCAAGTAAGAATGAATACTTGAGCTACAAAATAAATAATTAGAAAAATAAATAAATAAATAAATAAATAAATAAATAAATAAATAAATAAATAAATAAATAGACAAACAAACAAATAAATAAATGTGCTCCTTCTTGTTATCAAACAATAAAAATAATCACTATATATAATAAATTGATTTTGATTTCACTCTAATTTAACATTTTATTAATTGCATTCAGGCTAACGATATTATTTTGCTTAGGGAAATAGAAATGGTTGAGTTAAACTTAATAACTTTTCAGTGAAAGTAAGGTTATTTAAAAGAAAACAGAAAAAGCATTTAAAATATCTTTTCTGCTTCAGTGAATTTCAAGCAACTTACTTAATGTTTTACTTCATTTGATAAAAAATAGGTGTTTAAAAAGATCACATAGATTATTTTTAGAAACAGCAATATCAGTATCTTGGCTCTAAATCTATTTGTGTTTAGAACACTGGAAGAAAAAGTTAACAGCAGAATAAAAGAGTTTAAAAGACAAATACTTGACAAATTACATTATGCCTTGGGAAATACTAAAATATCATTCAGTATAGTTACTCAGCTTTCAAGTATTTGCAGTTGACATTTTTGTCTTCCAATGGACAGGCATCTTTTTATACATGTACAGTTACACTAAATAAACTGAGATTTGCAGTCCCTGTTAAAAAAGAAAAAGAAAAAAAAGTCACCAGGCTATTGTCCACTTATCACGAAAACTTGGAATCTGGAACACAGTTTACTAAGAGCTAAATTCAGCTCTTTTTCCAGATGTTCATAAGGCTTTTTGTTCTGATTCCCTTTAACAACTTTGCAGTTCTTTCTTTGAGGCAGATAATGCCTTCTCTGACAGTAGCAGTGCCTTTTCTTATACATTAGCTAGAGTACTTTTGTTATGTTGTTCTGTCTCATTTAGAAGGTATTAAATTCCACAACAGCATCTACTCTTCTTATTGTGTTTTCGAGTTCAGCCATAGGTTGATGATAATGGTTGCTACTGATCGTTCTAACTACAGCTTACTTGTCCTACTGTATCGAAGAGACTATTCAGACAAGAAACTGGATGGCTAGCTTCATTGCAAATCTAACAATCAACAAGCAGACAAACCAGCAAGAATAATTATCCTATACCTTTCAACAATTCTGAGAATTTATTATATTTTTAAAATACTTTTTTTTTTTTTTTTTTAAGGACTTTGTGAATATTTCAATAGCAAAAGGAGAAGCAGTACCAGTACCAGGACTTGAAGGGAGAATATAAACAGGAGACGAAACAAATGTTTACATGGGTTGACAGTGATAGGACAAAGGGGAATGGTTTTAAACTGAGACAGTAAAGGCTTAGGAGAAAGTTTTTCAGCAGAAGGTGGTGACATATTGGAACAGGTTGCCTGGAGAGGTTGTGGATGCCCTATTCCAGGGGGCATTCAAGGCCAGGCTGGATGTGACTCTGGGCAGTCTGATCTAGTGACTGGTGACCCTTGCAAATAGCTGGGGGGTGGAAACTAGATGATCTTTGAGGTTCTTTCCAACCCAGAACATTCTGTGATTCTAGGATTCTATGATAAGAGCAGCTGATTTGGCCATTTTACTGTTACTGGTGATGTTTTTTTTCTTGCTGATGTGGTTATTCTTTTCCTAGTCATAACGTGCAGGACTGAGTTTCTGGAGCCTCAGGATAAGGACAGCTAACATATAGTATAATAACAAGTAGATTGCCCTACTGAGAGGTATGTAGTAAACATTTATAAAAATATTCCTGCTTAAATTTCTGTGAAATACGCATAAGTTTGGATCACAGCCAGACATACCAAATTGTAAACTAATTTCCTTAGAGTTTTAAAATTTTAGAAACAACTATTTTAGTGGGGTTTGTTGTTGTTGTTTTACTGCACTCAGAAAATAATTACTAGATTTGGATCTTGGCTTTGATTTTCTTTCATATCAAGGTGGTTCTTGAGATTCTGATTGTACAGCATAGAAGACGTAAGACAATGATGGAGTGAATAGTTTAAGAAACAAGACCCGATGTAAAGAAACTCTTAAAGAAGAGTTAGATAATCTCTAATTAAGCTACTTAAACAAATATTGTCAAATTAAGTATATAATGAAATGTTTCTGTATTTCAAGAGAAGTATCTGTATCTTTAATTATCTGTAGCTTTAATTTACTCACCAGGTTTCTTGAGTGATCCAGCACTCTTAAAGCTAAATTATATTTAGTTTACCTAAATGTAGATTTATACACAGACTTTTGAACACAGCATCCAAAACCAGACCTTGTAAGAATTCAGTCATCTATATTTCTGGTCCTGGAAATTAATATCCTTTTTAAAGCTGTAATTCTTTCATTTCTGTTCCACAATTTGTACATTGTTCATTCTGAGGTTGTAATAATCCACTTATCTTTAGGAAATTGACTGAGGTGCCTAAATGAGGATTACAGATTGGAAAGAAGAAAAGCTCCCTTTTTCATCCATTGAAGTAAAGCCCTACTGTAGAGCAAATGCAAGATGAAGAACCAAATGGCAGATAATCTAACCAGCTTCCTCTTTCTCTTCTCCCTAAATCAACTAATATATTCAGTATGAGCTATTATCAATAGCCGAGAAATTTGTGAGTGCTATTATGAGTTAGCATGCCTATACTACTAATGTATGGTTTTTCCCTAATGATATGTATGGTGCTATTAAGAAAAGGAACATTTTAATAACTGAAAACAGCAACACAAAAAAAGCAAGGAAATGAAAACAACAAAAACAACAAACAACTGATACTAAAAAAAAAAAATGTATTAAATATTGTTTATGCAAACTTCATAATTCTATTTTCAAAGGTGACTTGATCTGGTATGGAGCTGTGACTATCAGTAAAGATATAATCTGTACATTTACTAATGACTCAACCAACATATGAAACCCAGAAAAAAAGCAGAAAAAAGTAATCTTCTAAATAACATCAATAGTAACAAAAACAAAACAAAAAACAAACAACAACAAAAAACATTAAAAAAAACACAAAAAACACTAGAAGTTTCTTTTATGTCTTTTGTCAGAATGCTCTGTTCTGTTGAACTATTTGTTCCTGTCCTTATCAAAACTCAAAAAATGAGAAAGATTAAAATTCTTTTTTTTTTTTTTGTTCCCTTAACAAAGCAATGAAAAGAATTCAGCTGCCAGAGCTAAAACTTATTCAGTTATTTACATTTTCTTAAAGAAGACATTAAACTTCCTTGAAATCAGTGATATCACATATCTAATTGTTTTGTCTATTAGAAACAAGTGGATTATAAAACCTGCCTTTGATAGAAAAAAATAGTGACATTCATGCAGAAGAAAAAATGAATCCAGAGTGGGACAAATCAATGTAAATATCCTATATTTAATACAAAATTTTCATTAAATTTATATAAATTTAAAAAAAATAACAAATAAGTTATTTTCCACAAACACTATTTCATAATTACCAGATGACTTTAATCTCTGTCTTTCCATATTAAGCATCTGTAGACTGAAATTCCATTAATACATAATGTTATGGATTAAACTCAGAAAATCTTGCTGGTATTAGAGGAATGTCGTGTAAGAACATTTCTTTCCAACTGTACAAGGGATAGTGAAAGAAAAAAAATCACCATTCCTAATTATAATTTTTGTTTCCTCTTTCATATGTAATATATATAATTTGACTATTCTGCATTATTTGGAGAAGTTACATTCCTTTCTGGGTAAGGTTTCCTGAGATTAAAGGGAGCAGCAAGTTGTTAAGTACAGAGTGTCATAGACATTTTCCCTTGGTGAAACATTGCTGGTTCTCCCCTATCACTTCCTTGTCTTCCATGTGCCTTAGCATAGCTTCTAGGTGGATTTTTTCCATGATCTTTCCAGGCACAGAGGTGAGACTGAAACGTCTGTAGTTCCTGGGTCATCCTTCCCACCCTTCTTTAAAACAGATGTGATGTTGCCTTTTTTTTCCCAGTCATCAGGGACTTCACCTGAATGCCACAAATTTTCAATATGGTTGAGGGTGTCTTGGCAACTACATCAGCAAGTTCCCTTAGGACTCTGTGATGCATCTCATCAGGTCGCATAGACTTGTGGATGTTCAGGTTCCTTTGGGTGGTCACAAACCTGATCTTCACTTACAGTAGGAGGAACTTCTATTCTGCTTCCCCAACCCCCTCCTACCAAATCAAACATTTGAAGGCTGTGTGACAAACAGTTATCAGAGATGTCAACGTAACAGGCAAATAAGTTACCAAGTACAGTCTTCTCCATGTCAGTTGTTACCAGCTTGCCTGTGCCACTCATTAGGGAGGATACACCCTCCTAGATTTCCTTTTCTTGAGATTGAGATTGATCTGTAGAAGCCTTTATTGCTCATCTTGGCATCTCTTCAAGCTGGACTTTGGCTTTTCTGACATCATCCCTACATAGTCTAGCAACTTCCTTATGCTCTTCCCACAGTACCTGTCCCTGTTTTCACAGTTTGAGCATTTTCTTCTTGCTCCAGTTTGACCAGCTGGTCCCAATTCAGCCATACCAGCCTGTTGCCTTCCTTTCCTGATTTGTTTCACCTAGAGATGAGGAGTTCTTGCCCTTGAGGAAATCTTCCGTAAAGATCTCCCAACTCTGCTCTGCATCCTTGCCCATAAGGACTGTTTCCCAGGGTGTTATGTTCTACAGCAGGTGGTTCTACAACAGCTAGTTAATTATTAGAGTACAGAATTATCTTGACAAATATGAAGTACTAAATAGGTATGAAGGTCCTCTACTATTATGAAAAATTATCTTGCAGTGTAAGTCCTCAGGCAGACATTCACTCATGTTATCTTAAATTCAGGTAATGCTCTTGGCTACTGTTGACTACCCTGAGTCTTAGGGTCAATTTTTTAGTTCTTCCTGATGTTGTTGTTTTATTTTGTGATGGAGATACATGCCCCCTTTCTTCCCCATCTTCCCTTACACATAAGGCTGTTTTTCTGGCTGGACACTTGCTTATTTCAGATCAGACCAATGCTGCTTGTTACCAAGGCTCCAGCATTCTCTGTACAGTTACCTCACACTGTTCACAAGTGTAACATTGCTGTAGATACTCAAACTGGAAATAAGGCTATGAAATTTAGGACAGATCATCTTCAGATAATTTGCAGTGTTTAACTTTTTATTCCCTCAATGAGTGAATTCAGTCCATTCAACTTTTGCTGCAAAATTGGCTAACAATATACTACATGCAATTTCATTTGTGCTATTTAGTCTCTATCAGTCCCTAGGACTGATTCATGGCCCTTTGTTATTTATCAATGTAAATACTATTAGCAAGGAAAACATCTTCAATTTTTGATGCAATATTTACTTTGATTCCAAATGGACTCTAGAAGAGATGTGGAGCTGAAAAAAGTAGTCTTTTTGAGGGGGACCTTGTTTTAAAATAAAGGAATGATATTATCTGATATCCAGTATAGACTGGAAAAAGTGTTCAAAGTCTGGACTTTTAATAGATAGGCATTCAGGAGTGCAGACAACATGTAGTGACAGTCTTGGGCAGTGAGGATATCCTAATCAAACCATAAGGTATTGAATTACACCCTGAATTAGAGCGCAGATATAATCTTTATATGCAGAAATTCTACATAAAAACGCTGGGACTATCCCTTGCCCCTGAGGGCATATATCTGTTCTTAAGAAGAAAATGAAACATGGATCACTGTGGGAGGAAATAATCACATGAGAAGCACAAAAAAAGAACAGTCATTTTTGCATAGCCCTCTTTGGCTATACACTTTTCTCCTCATGCTGCCACTGGTTTCTGATAAGTGCTTTTTCATGCTAGTGATTCCTCCTTGAATCTCCTTCTCTTCTATCCAGTTCTCTTAAACTTACGAGATTCAGATAAATAGTGATGATGTTGACAAATAAAAAAAATGACATAAAAAAAGATCTGATTTAATTCAATCAGATTTGCTTCAATTTCTGTTCCAAAAGCAAAACTTGGTGACTAAGACCTTTCTTAACAAATCTTGATCTCTATTATATTCCTTCTCTTTACTTGCATATTGTTCATATTCTCCCAGCCAGAGGACATGTCAAACAGTCTTAACTTTACATGTAAGAGCTTACAAAATTGGGCTTCTGTTGAGAGCAGTGAAACATCTGTCCCTGGATACTTCTCTGCAATAACAATGTTTACACTGACCCTGCTCAAGTCACAGTCCTGCAATTAACCGCTTTCACAGAAGAAAGTCGGGGACCGCTTTGGGACATGCTTGTCAACAGACACGGGGTCAAGAGAATAGATGTTTTTTGATGACCTGTAATGGTAAGGTTCAGTATTTCAGGATGATGCTGAGGATTGTCTTATTGTCTCCTTCTAAGGGAAACCAAAGTATTTCTTCTGCCCTCCAGCTCGAACTCTGCTTTATCCCAAGAAGTTAACAAGCATGACTTTACATTAGAAACAGGAAATCTTTCTGAGTCCTTGAGCCAGTGATTGCTGGTAAGAGAGAGCAGCAGTAAAAATCTCATCCAAAAAAATGAGCTAATGATTATAATCTTTGAATACTAGGTTAAACAAAAAAGAAATATCTCACTCTCTCAGAGGTGGAATAACATTTTTCTGTGTTTAAAGCATATATCCCCCCAAAGGGAATATTTGCGATAATAAAAAATACTATAAACAAGTTTTAGTGTTTTAGGAGGAAACTCAATAGATGTGTACCTCCTTTGGTAAATGTAAAAGAGAACTGGCTTCAATGGATGAAGAGAACGCTGAGGTATTGAATGAGTTCTTTGCCTTGGTCTTCACTGGCAGTCAGGATTCCAGTACTTCTCATGTCCCTGAGCCCTGCATCCCTAAACCTCTAGGTGGGGACTGGGGTGGTAACCCCCCCCCCCCCCCCCCCCCCCCCCCTCCCCTCCCCCCCCCCCCCCCCCCCCCCCCCCCCCCCCCGGGGGGGGGGGGGGGGGGGGCCCCCCCCCCCCCCCCCCCACTGTAAGGTTACTGATCCACTGATCCACTGATCCACTCTCCACCATATTTGAAAAGTCATGGCTGTCAGGTGAGGTCCTGGATGACTGGAGGAAGGTTCACATCACTCCCATTTACAAGAAAGGGAGCAAGCAAGACCCAGAGAACTACAGGCCAGTGAGTCTCACTTCTGTGCCTAGGAAGATCATGGAACAGATCCTCCTGGATGACATGCTTGATCACATAAGGAATGAGCGTGTGATCCATGACAGCCAGCACAGCTTCACCAGGGGAAGGTAGTACTTAACCATTCTGGTGGCCTTCTATGATGGAGTGATGGCATCGGTGGACAAGGGAAAGGGGACCAATGTCATTAACCTGGACTTGAGCAAGGCCTTTGACATGGTCCCCCACCACATCCTTATCTCCAAATTGGAGGGATGTGAATTTGATGGGTGGACCACTTGATGGATAAGAAACTGGTTGAAAGGCCGCAGACAGAGTGTGGTCATCAATGGCTCTATATCCAGGTGTAGGCCAGTAATAAGTGGTGTCCCCCAGGGGTCTATCTTTCACTGGTACTCTTTAACAATTTGTCAATAATCAATGTCTTTCTCAATGACAGCGATGACTGAATTGAGTGCACCCTCAGCAAGTTTGCTGACAACACCAAGCTGAGTGGTGAGGTTGACACGGTAGAAGGAAGGGATGTCATTCAGAGGGACATCAACAGGCTAGAAAAGTGGGTCCGGGTGAACCTAATGAGGTTCAACACAGCAAAGTGCAAGGTTTTGCACTCGGACTGGAGGAATCCCAGGCATCTATACAGACTGGAAGGAGTGGTCCTTGAGAACAGCCCTGTGGAGAAGGACCTGGGAGTCTTGGTGGATGAAAAGCTTAACATGAGCCAGCAGTGTGCTCTTGCAGCTTGGAAAGCAAATGGTATCCTGGGCTCCATCGGAAGAGGGATGGCCAGCAGGGACAGAGAGATGATTGTTCCCCTCTACTCTGCTCTTGTGAGGCCCCATCTGGAGTACTGTGTCCAGGTCTGGAGCCCCCAGTACAAGAAAGACAGAGAGCTGTTGGAGAGGATCCAGAGGAAAGCCATGAATATGATAAGGGGACTGGAGCACCTCCCCTATGAAGACAGGCTGAGGGAGCTGGGCTTGTTCAGCCTGGAGAAAAGAAGGCTGTGGGGTGACCTCAACGCAGCCTTTCAGTACCTAAAGGGAGCCTACAAACAGGAGGGGAATCAACTCTTTGAAAGGGTAGGTGACAGTAGGACAAGGGGAAGTAGTTTTCAGTTGAGGCAGGGAAGATTTAGTTTGGATGTCAGGGGGAAGTTCTTTACAGAGGGGGTGATAAAGTGCTGGAACAGGCTGCCCAGAGAGGTTGTGGATGCCCCATCCCTGAAGGTGTTCCAGACTGGTTTGGATGGGAACCTGGATAGCCTGGTCTAGTATTAAATGTGGAGGTTAATGGCCCTGCCTGTGGCAGGGGGGCTTGGAGATTCATGATCCTTGAGGTCCCTTCCAACCCCAGCCATTCTGTGATTCTGCAATATATACATAATTAAGTAGTGGATAGAGAGGCAAGACAAGATGGGACCTCCAAGGCCCCCAGGAGTCTCAGGACAGCTGTCTTTGAGCTTTAATCTGCATTATTAATAGTCCAGAGCTGTGTTGAGAGCTTGTGTAGTGAGCTGAAGCAGAGTCCAACACTGAGAAGCATGTATTAATGGCTAGTGTTTCAAAGAAAAGGAAAAAAACAAAACAAAACAAAAAGGTACTTTTGTATTTTAGCAGCATGAGGTAATTGGTAATTTTGTATAATTAGCTTACTATTGAGATTTTCATACTCTGGATCTTTTCCAGTTCATGGGCTTTTACAGTTAAAATCTTATTGTGGACAAAATGGAACAATTAAAAATGTGGATCTAGATATTTATATTTGCCTAATTAAGATCTTAGTATAAAAAAGTGTCACAGATGTGTCACCCTTGAAAGGATTATACAAGAAAAGTCACTAGAACCAATACCTCTTTCTTAATGTTAGAAGTTTCTGTCAATGTTCCTGGGCCCCCAGATCGATGGCACCACTCCCCATCAGTGAAGAAATTAACACTTGTGGAAGAAGAAACATATAACTCCATAAGTGCCCTAATGTAATCAGCAGTGGAATTGTAGACATTGTGGGTGTCCATCTACAAAATATGCAGTAATATTCCTTTAAGTTGTGTTCTTTTTTTCCCACATGCTCCTCATCAAGAATGGTTTGTTCAGCATATATTTTCAATGCTGATCATTTCTGGTTTAAGCAAAGCCTGTGATATTGATTATCACCCGGAACTCCAGGAACCAGACACGGAAGAGTGCAGGGAGAGAACCCGCCAATACCCAATCGCTACTCGGCATGGGGAAGCCCACCCGACTCAATTTGAGTGAATAAACTTCACCTTTATTGCTCAGATAGCTCACTTATAAAGCACGTGAGTTGTTTATGTCTATTTGTCCACTTGTCCTTTTCTCATTGGTAAAGTCTTGCAGTTAGACAATAGCGCACCCCGCCCAAGCATACATCTTGCTTTCTGATTCCACCCGAAGACAGTTCTGCTTAAGTTACTTGCTACTTAGCTCAAGGTCAGTTCATCATTTACCACACCTGGTATTATTCCATTGCTATGTACTCAGAGCTGCTGTGCCCCTGCTTGTACAATTCTTTCAGGGAGTCATGGCCCTGCTCCCTGAGCCATTCTGCAACAGAAGAGTACCAAATAATCACAGAATGGCTTCTATTGGAAGGGACATTAAAAATCATCTTGTTCCAACTCTTCAGCCATGGGCAAGGACACTTAGATTAGGTTGCTCAGGGTGCCATCCAACATGGCCTTGAATATTTCCAGGGATAAGGAACCCACAGGTTTTCTGGGCAACCTTTTTCTATGCCACATCATTTTCTCAGTGAAGAATTTCTTCCTAACACAAGCCAAATTCTTTCATCTTTTAGCTTAAAACTACTGCACCTTTTCCTATCACTACACTCCCTGATAAAGATCCCCTCCTCAACTTTCCTGTAGCTCACCTTAAACTACTGGAAGGCTATAAGATCTTCCAAGAACCTCCTCTTCTCCAGGTTGAAAAAACAGCTCTCTCATCCTGTCTTCACAGAAGAGGTGCTACAGCCTGCTAATCATCTTTATGACCTTCCTCTGGACACACTTTCATTCCTGAATAGGAATGAGAATTTCCCCAGCATTAAAATAAATAGCAAACTATGTAATAGGACATGCCATACTTTGTCTTTGTTTTTTATAATATTATAGGGATAATTCTCACTTTCAGTTTTCACTTTCAAATAAGAAGTAGCAGGTATCTCACCTCAAGATTCCAGGAAAAGGCCTGCTGTTGTGCAGGTAGTCACATGTGCTGCTCTCCCAAGAATTCAGGCATTTCTGGTCATGTGGTCTGTTGTGGCTGGCTAGCATAACCAGTCTCCATGTACAGTTTACCCCAGAAAAACAGGGGAAAGAAGCATCTCTCACTACAGAGGGAGGATGCAGCATGTCATTTCTGTCATGGGGATCAATCTGTCATAGCCTGTGTTACTACCTGGGAGGAGTAGCCACTCCTACCATTTTAGAGGTAGAAGAATTTCATAATGAAAGTGACCTACAAAGATGCTACCATTTCTTACAGCATGATTCCCTGTGTGTTTTCATTCTACTCTGCAAATGATTCGATTCTGTGATTCTGTGGTGACCATTTTTAATGCTGACATATCCATGAATTCATGGATCTTCCTCTGACTGGCTGAAATCTTCCTTTGGAACCAGAAGTGCTTGAGTACAAAAATAGTATACATATTATATGTACAAGATATAAGGAAATGTAAATATAAATATATTTTCAAATATGTATTTTTTTATATTAATACATAATTTTATATTGCCCTTTATGTATGTGTATGTGAGTTACTCCAAAAGTAATTCCTCCTATTTATTTCTGTAGAAATTATAACTGATACCAAGATTGCTATAACACTATTTGATAGAGCAAATTCTCAACTACAAAGTACTATTTTTCAACATTGTCACCACCATTAGCTATGCATTTTCAGCAGCAATGAACAAAAGCCTGTATGTTGCATTTGTAAAATACCGTACCAGCAGACCCACTGTCACTGTTGCTACTGCTGAAATGCACCACCTACCACTCACTGGGCTCACATACACTGTTTAGTCTCTGTAAACATTCAGCAAGATTCAACGAATGTCAGTGGGTACCATTTTTTTTCTTCATGGAGGAATTCATACACAACATTGCTTCACGTGAACTTCCATGTCAGATGTCATTTTGTCAGACTGTTCCTCTGCTGCACAACAACAAAATTTAAGGGTATATTAGTGGAATGGTTTCTGTCTCTATTGCCATAACACCAACATCTGCCCCTGGTCTTGTGGGCCAACACAGTAAAATGGGAGGCATTACTTTTGGAGCAGCCTTCATGCGTTTGCAACCACATAGAAATTAAATACTTAAATCTGTAAAAGTATAGATACAAAGTTGTCCAAAAAAAATCTATACAAGCTAGCAGAATGGAGAATTACATTTTTAAATCTGAATAGAAAGTAATTATTCAAATTTAAATGTCAATTTTGAGGTCTGTCACTTTAGAAGTCTGGCGTGGGGGACATCAAAAAGACGCTTCTGGTGTTTGGAGGGTGAAAAGTACAGGCACAGATATGCATTCCAGAAGGCCATGAATGTGAATGTCTTCTAGGAAGCTCACCAAAGATACAAACTTTGTCACATGCAGAGACTAGTCTAGTGAGCTGAACTGGCATCTGGACTCAGATTATCCAACAGGATTACTATCCAAAATTACTGGGACAAATCGAGCAATTTTCAGTGCTTCAAGACACAGGTTATGCTGTCTGGGTTAAAAAAAAAGGAAAATCAGAACAAAAAAACAACTTCTGAAGAGCACATGCATAGGAACAATAACAAAAAAAAAAAAAAAAGACCTCAAACAATGAACTAGATCTGAGCAATGGGCACATGAACATACTGGATTTCAAACTGTAACCCAGAGAGATGGGATATAGTGGGAAATCTCCCTTTGACTACAATGTCTGAAACTGTTAGAAGGTGAACTGTCATTTTGAAAATAAACTAAATTATAATCTGGATTGCAAACAACAATGCTTACAATTTCCACAAGGTTGAAATAAGGTGCTCTGAAAGAAACAATGTGATTGTGGCAGAGGTGAATGGGTGATGACAAACTCTGGGGATTCGCCAAAATTTTCAAAGCATAACGATGATGTTAAGTGCATGTTAGCAGTTGTAAACGTATTACACAAGTATGACTTTGGCTATTGTTCAAAAGGCAAAATATATTCTGAAATATCTGTGCCTTAAAAAAAAAAAAAAAAAAAAAAATTCCACTGGCATCAAGTCTACTAAGCCAGTAAGATATATATTTTTTTTTTCAGTTAGGTTCAATTCAGTTAAAAGGAAGAGCTGAGTAGGTGCCTAGGAATTTTTAACATGAAGATGATCCCCATATTCATTTGACAAAATTTTCTGCACAAAGAGTAACTGAACTCAGAAAGTTCTATTTTGTGTTTTCTTCAACTGAATATAAGTTCTGCTCCCATGTGATCTACTATTAATCTTTCAAATTATTACATCAGTCCTTAAATCACAGAATGTACCTCTGATGAATCTGAATTTAAAATATTTCACGCTATCCTGCCTATTTCCATTAAATTGATCACCCCAAGTGTTTAGAAACATGTACTTTAGTTTGAGTTTGATTCTAACCTGATTGCAGACACTAGATTTGTAAAAGATTTGTCTGTGGGATTAAGAAGATTCTTATTCTCAGAAAATATTTACGCTTGAATATGCAATCAAACACTGAAACAACCTACTCAGGGACATAGTGGAGACATCATCACTGGAAGTTTTCAAGATGCCATTTAACAGGGTGCTAGATAATCTCATTTGAGTATGCTTCTTCATGAAATATTGGACCTGATGATCTTTCAAAGTTCCTTCCAGCCTACATTGTTCTATGATTCCGTGATTCTATCTTACAATTCTTTCAATTAAATTTCTTCCTAACTTTTTTGCTTAGTAAATAGCTCTTTGCACCTCTCATGAATCTGTGAGCAATATAAATACATATAAATGACATTGACAGTGCAGATGACACACCAGAGGGACAAGATGACATCCAGAGGGGCCTAAACAGGTTTGAACAATGAGCCCAAGTGAACCTTGTGAGATTCAAAGAAAAAAAACACAATTGTAAGGTCTTGTACCTGGGTTGAGGCAAACCCCTTTAGCAATACAAGCTGGGAAGTGAAAATATTGAGCGTAGACCTGGCTGAAAAGATCTGGGGGTACTGGTGGATGGGAAGCTGGGCATGAACCAGCAGTGTGCCCTTTCAGCTCATAAAATGAACTGTATCCTGGATTACATCAAAAGAAGCACCGCCAGCAGATTGAAGGAGGTGATCCTTCCCTTCTATTCTATGCTCATGAGGCCTCATCTGTAGTACTGTATCCAGATGTGGAATCCTCAGTACTAGAGACATGTGAAGTATGTGACTTTTTAGCAGGGTCTGTTGTGATAGAATGAAGGGAAATCGTTTCAAGCTTAAAGACAGTAGATTTAGGTTCCAGGTAAGGAAAAAGTCTTTTACAATGAGGGTGGTGAGGCACTGGAACAGATTGCCCAGAGAAGTGGTTGATGCCTCATCCTTGGAGACTTTCAAGGCAATGCTGGAATAGGCCCTGGGCAAACTGATTGAGCTGAGGATGTCCCTATTTATTTCCGGGGAGTTAAACTAGATGACCTTTAAATGTCCCTTCCAACTCTAAGGTTCTGTGATTCTATGATAAAGAGTGTGATCCAGTTGTTCATTATTTCAGACTTAAACCAGCATTACTCCATGAAAGTAAATGAATACGTATAGCCACTGGAGCAGCACTAAATCAGATTTTATGTTTTCTTCTGTTTAAATCTATTTATTCTTAGTGTCCTCACTGCTGCTGTTTAAGACTGCCACATTTGTTTACTTTTCATTGGAAAGACTTATGAATGACATAGATGATACTGCTGTTCTTTGAGTAAGACATGCCTTCAATTTCTATATCACTTCTGGTTTTCTTCTGTTAGCGTCAATTTGTTACAATTTTATTTTTTTTTTCATGATTAAAGAACAAATTGCTGTGAAAGTGGTGGTTTTGTTTGTTTGTTTGTTTGTTTGTTTTGTTTGTTTGTTTCATTGGGAAATATGTAATTTATGCAACTCTACATTATTATATATTCTTCCTCTCTAGAAATAGTAGGATATATTCCATTCTGAAAAAACAATTATGTATGCCTTGAAGAGGGGTAGAGAGACAAGAGTTAAACAGTGATTTTCCAATCATTTACAAGCTGTGATGTATTTCTTGCTAATTTATCTTTCAATTTCTTAAAGTGCCCAGGAGTAAAATTTAATTTAGAGAACACTGTAATTTTTTCCTAAAGCATTTCTTAAAGAATTACTGCATTTCTAATGCACCAGATTAACTAATACATTCTGCAAAACACAGAATACTCTCTTATACAAATACTTGCAAGCATTTACAGATTAAATGCAAACTGCTGTACACAAACATATATATTTATCTTTTTTTGAAATGGTATGTAATGGTCGTAGAATCAAAGAAATGAATAACAAAATATGATTCATGATATTACAACAGAATCAAGATTTTCCAAGTAGAGATTTTTTCTAATAGTAAGTTTTAGAATCAAATTTAAAAAATCATTCCTATGATTGAAAAATCCCAGATTTCTTCCCCTGCCCATTATATCCCCCCCCACCTTCCGGTTTTTACATGCATTTCTAGGTTAGATTGAAATATATTCATTTGCCTTCGCATAGTTTGTTCACCTCATAGCACTAAGTAATTGCTGACTTAGTCTCTCAAACCTGATGAGACATTATACTTGCAAGCAAAACAAAGAAGCCAAAACAAAAACAAAACAAAAAGTTGCAGTTGTACAAGCTTGGAAGATGAGTCTGTTCTTACACACTCAGTGTTTCCTGTGACTAGCTATGTCTAGTGATAAGGCAATGGACTCCCTCTTCTAGACTACGTAGGATCTAGAATCATAAAATCACAAGGCTGGAAAGGACCTACAAGATCATCTAGTTCAACCATTCTCCTATCACCGTTACTGCTACTAAGCTAGGGAAGAAAAGGAATTGCCACAACTGACGGTAATTTTGATGTCTATTTTATACTGGGGGATTTGGTGATTGGATCACAATACACCAAAGTGCATTTCCTCTCTGTCTTCCTTAAGGTGATCACTCCCTAAAACAACAAAAAGTTTCCATGCTAGAGCACAGAATAATAAACTAGGGAAAGCTATTATTTGAGAAGAGCGTGTCAGGTTTTTGGTTTTTTTTGTGTGTGTGTGTTAAACACTGAAGTAAAATTCTGTGTCTGACAAGTAAGACGTATCTGTCAGAGTTTATTTGCAATGCAGTTACCTTTTACTCTATACTGTAGACCATTTCTCTCATCTTGCTTTTTAATCCAGAATTTTTTAATGCCTTCTGATGTTGAAAAACTCCATGCAGTTCATCTCTGTTCCTAAGAAAGCAGTTTCCATTGTCTTTGAGACATGACCCAAATTTAGGCTTTCTCCCTGCCATGTCTAGGTGCTCCACTTTCCACAAAATAGTGTGAATTTGCAGTCTTATGATCCCTGTTATACTGTTTTTCCATTAACTATCTCACCCAGTCTGAGCGCAATCATTTCTCCAAAGGAGGAACCTGAAGGGCGTTATGGTTGTAACTACATAGAGCAGTCAGCCCAGCAAAATAAAATTACTTCTCTAAATACTCAACAACATAATCTTTATCCAAACATGATAATTACATGTTATATGTACTACATGTACTACACTACACATACAGTAAGGTGGGAGAAATTAATTAAATGATTCACTTTTTAGAAAGAAACCTTCACTCAAACCTGCAAAAGTTTGCTGTTACAGATAAAAATGTGCATAATAAAAACTTTTTTTTAAAAGTTTTTAAAGGTGTTTTTTTTTGTTTGTTTTATTTTGTTTTGTTTTTTAGTTTTTCTAAATAACATGAAAATCAGTAATTCTTTTAAGGCAGATATTTTTGAAATTATGCGTTAAGAACAAATTTATAGAAAAACCCATGCGGTTTTTTTTGTTAAAAAATTGTACAAACTGTACGAAAATAATCTATGTGATAGTAGAGGACAAAGAGAGGTTTTTTTTATATGCCAAAACAGAATTAGATGCTTAGTAACAAAAATGTGAGAAGAAAAATGAAAATACAAATAAATATTTTTTCTTTGTTAACTGACTTCCTTCTTTCTTCTCCCCCCTCTTTTAAATGGAGAAGTCTTAAAATAACTATTCATTTTTTTCTTTTTCTTTAAATTCTATGTTTCTTGGAATAAGTTTTTGTAAGAATCTCTTTCTGTTCCATCTTTCCTACATTTCTGACTTTATTGTTGCAACAAAAAAAATTCTCAGTGTGATACCAAATTTAACTCAAAAGTTTGAGACAAAAACAAACAAAACAAAACAAAAAAATACTGTATATAAACAGTATAGTTTTAGTTATCACCTTTTAATTTTTATAAAATTGCTAAAGCTTGATTAATTACTGCATTCCACAAATGCACTTTGAACAGGTGTCTATGCAAACAAACCAATTTAGAAATTCACAGCATGTTACATAAAATTTATGTCTTGGAAGTACTGATGTGTGTCTCTTTATTACAGAATGCAAATACTCATCAGTTTGATTTTATTATCACACAGGTTTTAACTGAACAAAATTTATTGGTATAAGTAAGCAGTATTTTCTCTAAAAAAAAGGGCAACTAACTACTCAGAAAAACTCAAATTTCTTGTTTCATTTATATTAACGTTAATATATTAAATTCAAAGGCACGTCCTGTTTATTACAGACAATTGTTCACATTAAAATAATTACTTTATACGAAATGACTTCTACTATATTATCAAATTCTTCCAAAATTGTATGTTTTACTTATCAAAAATTGTTGTTTGTTAAAATGTGTGTTAAAAGCTTACTGTTCATTATTTTCCTGTTGAATATATTCCAGCCATCAAAGCTGACACATATGAAAAGGAACTTTGAGGTGATAAAATGTTCACTTAAGATTTCCTTATCATCAAAGAAATGTCTGATATATATTATATATGATATACAAGTTAATAACTGACATGTAAGCTTTAATTGTGCCTGAGCTGTTCAATTGATTTACTATATGAAGATATCCATTAACATTTTCTTCATTCTTTTTTGTGCTGTATGATTTGAAATTCATAAAATATGTAATAAAACCAATAAAAAAGTAAGTTATTCACAGAAACAACTATTTGCAAAGGTCATACTGCAAAGACACTGCAAGGTTTTAGCAACTGTACTTCTTCTCCTCAGAGCAATTGCAAATCCCTTAAATGCTGTCATATACCTGAAAGAAAAAAAAAAAAAAAGATTCTGATATACTTTGTGTTTTATGGAGCTCATTACTTTTCAAGTTTTATTGTCTGCTATTTTTTTTTCCATATTTCCAGCTTTTCAGATAAACTTTCATGTATTATCAGTTGAGATAAGAAGCAATTGTACAGTGGTGCAGTTTGTTTTCAACACTTCTACACAAATTACAGAATTTGCACTGAAATATCAAAGGTTCTGTATGCATTTTACATTTTCTTTGAAGCAATCATAGCAACAGAGTATGGCTTGCAGTGATAAGCTAACTCTGCTGAAGTACATTAGTCTTGTAAAGAAAAACCAATAAAAGGTTTGAACAGTTTAAACATGTAAGTCAGAGAGATGAAATGTGAGCCATTCAGCAGTAAGCATGCTAAATAACTTTCAGGGACACTGACCTTTTTTTTTTTTTTTTTTTTTTTTTTTAACTTGAGTATGTTAAAAAGAAGTTTTTATGTTTTTTGCTAAAGAATATTAATTTAAAACTCTTAGACATAGCCTACAATGTTGTGAAAAATGAAAAAAATTGCCATATGGAGGCAAACAAAATTTTAGTGTCTGATTTTCAAAATGTATTGAGAATTCCAGAACTCAATTTCAATGAAGTTAAATGGGAATTAAATACTAAAGCTAAAGCAATAGCTGTGATAAGTTAAAGATGTTTTCATCCTCACCTTGGTGTTACATTTTCAATTGTTCTCTTTCACATGTACACAGATTGCTGGAAGAAAGTGTTATAATCAAGGTGTGTCATGAAAATGGTATGTTGTAATAACAATATATTTTCATGGTACCTGGTATTTATTAAAGAAAAGATTGTCTTTTTGTACCAGCACCTCTTCTGTTTTCAGTCATTTTGATAGCATTCTGCCCAGGACTGCAATGAGAATAGCAGCGATAAAATCCAGCACCATGTGCCAGTTCAGTTCTATTGGATCTCACAGAACAGGGTAACTTCAGATCTGTGTTTTGGATTATTTTCTGGTCTCTTTTTATCTTTGCTATGATTGCAATTTATAATCGATTTGAAGGCATCACATTTTCCTAATTTACATCTTCGCTTTTCTTTAATAAGAAGATTCTAGATTACACCTTGCATTAAACATTGTCATAATGTCCCCCAAAAATATGTCAGGGAATCCTTACTTCTTTGATAAAACTACTTTGTTAAAAGAAAATAATAATAATTAGAAAAAAAATCAAAGCAACAAAAACAAGCAAACAAAACTCCGCTGACCATCTAGCTCTTCACTTCTGCATTCACAGGTCTTGCCCTTTTGTCTTGTGAACATTTCAGGGAAAATAGTTCCAAACCATGTCACACCCATTACACACTTTTTTTCATTAACAATATTCCAGGTGAACTAAACTGTTTGTTTGTTTGTTTGTTTGTTTTTGTCTTTAATACATCACTATTCCAAGAAGAAACTGTTTATCAAAATAATCCTACACAATATTTTGTACTATTGTGATTGCGATGATTTTGTCTTTAGCCACCAGAAATTATTTTATAATTTCAGATTTTATATATACCTATAGATCCATAGAGCAAAGTGGCAAACTTAATTAAGGCCCAGCACATTTTGAGCATTAAGAAAGGAAAAAAAAAAAAAAAAAAGGCATGCATGCATTCTTTTGAAAAGAAGTTTTAGAAGAGACTTTTTTTTTTTTTCTTTGTTTACAGAAGCAAGATAGCAGTGCTCAAAGTTCACAAATATCCCAGAATACTGGCAGTCCACCTGGACTTTCAAGGTCAACTTTTCAGTGAGCATCTGCAAAAGAAATAAAACTCTCCTCAAGAAGCTCTCCAAGAGCAGAGAGGCAAGTACTAATAAACAACTGCATTTTTCTCAACATATCATAAATAAATGCAAAAGTCTAGCTTCAGTAAACTTACTTTAATTTGGGGATTGACGTGCTTTAAATCTCACAATATATTTTTTTCCATTTCAGGATTCAGTCTCTCATTTAAAAGACTAACAAATTGAGACCAGTAGTACTGTTTCAATTTGTAGTAAGTTCTAATAAAACCACTCTCTGAAGGTAGGTTGGTTTTTCTTCTAACATTACTAACCACAGATTTCCACTTGAATACTATTGGGAAAAAAAGTCTGTCTTCCAAGATAAGAAATAACTTTACAAACGGACATCAGCTAATTTCACTAGCAACCATTCCTTGAAAAGCTTCACATGGTATTGGAAAGAAAGAAAGAAAGAAAGAAAGAAAGAAAGAAAGAAAGAAAGAAAGAAAGAAAGAAAGAAAGAAAGAAAGAAAGAAAGAAAGAAAGAAAGAAAGA
>JAPSGF010000059.1:4401319-4520094 GCA_035772895.1 Perdix hodgsoniae | reverse complement strand
AGAAAGAAAGAAAGAAAGAAAGAAAGAAAGAAAGAAAGAAAGAAAGATAAAGATTAAAAAAAAATATCTGAGGTCAAGAATCAATTATTGTTATCATTATTATTATTCCCCGATATACAAAGAAAATCAATGTCACTAAGATAGAAGGAGACTAGTGATAATAAGTCATTCATTTTACATATCAAAGTACTGAGTTTGAGTTCTTATTTTTCCTTAGCTGCAAAAATGTGTGAATCCAAATAAATAAATAAATAAATAAATAAATAAATAAATAAATAAAATCTTTTTGTGTATCAGACCCCAGAAGAAGAACACATATAATCATTTATTCTATTGAAAAATAGAAATTAGTACTATTTTTTATTTCCATAGAAACTGAAGGTTTTCTTAACCAACTGAAACCTAATTCATATATGAGACATTTTATCAGAGATACTGTCCTGACAAAAACTATTTGGACGTTTCCAACATAACAAAACCCTAGGATCAAGTTCCCGAAGTTACAGTTTCTACTACAAATATTCATTTAGTACTTTACTGTCTATGGCCCAACAGATTTTTTTTTCTTTGCTTATTTATTAAATAATTCAGTTAAAGTTAAGAAGGAAGAATGAGAGAAAGAAAGATAAACACTTTTTTTTTCCCCCTGCATTATTGCTCTCTCAGATTCTGTATTATTGTTTTCCCAGCTGGCTAGTAACTGGAAAACAAACAAATTAAAGAAACCAATGGTAACAATTATCTATCCACAGAGCCCAGAGTAGATAGAACTATCTGGGCAGGAAGGAATTCCCTTTTTAGAAAAGAAATTCCCAGTGCTATTTATGTCTCAGAACTGTCAAAAAACTCATGAAGACGAATATATAATACAGGCAATCTATTTGTTTAACTTTTTTTCTGTTGTGGTGCCTATATTGTAGAAGTAATAATAATAGTAATAATAATAAAAAAGTCAATTTCATGAGCTATAACAGGAGGAAAAAAAAAAAGTATAAAAGCAATCCCAAACTTGCAAAATTAGCCAGTATTTTTTTTGTTGTTGTTGTTCCCACATCCAAATATACAAGTGATTTTTTTTTTCCTTATTTTCTTTCCTTATTGTGGTTGTGAAAATAGAGAGTAATAAGCAGAATAAAATATTTTATCAATATCAGTACTGAAAAAAAATTATTAATCTGTGATTTAAGGAAGTTTAATTAGAAAGTTGTGTATCTACAGGATTTTCCATGCCAAAGCTCTCATGACAGGTTGTGTATGAACAGACTAACTGAATAAGTCTACACCAATATGTGCTTGAAATTATCATAGCTATACTTCATTTAAGCAACTACAACATCCTACTTGGAGTTTGTAAATGAAATATAAATTCAAATACATTGAAAGTTAATTTAATATATTTTGTTTAAACATATTCAGATGCAGTATCAGGTCTTTATATATGCTGAATATCTGTTGCCTTTATATCTGTTCTGTTAAGCTGTGCAGACATGCATTCTGTTTATTAGTAGTGATAATTTCTCAGTGTAATACAGATTTTTTAAACTAGATTTATTTAATAAATGCATAATGTCCCAAATTAAATTCCCAACAGATTTAATTAAATTGTTTTCAATTTAATTCCTTTTAGAGTCTCAGAGAGTTGTATCAGCTCAAGAATACTAGACAGAATTCAGCCAAGAAGATGCATTAACCTTGACTCTAAGGGTTGCTAGTTACACTATACATAGAAGTACCATCTTTACACAAGCATACTACTATTTATCTGTCTTCAGCACAGGCTATGAATGAGTAACTCATTTTAGTATACCAATAGGTAGCATTATATGAGCTATAGGCATATTTGCAGTCAGAAAGAAATAGCAGATGTTTTTGTAATTAATATGACTTGTGGAACCAAACTCTCTAACCCACGTAAGGTTATATGAGCAGGTACATCTTTATTTCAGCGCTGCGCCACATGCCGGGTGCAAGGGGAATCGCTCCTCCTAGCTTGCACACCAGAGAACAGGGTCCAGATACATTTATAAGCCAACTCATACATATTCAAAAAGTGTTACCCAAGACCCTTTGACATATTCATTACTTTTCCAGGAATTCATTTACATACTGTCCCCCTCCCCCACACACACGCAGTAGCTTCCATTGGATGAAGGCTCGACATCTTCCTCCCCCTCTGGTGGTCGTTCCGGGATGAAGTCAGACATCTTCCTCGCCATATCCCTCCGACCTCTCTCCCAGTTTTGAGCTCTTCTCCTGCCCTGCATACCTCAGCAATTTCTTATTCTGCCTATCTTTCCTCCCCCTTGCTTTCTTAGGGGCCCTTTCCTGCTGACTGGAGAAGGCTCCCTTTTGAGAATGTCTGGGCTAGCAAAAAGTTAAGCAATAAGTTCCTCTTGAGCTAGCAAGAGGTTAAATTTAGTGATGCTATTAGCGATTTTCTTTTGAGTTAGCAAAACCAAGCGATGTTATGGACCCCTTACATCTTGTGTTTTTCAGCTTATTATCTCATCCTGCTTGCTACATTCTTTTGTCTTAGCATCCCCTAACTCAATATACTATTGCCTTAAAATTCATTCATCCCAATCACAAAGTCAAAGAAAAGCAAAAATTATCAAGGCTCAATAAGGAGACAATATTATATCAAACTTTCGAGGGCATTGTTCACATTACTGCAGTAAATTAATTGAATATAGTTAAATGGTTCAGTGTTGTCTGTCTCCTTCACAGATAAATATTTCTTCCTAAAACAATTTAAAGACTTCAGACTATTCAAGCAAACAAGCTACATCAAGTGAAGTTGTTTTATATTGCGAAGGTTAACCTCATACAGGACTGAGGGAGATTATTTTCTTTCATGACATGAAAGAAAAGACACTTCTTTCACCAAACTTGCATAGTATTACCGTATTTCAACAATTCCCGTCTTCAAAAGCTTCCTAATGAAAGAACACAAGAATTTTATGATGTTGTATTTTACAATTTTTCAAGTTCTTTCTGCACACACAACATTAAACAATGAGAACAGATGAAACTTACTCTTGTCAGCCTCCTCATTAATACTTTGGCCCTCATTTACAGAGAGGGGGAAGACCAGCACGGTAGCCTGTGCTGAGGACGGGGCAGTGAGATTAAGGCATAATACTTCACACTCTCACTCTTCCTCCTTCTAGTAGTTCCTGTAGATGAGGTTTGTTAGTGTGAGGCAACGTGTCAACAACTGTTCAAGAGAGCAGTTCAGATTTTTATTTAAATCACTACATAGGAAAAGTGCTGTCTCATCCTGATTTGTGGAATCAAACTCTATAACCCAGAGTTAGGTTATAAAGCAGGTACGTTTATTCAATGACAGGCATATCATTGGGTGCGCGGGGGATAGTTCCTCCTAACACGTACACCGTAGGGCTAAAGCTTGGGACAGATATAGGCCGAATGAATACACAATTTGCATACATATTCATTACATTCCTGATGTATGGCCCCGCCATGAGCAGTGGGGGTCTCCTTTGACGAGAAGACCCATTGTCTCTGACAGTAGTAATTCCATCCTGACCCATTCCTTGTGCAAACAGAGTTTCCAGATGTCCTTTTCTTATCTGACCACACATCCTGCTTACCTATATTCCTAAACAATGGTTAACCCTTATCTTGTCCTCCCCTTACTCAATCCCACTCAGTGGGTTGTGAGTAACGTGAATCTATGGAATTCCACCAACCAGCTGTCGCCGGAGTGACGGAGTCAGACTATAAAGGAGAGGAGTAATACAAGACAATAAATTGAGCTTTCCAACAGTAACTAGTCAACTGCTTTGAGACAGTTAGGCAACTTTCTAACACCAACTAGTAAGCATCATGGATAAGGACATCTGGTATAGGTGTTTTTCCTTACTTATCAACTACTTCAGGGCAAATGTATGCAACAGCGTCTGAAGAAAACTGAGTAAAAAAAGATTGAGAGAAAAGAGGAAGAAAGAGAAGGAGACATACTTAAGACTCCCTTTTCTGATGTTTACCAGTCTTGAAGAACGGAGAGAGAGGTGAAGATACACAGTCCATCCTCTCTGCTTCCAGTGCGAGGATCCATAGACCTGAAAGCTTCCAATTTGAGTTGTTAAGACTCCATTCTTCCCAGACAGTCGTTCTCAGGCAGTCGTTAAAGCTATTTATTTGAGTTAACAAGTTCCTCATATAGTCATTAAGGCTCCATTCTGAAAGGTTTGATTCCATTTCAGACAAATAGTTTTTTCTTGGCTAAGTAGTGAATAAAGAAAAAGTTAATGCTAAAAATGTGAAAATACCTTCCATCTTCTGCCAACTCCAATGGTCAGTTTCTGGAACTGTCTGAATATCAAAGGGTTATTAAGATTAGTACGTTTACTTGCAACAAACATTGCATCTTAGTCTGATTTATCTTTTCTAATATGCTGGGATATTAAACCAAAATACTTCATGGAAAAGTCATAACTAAAGGACATGCACAAATGCAGCTTCTCTGGGGCATAAGCCATGTTATCATTAAGCATTCAAATAATCACTTCAATTGTATTGATTCATAGAAGTAATTAAACAATGTATAATCTGATCATATATTTTTATAAAAACATCTGTGAAATTGCTATAAGATATGATCAATACTGTGGGAATCAAATGTTGGTTCTGCATTAGAATTGGATAATATATATATATATTTATTTCATGATCCCCACCATCATAGTTCTTCTTGGGAGACTTACTTTACTTAACTTGGGGAAGATATCTGATAATTTACATCACTTATCCTCTAGATGGACCTTCCCAGGAATGCACACTCTATATATAAGTGTCTATATGTATATTTTGTCATACACATTGCAAGAATATCCTGCACGAGGTTTATCAAACCAGAGAACAAGTCATGGCATGCCCGAGGAAGTGCCTGAAGAGACATCGGAAGGCCTGGCATCACCCCTGCACCCCAGTGCTCTTTGGAAGACTTTGGAGAAAATCACCATATCAGTACGACAAGAAGAGCACTGAGACATCTTGGAAACAACAGGATGGCTACCGACTGACACCAGATAACACACGAATTAACAAATGTAAACTGTGATAAGATTGAACCTGGAGTACCCAGCCAATGGGGAAACACGGCAGGGGAATGGGTAAAGGGAAAAACAGGGTATAAAGACTGTCATGTTGTGTCCATAGGTGCGCTCCTGCTGGTGGGATGCTCGCCATTGCAATTGCGAATAAAATCTCCTTTTATCAGAGATACTGTCCTGACAAAAACTATTTGGATGTTTCCCACACTTGCAAAGCCATAGTAGCCTAACTTAAAAACCACCTGTTTTTAAGATTCTTCATTTCAGTTTTTAAAATACCTTGCAATTAGTTTTATCTATACTCTGTGATATTTTTTTAAAACGTTTTTTAGAGCTAATCCTATATATTTCACTATGTGTGGCAAAAGAAGGCAACAACAAGGCCTTGTAATGGGATACAAACATTCCAAAGCAAAATAAGTCTTTAAAACAAAATAACAACAACAAAAAGCAACACCTCATCTCTTCCAATGACCAGTTCAAGAAGATAGCAACCTTTATCCAGAGAGATGCTCTGGGCCACTAACCCTTAAATGAGGGTGAGGAGGATGGTTTCAGGCTCTATACCTTCTGGTGATTGCTTGCACCTGAGTTCCCTAGGTTAACCATACCTTCTGGCAATTCCAATACACACTACAACAGATTTTCACGAGAAGTACTAATTGCATTATCAAAGTTTTTACAGTATAGCATTTAACAGAGAATTTCAATGCAAAATTATAGAATTACTCTATTTTACTAAGACCAAAATGTTTCAATTTCATCATTAATCAGTATTACATATTTTATATGATGTAAATAAGATAAAATACTTCTAGTAATGCAGTGTAATAAAAACTTTTTAATTTTGTTAAACGAAATGTCTCAGTGGTAGGAAAACACAATATATATCTATCTCCTTTTGCTGCATTTGTGATTTATATTTTTTGTTTGTCTATATTTCAGTTGATTTTTCAAGTTCAAGGATTTTCTGCACAAAACAGTTTCAATTTTCTGCTAGATATTAATTTCTTTAAAACATAGAATCGGTATATTCATCTGATTTATATGCTTTTATTAGATGAGAATGTTTAGTAGGAAAGCTTACTTTAAACACTAACAACAACAATATAAAAAATAAACCCCTTACTGATCAAAGCATTTTTTTATTCCATCAAGATTATCTTAAATTAATGTAAAACTACACTGTACTAAAAGCAGTAGTCACGATCCAGTGTTGTTTCAGGTGGCTCTGTTGCCTTCTGTACTTTGTCACTATCACACCGATTGAGTGATTGTAGTTGTTTTATGTTGGCGCTCAGTTGAGTTAGAGAGCTCTCACAGTTACTTGTAGCATCAGAATAGTTCTCCTTTATTGTGTTCAACATACATCTTACATACCATTCACTTACAAACAAGAAGTTCCTGTTCTTCTAACAGATCCTCTAATCAGTTAAATGGCCCTCCCAAACAGTGATAAAGAATGAAAGGCTTCTCAATTGTGACAAGATTAACAATGCAGTCAGGAAGAACCTCCTTTTTTCCCCTTAGACGCAGACACCATTTGCTCTGTCTTACACTCCAATCTCCCAAGGTTTCACAGTGATAGGGTCTATCAAGGAGTCTGATAAGCTCTTTGGTGACTCGCTCACAGTTACATCTTCCCCCACAGTTTTGTTTGTTCATTTTTTTCTTCATTTTGGAGGGAAGTTAATTTTTCAGATATGTCGAGCTTATACTGGCAGAACCAAAAAAAAAAAAAAAAAAAAAAAATCACATTACAGATGTGGTAAGAGTTATTTTGATAGCCTGATGTCAGCTTTAATTGTATATCCCTGTCTTCAGTATTACTGTTCTGTCATGCAGAATTGTTAATGTGGCATTTAATACTTATTCTTTGTGTGCTCACACTTCTTTTTTATTTCAATCAAATTAAAATTTAAGGCTATGCTGAAGGAGAGTGTCTGCTCCACTAAGGTACCTAGTCTAGGACCTTGGCAAGTGCAACAAGAGATAAGTAAAGAAGGCAGTAACGGGAAACAAATCTGGTCAATCATACTGATGGATGACAACATGGGAGAATGTAGAAATGTTTATTCCAGCAGGATTATATAACTGAGGACTTCTAAACTGGGAGACAATGACTAGATATAAATCTCTCACACTTACTAATTGATAAGCTCTAAAATTACAAAATTCTATGAAGATCAGATTGGACTTGGCAGATGATACAATTTGAACCAAAGGGCCCCTGCCAGACATGGAATGGGAAACTGCAGACCTCTGCAAACCCACAGTGTTTATACAGGGGGAAGGGGAAGCAAGAGGATCAAAGAGGGGGGATAGCTAGAAAGGAGGATAAAAGGACTGGTATAATTTTAAATGGGACTAGTCAGTATACTTGGCTGTCCATGCTCTTCACTTGATCACCACAGTGTGTATTTATAAGTATCTTCTGGATTTTGTAAAAGCAGACTTTGGCCTCTTTAAGGGCCTCTACTTTTTGGTAGACTACTGTGGAATAAAACCCTGGAGAGAAGAGAGGTCCAAGTTAAGCTGGTTAATACTGAAGAATCACTTACTTCCTCCAAGCTCAAGAGTGATGCATCCCAGCAAAGAAGAGGTCAGGGAAAAATGTCAAGAGGTCCACATGGATGAGTGAGGAGGTCATGAGCAAATGCAAAGACATAAAGGAATCATACGGAAGCTGGAAGCAAAAACAAGCAGCCTGGAAGGAATACAGAGGTGCTCTCAGAGCATCCAGGGATGTAGTTAGGAAAACCAAAGAGAGAAATGAATCTGGCCAGTGGCATCAAAGGCAACAAGAAAGGCTTCTCCAAGTTGCTTCTCTTAGCAACTGAAGGAACTGGGGCTGTTTAGTCTGGGAAAAAGAAGGTTGAAGGGAGACCTCATTGATCTCTTCCAGTATCTGAAAGGTGCTTAAAGCAAGGGCGGGGTTGGTCTCTTCTCACTGGTGACTGGTGACAAGATGAGGGGAAATGGCTTTAAGTAGTGCCAGGGTAAGGTTAGGTTGGATATCAGGAAAAATCTTATTTACAGAAAGGGTTGTTAAGCACTGGAATAGGTTTCCCAGGAAGGTGGTTGAGTCATTGTCCCTGGATGTGTTTAAAAACCATTTGGTTGTGGTGCTCAAGGACATGATTTAGCGGAGGGTTGTTTGTTAGGGTACTATGGTTATGTTCTGGGCATCTCAGTTCTCTTGTTCTGATTTACTAAAATGGTTGCTGTGAAAGTAATGTCTCCTGTTTTATGATGTTGGCTCATAAAACTCATAATCAAATTATGATGTTGATATGTCAGTAGAGGTTCACCTTCCCAACAATATGCTTTTATATGTTTTTGTCATGCAACAGATGGCAGCAGAAGGGCAGTCGGACAAAATGATGTCTGACATGGAAGTGCAGATGAAGCAAAGGTGTGTAATTGAATTGCTCCATGCGGGAAAAATGTGCACACACTGAAATTCACTGAAGTTTGCAGAATGTTTCTGGAGATCAAACAGTGGATGTAGGCACTGTGGGGTGATGAGTGGTTTGTTTCAGCAATAGTGACAGTGGCATGAAAGACAAGCCGTGTTCCAGACAGCCATGTGGAATTTTATGAGTGCATCATGTAAGCTCTCATTCTTTGCTGATGAAAATGTGTAACTAATGATCTTGACTATGTTGAAAAACTGTGTTTTGTAGCTGGATGATTGTTCTACCGAATACTGTTATTGAGCTCTTTTATCTATTTTAGTTTCCATGGAAATAAAAACTTGTTATTACTATCAAGGTGACTTACCCTTGATGGTTTATGGGCTGATTTGGCCCAGTTCTGTGACTAGTGGGGTGGAGGCATTCACAAAGCCGCACCTTCAGAAAAGGGAAATGGGACCCCAAATAACTAAAAACATCAGCAACAATCTGAGGAGAAACAAACTAATTTAATAAACATGGCGTTGGAATGCAAGATAACACACTGTAATAAAATATAATTCAGATTGAAGCTAATAAATCTTATATAATGAGAGTGTCCGAAAGGTGGAAAGGTCTCACCATAACACTGAGGTGAGATACGCAGTCAGGTTGAGCAGCAGGGATGAGAGCCAAAAAAAGGTCAGGTCAGGTGATCTACAAAAGCTTATATCTCCTCTCTGAATGCAAAGTCCTCTGGGGTATGTAGTTCTTCTCTTCCAGACAGGTGCCCCGAACTGGAGCATTAACTCTTTAAGTCCCACTGCATTACATGATTTTATGATGTGGAATATCAATAACCCAAAATCATAAAACCACGACACCTACGTCACATCTCTTATCTGTAATATGCACCTACAATCCTTTCTTGCCAAAGTCCTGCCAAACACCCATGTGAAGGCATGTCCCAAAGTCTTACTCTTGCAATGACAGAGTAGCAGAAGTGGTTTGTATTCATATGCTTGGCATCTTGATATTACTTACTGGAAATGTTGTCTAAGATGACACCATTAATATAAAAATATGAAAACACTGCTTAACAGTTGTGACTAAAGACAAAAGGGAAATATTCTAGATTTTTGACATGAGCAGGAAGAAGCTTTGCTATGATAATTTTTTGGTCAGAGAAAATGAGTAAATGAATACATTCTGAGTGAATGATGAAAAAAGGAATATTTGAGATTTTTTAAAGTTAAGTTTGTAAATACAAAAACAAAAACACCAACAAAAAAAACACACATTCTGGAAAGCTGTGAAGAATGTTGCATATGGAAGTCTGGTACTAATTTAGAAGTAGCAGGAAGCTTGAAGATGTCTTCAATACAAATGGAAGCTGAATATAGATGTTACAGACTAGACAAAGTTGATCAGATAGCACGAGTACCTACCCATTCGTCTCCAGTTTCATATTTTCTGGTAGGATTTCAGTATTCTAATGCCAATCTGGAGACATTTTGTATGTCAGCTATTAGCAAATAGTCCTTCATTACTTGAAAAATGGTTTCCAGTGCCTGTGTTATGTTAATACACTGGATTCATGCCCATTCTAATCATCATGCACATTTCTTATATGATGTGTTTTTATTGTAGATTAGAAGTGACAAAAACAGGCTCTTCGCCTAAAAAAAAAAGTGCTATGTATACATTTACACATGTATAACCAAAAGCCATTGTGAAGTGGGGTTCCTGTGCTATATATACTTATCTCCTAACAATGTTAACCTGTTTATTATTGTTAATGTGTCCTTAAAAAAAAATCTCAAATTCATAGTTTCCCACTCCCAAGCACTAGACTGTATGCACTGCCCAAGAATCCTGCTCGGCAGTCAGTGTGCAAGCCGTCTGTCGAGGATTTGGCTATCCTTTGTGACCATGCCCAGATGTTAGGATGCACCCTATGCAGTGATGTGGAAGACAGGGGAAGACAATTAAAAAGTTTTTCTCATATCTTCTGGGTTAGTGATCATATACAGGTTTCAAATATATTTTTTTTCTACCATTTTGGATCTAGTATTTTCTCGATCCCTGTCTATCTTTGTGAATTAGCATCTTTTTTTGACTCATAGCATGAGTGTTTCATAAAACTGCTGGTAGATGTGCTGGAGTTTGAATGACCTACTGTCTAGATGATAACTGGCACTGTGAACTCTTTCCTTGCTATGTATTTCTGCTGCTGCCTCCACACCCAGTTGATCTCATTTGTTCTCCATTCACATAAATCTTAGCCTTTCTGATGCAATTCTTTACAACTTTATAGCACTCCATCGACTTTCAATTTGAAAAATCCTTGCTGAGAGCTTTCAATTGGATACATCTTCTCTGAGAGCTATGACTTCTTCTGCTCTAACAACATTGCCAGGTCTCTGTGCTGTCGGGGAAAATTCCTGTAATTGAAAGATGAATTAATAATTGGATTGAAGGCTCTCAAAGGACTGAAATTGACTTTTCTTGTGCCAAAGATATTAGGAGGACAGCCCCATAAGTTAATGCATTGTAGCTGTATCATTACAAGAGATCCATTTGGTTTTCACTAAAGTGCCTCATGTAAGCTACCTAGAAAATATGCTTCTTGAATGAGAAGCAAAAGGGAAATAGGAAGTCATTTGCAATGACACTGTAGATGCACTCATAACATATATCTAGGTTTATCTGCCGATGCAATTTACATGCACTGAAGGATCTCAAGACTTCAAAATGAAAAATATCTTTGAGCACTTTCTAGTCCTTTGCCATACCTTGCACTTCTATCTAGTAAATAAATAAATAAATAAAAGGAAAGTTGTTAATGAAAAGATTTTTGAAAGAGAGGGTTAAATACTAGCCATAACATCATACAATATGAAGTTCTGGCCAGGACTCACATGCTTAAACACGCAGAACAGAGTGTGTTTCATGCTGGTAAGCATTAAAATAGAAAGCTACGTGTGAGTAAATAGATAACGTAAATTTTACTCCAGAAAATGTATACCAGCTTCAGAAAATAAAATAAAACAAAACATAGAAGTGAGACAAAACTCTATGTTAATATTAGGGACATATGATTACATAAAAGATGGTTTAATTTTTATTGCAAACCTTTATAAGATTGAACCTAACAAAAATGATCATGTTGGACTGAGTCTGTTTTCAAATACCAAGTGATGTTTGAAAAGGGAAGAGGTCTAAGCAAAGGAAAGAGGTCTAGTTCAATATGCTTATGATATTTCATGTTCTATCCCAAAAAGAAAATCACTTTCTGTTTTAGAAATAGAGCATTAATCGGATAAGTATAGCATACATCAAAAATGTAACAAGGGATTATGAGAGATCATAATTACACAAGAATTATGATAACAAAATGACGAAAGAATTTGCCTTTTAATTGGATACTCTGGGTAAGTTATCTAGATAAGGTAAAATTTAGAGTCATTTTTCAATTTTAAAACAAGATATTTGGCATTTCATCACATCTATTCTTTATAGATTCAGAAAATATATTAAGTGTGTGACTGATTTGACTAAACAGATATCTACTGACATACTAACATCTGAATATACTGACATACTGCTATACTGACATCTGCATCTGAAATGTTGCTTTTAAGCTAAAAAAAAACAAAAAACAAACAACAAAAAAAACTATTATAAATACTGCTTATATATATCACCAGAAATTGATCCTCCTTCTCTTTCTCCCACCCAAAAATAAAAATTAAAAAGAGCTAAAAACAGAAAAAATCTAGTAATTCTCTATTGCAGAGCTCATAATGATGAACAAATTCCTGATACACAATTGCAACCTAAAAGATTCACCATTAATTTGATTTTAAAATGTCAAAATGTACTCAGTTCTAATGATAAATCATTTTTTTTTAAGTTAAATGTATTCAACTGTTATAATTAACCTCCATTCTAAGCAGTCCTCATAACACGTAAGAAACATACTACAAATAAATTATAGGAAATTGATTTAATCCTTTTCCCACTGAAATCAGTACTGAGTATCACATTAAATAGAGCTACAGGAGTAATACAGTATGCTGTCTTGATATTCTCATTGTGCAAATACAACAGACTAGCTGCTTCTATGAATATCTAAGGGTAATCCAATATCTGTTGGGGAGGGTCCAGAGGAGGGCCACGAAGATGATCAGGGGACTGGAGCACCTCCCCTATGAGGACAGGCTGAAAGAGCTGGGCTTGTTCAGCCTGGAGAAAAGAAGGCTGCGGGGTGACCTCATTGCAGCCTTTCAGTACCTAAAGGGAACCTACAAACAGGAGGGGAATCAACTCTTTGAAAGGATGAGTGACAGCAGGACAAGGGGAAATGGTTTTAAGCTGAGGGAAGGGAGATTTAGGTTGGACGTCAGGGGGAAATTCTTTACGGAGAGAGTGGTGAGGTACTGGAACAGGCTGCCCAGGGAGGTTGTGGATGCCCCGTCCCTGGAGGTGTTCAAGGCCAGATTGGATGGGGCCCTGGGCAGTCTGGTCTAGCATTAGGTGGAATGGTTGGTGGCCCTGCGTGTGGCAGGGGGGTTGGAGATTCATGATCCTTGAGGTCCCTTCCAACCCTGGCAATTCTGTGTGATTCTGTGTGATTCTGTGTAAGGAATTCACAGTCAGTGTGTAATAATGTAGTGTGACCAGAATTGAGGTTTGTACTAAAATGGAAATATTGCTTGAGAGTTTGACATCTAAAGTTGTTTATTAGTTTGTAACTTAGGTACAGGGCAGATGGGTTTTTCTAATACCTAAAATTACATTTCAGATATCACTAGGTAAGAAATGCAAATAGTTGCTGAACTATGTGCTGAGAATAAGAGACTAGACACAGATTTCCTACTTTTTACTCCTAGGGATGCTCCTTTTCTTCAGTTCACACTGGATAGATCTATGATTCATTTTTTATCTATTTATTTTTTTATTGACTACACAAGATAGTTGTATTACATCCCTAGTCTTTAGTAATGCATGCTTACCATTCATATTTTAGCAGTAAAACTGACTGTAAAATGCACTGAGCCTGTGATGGAATGTGTGGGCTTAATGGAAATTATGCTTGGGATTCAAAAGTAGCAAGGATTCAGCTTTTTTTTTTTTTTTTTTTTTTTTCCAGATGAGATTCTAAGTTAAAAAGAAAATAGATTAGAAAATAGATAGATTCTAAGTTAAAAAGAAAATCCTAGTTTAAATAAAAAAAAAAAAAAAAAAAGCAACAGAAAAACACAGAAAAGAGAAGGACTAAATTTGAATTTAGGAAATTTTGGAATGTTGTTATGGTATCAAGTCTTTTCAGCATCTTGGTTCATTAGGCAATAAACGTAAATTTTCTTTAATCCTTAACCTAACAATAGTCCCTGTTGTAACGTACTATGATGCACTCCACATAAATGGAAGGTATTGCTTTTACTTTGTACTCTAAAGAGCAAAATGGGAATGTTAGCCACACATTTTAATCCTTATGAAGCTATGCAGCACCATATCCAACTTTAATTATCTTGTTTCCCATAAAGGTATTCTAAGCATATTTCATTTAATTTCTCTCTCTTTTTTTTTTTTTTTTTTTTTTTAAATTTCTGATTCATAGATTTACTATTGGCAGGAAGTTTCAGAGAATTTAATCTAGCTTGATTCTAAATAATTTTAAAATTTAATGTTTGTGAATTTCATCTGGAAAATTTCATATGTGGAATGTGGTGAGGAGAGGGAAAGGAACATAGCATGAAAAGATAACTGTCAAACACATCTGTAGACAACAATTCTTCATTTATTGGCAATGAGTCTGTACATAAAAGAAAAATCACTTTAGCTGCTTAACTTCCTGGTTCAGGTATTACACAAACTAGGCAGAAGTCAAGTTTTGTTGGAACAGAGATTAAGATTGGAGGCAGCCTGGACAATACTAACCATGCCCTGGTTGAATTTGTGATCTCGAGAAATATGGGCCTGGCAAAGAGCAGAGTGAAGAAGAGCAAAATTCCATCTGCTTAAGGGTTTATTAGATGGGATCCTCTACGATCAAGGAAATTGTCCTTGGGGACAAAGGAATGGAGCAGAGCTGGCAGCTCTTTAAGGACAACTTTCTGAGAGCACAAGAGCTTTCCATCCAACAGCATAAAAAACTACAATGTGTTGCACTTCCTTCTTATGAAGAAAGGTAGAAGGAGCTCAGCTTGCTCAGTTTGGAGAAGAAAAGGCTCCAAGGAGATCTCACTGTGACTTTCCAGTAAATGAAGAAAGCTTATAAGCAGGAGAGACACAAACATTTTCATGAGCAAATAGTGACAGGACAAGAGGAATCCATTTTAAACTAAAAGATGAAAGATTTAGATGGGATATTAAGAGGAAAATTTTCACTCAGATTGTGGTAAGGCACTGTTTGGAAACTGTTAGGTCACATCCTGAAACAGTGATTGAGCACCTGGTAAAGAGACATAGGCAACCCTGAAAGCACAGGTGGAAACAATTCACCTGTGTGACCAGAACAGATGGAATCAGGGTCCACTCCTCCCTTGCCTCATTTAAGGATTGGCAGCCGCAGAGGAAGAATCTTTACTTGGATATCATCTTCTTCAGAATGTTTGGTGAGCTCTGATTCTTAGAAAGGAGTAAGTAACTTCTTCTACATTATTGGATTGTGAATTGTATCTTTTTTGGGTGATACTAACCTAGTTTTAAATAGCTACATCTGCTGTTGCTTTTCTGTACAGGTACTGGAATAGGTTGCGTAGAGAAGTTGGGGGTGGCCTATTCATGTACAAGGCCAGGTTAGGTGAGGTAGCCTGATCTTGTGATTGGTAAGTCTGCCTATGGCAGAGTGCCTGGAACTTTTATTATTGATATGAATATATTATATATTAATAATATATTGGTTATCTTCAAGGGCTCTTCAAACTCAAGTTATTATGTGGTTCTAAATGTGTTACCATAGTTCTGATAAATCAAACAAACACATAATACTGAATTTGCATCAAAAGGCTGTTTTAGTGTTGTCCCGAGGTTAACTGTACAAAAACACTGAAGATCCTGCTTAAAATTGATGTGTGGAATCAAACCCTATAACCCATGTAAGGTCATGAAGCAGATATGTTTATTATGGCACCAGGTACACAGAGGATAACTTGCTCTAACTTGTGTACAGAAACACGTGTTGGTTACTTATTTGTTACAGAAAATCATATGTTCTTGTAGGATTACGCAACAGGTGGGTTGAGCTTATTTAAACAGATCAGAAAAGTCATTATAATGTTCCTGGTAGTTTAGGGAAGTCATTATAATACCTTCCACCCCTGTGCACGTGCATGCTGCTCTTTGGTGGTCATGGGCAGGGGTTTTCTCCAAGGCTTCCTCATGAAGGCTTCATAGTGTACTTTTCACCCTAGTAAATCGCTAACTGCAAAACCAGTTTTAACCAACTAGGTTCCTGTTCATTGTTTCAAAATGTCTGTGCACCTGGGCTCCTTCCATTGTTAAGAGGATCTCTCCTGCATGACAGGAATGTGTGTCCTAGCAGCATTACTGTATAAGAATCGCATTTCAAAATATACCAACTAAAGATTCTGTTATCACTTATAACAAAAACAAACAAATAAAAAACTTGTGGGTTAATTTATAATAGACACCCTTTACATCATATAGAAATTGATATTTGTAAAACTTGAAAGATTTATATATTCAATCTAAATCTAGACAACTGTAGTGTAACTTTCTGTGCTGGATATATATAAATATATATCTTAGCTTATCCTTTAGTTGCTCTTGTCAATGGAACAGGTCAATTGTAAAAAGAGTTACAGAATGTTTTGGGCTGGAAGGGACTTCAAGTTCTTCTTATTCCATATTCAATGCCATGGGAAGGGACATCTCCCACTAGGCCACATTGCCCAAAGTTCCATCCAACCAGGCCTTCAAGGCTTCCTGGGAGGGGAAATCTGCAGGTTTTTGTTGTTGTTGTACCAATGCCTCAACACTTTCAAAGTAAAAAAATTCTTCACAATAACTAATCTACATTTACTCTCATTCAGCTTTAAAAGCATTACTTCTTGTTCTGTTGCTGCAATCCCTGACTAAGAGGCCCTCTCCAGATTTCCTTTAAGCTCCCTTCTGGTTCTGGAAGGCTGCTACAGAGTCTCCCTGCAATCTTCTTTTCTTCAGGCTGACCAACCTCAACTCTCAGACAGTCTTTATAGTAGAGGTGCTCCAGGTCTCTGGTCATCTTCGTGAGTGATGTCTGGATTTTTCTCAGCAAGTCCATGAATTTCTTATAATGAGAGCCCTAAAGCTGGGCACTGTGCCCTGGGTGAGGTCTCACAGGGTGGAGCAGAGGTAAAGAACTTCCTCCCTTGCCCTGTTAGTCGTGCTTTTTTTTTGATGTAGGCCTTCTGAGTTGAAATTATGCTCTGATAGTTCTTGTCCAGTTTTTCGTCCACCAGCACCCTCAATTTCTTCTCTGTAGGGCTGTTCACAATGTATTCTATACTCAGCTTGTATTTGTGATTTAGTTTACCACAACCTAGTTGCAGAATCTTGCATTTAATCTTGTTGAAATTCCCAATGTTCACACAAACTCCCACTGTCTGTGTCATTGACAAAGATCTTAAATAGTGCCAGTCCCAATACCATTTCCTAAAGCAACATCACTCATTGATAATTTTCACTTGAACAACTAGCCACTGACCCCAATTATTTGAGCATGACCATCCAGACAATTCCATATCTACTGAGTGGTCCATCCATCAAATCCACATGTCTTCAATTTGTAGACAAGGATGCCACATATACTGATTTCTCTATACTATCTGTAAAGGTGAAAATTGCTCAGATGAAATATTTACAATATAGTCATGATAATGAGCTGAAATTAATCCAGCTGATAGAGATATGAAAGGTTATATGGGAGAGCTGTCTGCTTCTCTCAGAGTATCTGATCCAAGGAGCCACAAATACGATCTGACCAACCCATAATAAAGGATGTGTTTATAAGAACAAACAGCTAGCTGCATGATTTGTTTAAAGATGTGTAACATGTGAATATGCTTTTTTTTTAAGCTGAGAGGGTATAAAGGAAAGCAGACAAGTAGAAAGCCATAAAAACCTGGCTGATTAGCATATTAAAAAAAAAGTAAAAACTGGTTAATCACAGTAACTGATGGACTGTGAATAAGGTAGATAAAATGGACTACACAACTGATAATGCTGTAGACATGAGAGTCTAAGATGTTGGAGGTGTCAATAGGACTGTGCTATCTGACAACAGAATGTGCAGGGAGATATGAGGAGGGTATTAAAAAGAAGGGGATATAAAAGGGTCCAGTTGAACAGTGGATCAGTGTGCTTGTTTGGCTGAGCTCTTCGTATCATCCTCACAGTTGTACCTGGCTCTTTTTTCTTATTAAAGGCTAAGTTCTTACTAGATCTTTATCTTACTTAGTAATATTTACTATAACTGTATCTGTGCATATTCTTTTGTGTACGTGTGCTGCAATGACCGGTTAATGACTACTTACGAGACCTGTGTGCATGCATGCATGTGTGTACCCTTAAAGACTTTCTAATATGCTGTCTAATCTTAAAGTCATACAAAAGAGGACGTAGCAAGCACTTTAAAGAACTTAAAGTAGTGATTACCTCTCCATTGCTTCTTTATATTCAGTTCTTATCTTTTCCAAAGGAGAATGTTGCAATTATGGGTGAAGTGCTACAGCTGTCTTATTTATTGTAATAAAGTAATTTAACTGAAGGCACTCATTTGTATGAATAAAGAAGTGTGTTTCTGGTGCCTCAGTAAGTTGTAGATTTTCATCCTGGAATTAAATATTTCTTTCCTGTTGTACATAATTTGTGTCCACTGAGAATATTTCTTTTATAGGGAATAATCCAGTGATATAAAATCCTTTACACTACACAAGCAAAACTGCTTTAATAAAATCAGTATAAAAATCAGGGAAAATAATTAAAAAAAAGTGATAGAATAGGCAAGAAGACTAATATTTGCAGTTTAGCTGAAGGTAAAGCCTGAGATTTTGGTGATTTAAAAATTCTAAATTGACAGCAACCACAAAATAATACCTGTGTAATCTTTGGAACTAGAGAGGAAAAATGTCTGACATGTTTGTTAGCTAATGCTGCACACTGCTTTTGACAAAAGGATGAAATTTGACTTCTTCCAGTGTCTTGCCTGTTCCTATGACATTTAAATAGCAATTAATAAACAACAATCTAGCCAGACATCTGTCTCAAACCCTCACATTCTGCAAAAATGAATGCCTCTCACCCTTTACTTTTAGGAGAATGTGAACATGGAAAGATTCCAGAGAGAAGAACAGATTACATGGTGCTGATAACTGAACTAAGGATTGCATAAAATCCAACTCTCATCTACCAGAAGTATATAAATGTGTGGGACATGGGGACAAAATAATAACAATTTAAAGTCAAATCTCTGGAGATCTCTGAAGTTGATTTTTGTTTTACCTGCATTAATGAATGGATGTTAGACTCTAAAGAAACCAACCTAGATGCCACTAGTGAGTAACCCAATTGGAAGCCTCAGAGAAGTGACCAGGAAAGAACACACAGAGGGAACAATCTATAAATCTGTTAGTTATGTTTCCAATCTATTCTCAAGTTGAGAGGGTTAGGGTTAGGGTACAGAAATCAAGTGCTTCACTCTCAGGGTTCCCAAAAACATTGTAAAAATGTAGTTAAAGAAAGCTAACTGGCTCTAATTTTGTACAGATAGATATGCAAGCCTAATGTTATTGACTGTATGACAGCGGACTTATCTGTTGTTTTCATTTTACTTGCTATTTTTTTCACGGAGTGAAGGAAATAGCTTCTATGTCATTAAAGAGGTGAAAGGACCGGAAGAACACACTATAGTTGTGTACACAAAATAAATGTATATGTCTTATTCAATTTTTTTAAAGAATTTATGCAAAAGAGTTATTCTGTTGCTAAATATGTACATTCCATTATGAGTGTCCTGGTGACTTTGGCTGCATTCTTTTTCAGTTTTTTTTAAGAATAAAATTAACTTTCTTCATGTTTGTAAACTGCCTACAATGAACTTGTTCATGAAATTAGACTGATTTTTTTTTTTTTACCTTTAGTAACTCAGATAAACCTGATGACTTGATAAGCTGATGTATTTTCAAAGCTGTTACAAGTGTTATAAGCAATTCTGTATATATTATACATTTTATGTAATTTTCAGAGTATCTATTAGCTTTCTGTGTCTCATTTAGTTGCATAGGATCTTTAGGGACTTATTCATAAAATGTATACCTCTAACTAGTGGAATGAAAACTGTTAAATGAAAAACATTGATATTGCATAATGAAATTGTTGTTTTTCTGCTGAACTAAATGAGATTTAGTTTTATGTAATTTATAAAACTGTTCTGAAGTTAATAGCACTGGGTAAAGGCAGGAACAAGGAAAAATTTACTTAATATATATGATGATAAAGACATGACAGCAGTGCACAAGCATAATAACTGCAGTTAATTAACACTGACAGTAAATGTACATTGTGGCAAAAGGACAAAAGTGGATGAAATTCATATTTTTTATCAGTATTTGAATTAGAGTTGTACTTGCAACTCTTATAATTTTAAGAGTAAAATCAATGAAAGTATTTCTTGTCTTAGAAGATGTCTTAGCTATCCAAAGATAGGTTTTGAACTCTGAAACATAGTAGTATCAGTAAAACTAGTTATATTTTACTGTCAAAATTCAACTGATTGCTTTCCTTTCAATGTTTATCCTCCATCACACACTGTACATAAATATTTCTTTGCTACAAGTTTCTATTTACAATATAAAACAGCTCAAAATGTGATTATAAACTTATGTTTCATTTTTATGAAAATGTCTTAATTAAATTTTGAAAGCAAACATTCTTCTCTTTTTTTGAAATACTCCTGCATTTATAGCTTAAAGAGTTAATTTACATCCATATGTTGAATATGGGGGGGGGGGGGGAGGGGGAAGGGTGAGAAGGGGGCCTTATTCTATGCTATTTGTTTTCTATGTAAATATGATTTTAAACACTATTTGAAGTGAGAGTATTTTAAATGTTCAATAAGGTGAACTTTGCTATAAAATGAAAAAGAATCACAAATAGAGATAGGAAACAGTATAATTTGCAGTCATGGAATATTTGAGAATGGAAGGGACCTCTGAAGATTTAGTCCAATACCCCTTCTTGAGCACCTACATGCATCTATGGCTGTTGCCCAGCAACATGTCCAGATGGCTTTTGAACAAAAGAGACCAGACCACCTCGTTAGGCATCCTGTTTTGTTACTCAGTCATCTGTACAGTAAAGAAGTTCTTAATTTTCAGAGGGAATATCCCATGTTTTAGCTTATGCCTGCTGAAGAGAGTCTGGCCTTGTCCCCTGGGTACCATCTTTTCAGCTATTTAAAGGCATCAGTGAGATCCCTCTGAGTCTTGTATTCTCTAGGCTGGGGAGCCCCAGATTTACCAGACCTTACTCACCTGAGAAATGTTTCAGACCATTAATTATTCTGGCAGTCCTCCATTGGGCACTCATTATGCCCGTGTTTCTCTTGTAACTGAGAAACCAGAACTGGGCACAGTATGTCATGTGTGGCTCACTAGTACTGTGTAGAGAGGATGCATCACCTCCCTCAACCATGCTAGTGATATGCCTCTTAATACAACACAGGATATCATTAACCTTCTTTGTCTCAAGAGCATGTTAACTCATGTTCTTCTTGGTGTTTACTAAGACTCCTGGGTTATTTTGTAAAGCTACTTCCATCTGGATGGTGCTCAGCTTGCTGTGGTGTGGGATGGTTGTGCTATGCTTAGGTATACCCTCTCACTTCCCCTTACTCACCCCTCACCCCCTCTTACACTCAGTAAGTTTTCTTATTTGTAAACTTGTTGTTAGTATGCTGTTTGCTGTGATCCATATTGTCAATTAAGATGTTAAGCAGAACTGGATGCAGTTCTGACCCCTGGAGTATTCTCAAGGGTAAAGGGATCCAGGAAGTCTGGGCGCTCCTCAAGATGGAAATCTTAAAGGCGCAAGAACAGGCTGTCCCTGAGTGCAGAAAGGTGAGCTGTAGGGGATTAGAATTGGTGTGGATGAGCTGGGAATTACTGTTGAGACTCCTGGAGAAAAACAGAGTCCGTCCTCTGGAAGAAGGGACAGGCTACTTGGGGAGATTGCAACGAAGTAGCTAAGGTATGCAGGGAGGAAGTTAGGAAGGCAAAAGTCCAACTTGAACGCAGATTGGCCACTGCAGTAAAAAACAGTAACAAATCATTTTATAAATATATCAACAGCAAAAGAAGAACCAAGGACATTTTTCATCCTATACGTGATGTGGCTGGGAATGTGGCCACTGAGGACAAGGAGAAGGCTAAGGTCCTCAATGCTGTCTTTATATCTGCCCTTAATAGCCAGACCAGTTATCCTCTGTGCAATTTACTTCCTGATCTGGAAGTCAGGGGTGCTGAGAATATACCCTCAGTGATTCAGGTGGAGACAGTCAGAGAGCTCCTCCTCCATCTGGACTGTCACAAGTCCATGGGACTGGATGGGCTACACCCTCGGGTGCTGAGGGAGCTGGCGGGGGTGATTGCCGAGCTGCTCTCCACCATCTATCAGTGCTCCTAGTTAACTGGGGAGGTCCCGAAGGATTGGAGGTTTGCTGATGTGACTCCCATCTTCAAGAAGGGCTGTAAGGAGGATCCGGGGAACTATATGCCTGTTAGCCTGACCTCAGTACCGGGGAAAGTAATGGAGCAAATCATCTTGTGTGAGATTGCATGGCATATGTGTGTTGTCCAGGGAATCAGGCCTAGCCAGCATGGGTTCATGAAAGGCAGGTTGTGCTTGACCAACCTAACCTCCTTCTGTGACTGGGTAACCAGACTGGTAGATGAGGGAAAGGCTGATGATGTGGGGCATATCTTGTTTAAAATCTTATTGATGACCTAGATGAGGGGATTGAGTGTACCCTCGGTAAGTTTGCAGATACCAACTTGGGAGGTAGTGTCAACCTGCCTGAGGGTAGGGAGGTTCTTCAGAGGGATTTAGATAAGCTGGATCGCTGGGCTGGGGTGAATGGGATGAGGTTCAACAAGGCCAAGTGCCGGGTCCTGCACTTCGGCCACAACAACCCCATGCAGCGTTATAGGCTTGGAGATAAGTGGCTGGATGATTGTGAAGAAGAAAGGGACTTGGTGTTGGTTGATGAATGTCTGAATGTGAGCCAGCGGTGTGCCCAGGTGGCCAAGAGGGCCAACGACATCCTGGCCTGCATTAGAAATAGTGTGGCTGGCAGGAGCAGGGAGGTAATCATCCCCCTCTACTCAGCACTGGTGAGGCCGCACCTTGAGTATTGTGTTCAGTTTTGGGCTCCTCACTACAAGAAAGATACTGAGGCCCTGGAATGTATCCAGAGAAGGGAAATAATACTGGTGAGAGGTCTGGAGCACTAATCTTACAATGAGCGGTTGAGGGAGCTGGGATTGTTTAGTCTGGAGAAGAGGAGGCTCAGGGGAGACCTCATTGCAGTCTACAACTTCCTGAAGGGAGGCTGTGGTGAAGAGGGGTTTGGCCTCTTCTCCCAGACAACAAACAGGACCTGGGGAAGTGGCAGCAAGTTGTATCAGAGGAGGTCTAGGTTAGACATGAGAAAAACTTTTTCTCTCAGAGTGGTCAGGCGCTGGAATAGCCCTCCCAGGGAGGTGGTGGGGTTGCTGTCCCTGGCAGTGTTCAAGAAGTGTCTGGATGAAGTGCTGCAAGATATGATTTAGTGCTTGTGGTAGCAGTAGTAATGAGAAGACGGTTGGACTAGATGATCTTATAGGTTGTTTCTAACCTTTTCATTCCATGATTCTATGATCTTGAGTAAATTGTTGAGAGGAGTCCAGCTGTAACATCATCTCTGCTGTCACTATTAAAGACTGAAAAAACAGGCATAAATTCCTTCAATTTTTTTTTCTCTTGACTTGTTAGGTGACTTACCACTCCAAGTATCAATCTAGCATTTTCTTTTGAGCGCCTCTTGTTTTTCACATTCTTGAAAGAATTTTTTTTAGTTTTCTGACACCATATTGGCCCATGTCAACTCAAGCTGAGCTTTGTCTTTTCTTATTATATAACTGAAGATATAAACTGCACCTCTGTATTCTCCCTGTAAAGGCTGATCTTGGTTTTAGAGATTACGTATTTTCTTTTTTTTCCTAGTTCCACGAGGAGTTTCCTGTTCATCTGAACCAGCCTTCCATCCCACTTACTTTACTTGTAGAACAATGGGATTGCCTTCTCCTGGGCTTCTAAAAGATGGTTTTTGAAAAGTAACCAGCTGTCATGGATTCTAGACCCTGTAGAGCTAATTCTTAGAAGGTAATGCTAAATAGCTCCCTGAGAATATTAAAATCTTTAAGTGTTAACTACACTGACCTTTTTTTCTTTCTACATCAGTAATTTTGAACTTAATTATTTCATGTTCACTGTGGTGAAGACAGCTATCTACCAACAACTACTACAAGGCATTCCCTATTCCCAAACTACAAACCCAGGACACCTTTTTTTTTTTTTTTCTATTGGGCTTATTCGGTAATTAGGAAATTCTTAGCCTTACTTATTATGGCATATGATATTCTAAGTTTAGCTCTGGGAAATGGAAGCCTATTAAAAAGACGTGGACAACTGATCTCAAGATTTCCTCTACTTGTCCATAGAATGGCTGCCCAGTCTGTAACACTCCTTTGAGAAAATTTATTCTAGAGGCAGACTCCATGAATCACTCTTTGAACCAATGGTCAGTGATTAAGAAATCAAATACAAAATCCCAGTTCCAGCAGTAATTATCAAGCCACTTAATTTGTTAACTTTGCCAATATCCTAGTCAAAACAAATGAATGAGCTGTAATCTAAGACCATTTCCATTTCAAAGGTCAACAAAACTTTGTGAAATGCAATTCTGACTGCAGCAAGGAGACATTTCACATAAAAGGTCTCCAGAAATATGAATTTAATCTTTCTGTAATGATTATGGCTAATCATTTCTCATTATCCACTTTCATTTCTATTGTATATTAAGATCAATGATGATATCAATAACTATTATCCATATTTTAATTTTCTCGCAGGTAGCTTAATACTGTTAACAAAGAACAAACAATGAAGATAAGATATACAACTAATATTCAGATGATCTCTGTGAGTAGCACCCATGGGGGAGGGAAATAAAAAAGGAATCAAATGGATAATTTTCTTTTAAAAATCCTCTGATTTAAAAAAAAAAAAATCAAAAGGGTTGGGAAATAAATAGTTACAGTATTCTGAGATGGTACTTCAATATGTGGGCATAACAAAGCAATCTGCAGTATTAAATAGTATTTCATGACAAACAGTATTTCATATAGCTCGAGATCTAGATAAAATATCTTTCTTTTACATGTTACAGGAAAACAAATGACAGGATGTCTCAATTGTAACCATTTCACACAGAAAAACCTGATACATTCCAGATGAAGTATTGTATAAACTTATTGCTGTTCTTGTGAAAATATATTCAAGTACAGTGGTTTCAATAAAAAAATCATGAATGAAAAACTATAGCTGGGCTTCTCAGTTTTTATTTTGGCACTGCAAAGAGACATCTGACTTGGAAAATTTCAGTAGCTGAACACTGAAGCAGGAATTGTGTGTGTATGTATGTATATGTGTATATATATAGATTCTTTTTTCCTGAGTTGTGCATTTTCTTGTAGACCTTAGCATTACTTTTACATTTTGTCACAAACAAAAACATTTTTAGGTACGTAAAAAAAAATTGGTATAACATATCTTAACAGAGAAAATACTGATTTGGAGTGCATGGAATTCATCATGAAAAGGACAAGTGCTTGATGGAATTTTCTTTCACATACTGTAGTCTTCTGTAATGGCAAGTGTTCTGGCCTCCATAGATAGTAATAGAAAATGCTTTATTCTAGGCCCTGGGGAAAAAATGCTGCTAAAATAATCTTTATCTGAACCTCAGGAAACACACTTGCAGAATTCAAAGATATTAACCTTTAATTGAAAGTAAATTGCACATACATGCTTGACAACAAATTTAGAAAACATCTACGCCTGTCATGAGTAGGTTTCTTTATATGATATACTTGTCTTTTTAGGATAGTTCTTTCTTCAAGTTTCTTGCAGTACAGAGTGTTTCAGAACATGCACAAACAATTACATGTTTCACTGGAGATTATTGCCAATTGCCGAGGTTCGCTGCTTCGGAGCTGTTCTAGCCAGAAGCGCAGCGACTGACAGCGAGGTACTGGGGGGTTTCGGTCGGTTCCCTCATTCAGGGATCACCGCGAGAGAGTAGAGCAGCTGGGCAGCTCTCAGCCAGGCAGTTCTCGGGAGAGTGGCCTTCGCGGCAGGGGCGTTGCCAGGGCTGCGGCTCTGCATCTTCCCCCCCCCCCCGCCTTGAAAAAATCGCCGGGAGAACACCACACCAGAAAAGGTGTGTGGGAAACACCTAGGCTGATTTGTCAAGGAGAAACAGTAAGCCACTCCTACACGGGGCTCGCCAGCAACGACGGTTGCTATTGCCAGAGAGGGTGAGTGATAAGTGCGGGGGCTCCTGTTAACGACCTGGCAACAGGGCAAGGGCAGAACAGCACTACCGGCAGCAGGGTGGGCCTGATCAGGCACAACTCATTAAGGTTATCTAATAGTGTTAGTGTGCCTGCTGGTTGGCAATGACTGCGCCCTGGACGAAGGGTAACACCACAAAAATTGTGGAGACCCAGGCAGAGGTCCCATGCTCACGCAGAAAAAAGACTGCAGCCAAAAAGAGCATGGAGACCCAGACTGAGATCCTGTGCGTGCTTGAAAGGATAGCTGATGCTAAGACAAGTGAGGAGACTCAGACTGAGGCCCCAACACGAGATGCTAGTACGCAGGTCACTGGCGTGTGAGTGCCAGAGCCTGGCCTTTGCAGTGATGGGCAATGGCAGTGGTAGTTGTATAAGATGTGACCAACTACACAACTTACTCAGCTTTGTAGGGGACCTGAAGGAGGAGGTAGAGAGGCTGAGGTCCATACACGAGTGTGGGAAGGAGATTGACTGCCTATGCCAGTCGCTATCAGCCCCGAGATCTTGGCGCGTAGCTGAGGAACCGCGTGGAGCATGTCACCCCCTGCTGCTTTGTAAACAGGTGGGAGAGGGGAAACGGCACATAGGTGAGGGGAACCAGCGGGCTGACGGTGCTGCAGTGAGCCTCCTGTCCTCTCCACCTCCTTTGAACAATTCAAAAAAGGGGGAGGAGTGGAAATGTGTACTGGCTCAACAGTGTGGGCATCCCCCATTCCGACCATCCTTGGCTCTCCAGGTGCCTCTGTGTAATAGGTTTAAGGTCCTGGAACTCAAGGAAGAGGTGAATGGGGCTGTGGAGGGAGGTCAAACCGTGAGGTTGCCTCAGGAAAAGCATCCAACCCCGCGCCTCAAGACTGCCTCCACCCGGAAGGACAGAAGGGTGGTTGCTGTGGGAGACTCCCTGCTGAGAGGAATGGAAGTCCCTGTGTGTCAGCCTGACCCTACCCTTAGGGAGGTGTGCTGCCTCCCTGGGGCATGGGTCAGAGACATTTCTAGGAGATTTCCTGGTCTAATTCGCCCTTCTGATTATTACCTATTATTGATAGTCCAGGCTGGCAATGACGAAGCTGCTGAGAAAAGTCTCAGAGTTATCAAGAAAAACTTCAGGGGACTGGGATGGGTAGTCGAGGGGGCGGGTGTGCAGGTGGTGTTTTCTTCCCTACCTTCAGTGGCAGGGAAGGATACTGAGAGGTACCAAAAAACCCACCTCATAAATAAATGGCTTAAAAGTTGATGCACAAATCTTATGATGAGCGGCTGAGGAAGCTGGGATTGTTTAGTCGGAGAAGAGGAGGCTAAGAGGTGACCTCGTCACACTCTACAACTTCCTGAAGGGAGGTTGTGATGGGGAGGGCTTTTGTGTTATTCTTCTAAGGTGATCACACACAGGAATAAAACTAAGCATTTTTCTAAATGTCTAAAAAATTATAATACTGCAGTATTCAACATTCAAAAGTGGTTAATGGAAGATGACAGTTCAGCAACGCTGAGAATCAGGCTGTTAATTGACAAAGGCCAAACCTTCTACCAGTTGCTGACAGTTGCTCAGCCAGCAAAGACTCTTTGGACACAGTGGATATATTAATACTTAAACTAGTTTTTACTGATTCTAGCTATGTGTGATTAATATAGCCATATAATAGCTTAATCTTTTTAAACTGTGTATTTCAGAGCTTTTTTTCACATATATAAAAGTTGCATAAACAAACTGAATTAGAAAATAAAGAGAGTCCAAGGTGGTTACTGGTGGTTCTACTTCATCCAGGATATCAAGAAAAGCTGTGGGAACAAAAAAATCAGAAGAAAAGTGAAAGTACAAATCAGATATTTATGCATAAGTCATTGACTGATTTTAAAAATACAGTAAAGTAAAATTCCTTGAACACTGATGATAAGCATAACTAATAAGAACGTGGTTATTGATGATGGATGATGAAACATACAATTAGGAGATTAACTTCAATGGTATGATTTCTTTATGACAGAGAGACTAGATACTTCTTCATTACGAAACTCTGAGAGAATTGCTAGATATGTCCATTAATGCAACAAAATAAAACCAGAAAAACGTATTGGCTACATTATAAGTGTACATTATAAAGCAAGTGTAGAGTCTTGCATCTGGGGAGGAATAATCGCATGCACCAGTACAGGTTGGGGGATGACCTGCTGGAGAGAAGCTCTGCGGAGAGGGACCTGGGTGTCCTGGTGGACAACAGGTTGGCCATGAGCCAGCAGTGTGCCCTTGTGGCCAAGAGGGCGAATGGCATTCTGGGGTGCATTAAAAAAAGCGTGGCCAGAAGGTCGAGGGAGGTGATTCTCCTCCTCTACTCTGCCCTGGTAAGGCCTCATCTGGAGCACTGTGTCCAGTTCTGGGCTCACAAGTACAGAAAAGACAGGGATCTCTTGGAAAGAGTCCAGTGGAGGGCCACAAAGATGGTGAAGGGCCTGGAGTGTCTCTCCTATGAGGAAAGGCTGAGTGAGCTGGGTCTGTTTAGCCTTGAGAAAAGAAGACTGAGAGGAGACCTGATCCAGGTCTATAAATATCTAAAGTGTGGGGGGCAGAGTGGCAAGGCCGGACTCTTTTCAGCTGTATGTGGAGACAGGACAAGGGGAAATGGCTGAAAGCTGCAGCATAGGAAGTTCCTCACAAATGTGCACAAGAACTTAATGGTGAAGGTGACGGAGCACTGGAACAGGCTGCCCAGGGAGGATGTGGAGTCTCCTTCTCTGCAGATATTCAGGACCCACCTGGATGCCTGCTTGTGCGACCTGGTTTAGGGAACCTGCTTTGGCAGGGGAGTTGGACTTGATGATCTCTGGAGGTCCCTTCCAACCCCTACAATTCTGTGATTCTGTGATTATATAAAGAATATAATGGGTAGTGTAAGGGATCATGAATGCAATAGAAAAAAATTATATAGTCTGGATAAATTTGAAAAGAAAAAGTAACTGACATTGAAGACAGTGAAATAAATGAAAAGCATATTGAAAGCAGAAGGAATGTATCAAAGTAACAAGTTAATCTTGTGTTTCTTTACTAAGAAAACTTTTTCCTCTATATATTTTTACTTTTTATTCAGACAAAAGCAACACTTTATCTAAATCACATTATCTGGATTTTAGGAGAGCATATATTGCGAGGGGAGATGTTGTTAATTAAGATGAAGGTGATGGAGATTAGGAAAAGAATAGTTAGAGCAATTAGTCTGTACCAAAAAGGAAAAACTGTCAAGGAAGGATGTTACCATGAGTGTTTCAGAGAAACTCTTTGTGGATTTGATTTTGCTTAATATTATGTTTTATATTTTATTTGGCAATCTGCATGAAAGAGTAGAAATATACTGAAAACACAAAATTTGGGTGCATTAACATAAAGAAATATGAAGAGTCAATTAGAAGACAGAAATAATAAAGCTGAGTTAAAAGAAATGCAAATAAATATAAAATATGTAGGAACTATCAGTAAAACTTTCTGTACTAAGGTAGCAGCTCCTCAGTCAGAAATAAGAACAAAGGTGGAAAGTATAGATTTTATTAGATCACAGAATAATTCAGGCTTTTTCTGAAGTAACCATACATAATAAGTAGATTAGTACATTCCCTATTCCACTGTAATTACACTGTAAGGGGAAAGTGAGCAAAAGACTGTGTGGTGCTAAGTTTCTTGTCAAGTTAAACCACCACAGATGGATCGTTGGAGGATGCTTTCAGTTTCCTTTTAGTTTATCACCACTTTAGTCTGTTTTATCAGTCAATAAATTAATCTCCCTACACTGAATCACTTTTTCTCTTGTCAGTAATGGGTGAGCAATGCCACTGTCCTTCTTTCAACTCATGAGCCTTTTTTTTAATCATATTTTCTCCTCCTGTCCTTCTAAGAAGTGGAAGCAAGAGTGGAATGGTGGTGCTTAAAAGTTTTAAACCACAACTACCTTGATCATAATGATTGTCTTCATATATATTCAGCAATACCAAAAAACATGGTAAGTTTTCCTTTGAAGGCTCACCAAATTCCTTGCTCACAGTGAAGACACCCTAATCCCAGTGACAACAGTGACAGATATACAGTTTCAATTCTGGGGACCAAATCCATACTATATGATTATAATGGAGCCTTAGAGTTGTTTTCAATAAGGTGATGAAAAACAGATTTTTTTCCCCTGATTTTTTCCATAGTACATGGAAAGTCCTGTATTCTTGAATCCAGGAAAAATAAAACAAAAAGAGAATTTTGTTTCTCAGAGATTCGGGACCTCACTCTTTATTCTAGTAAAAAATGCTCTTTTGGTCACTATATTTTTCTTTTCTTCTCCTACAATTTTTCTGGAGATTTGCCACTGATTCTCTTATATTTAAACTCACTAGAGAAGCAATTTTGTACTTCATACTCCAACCTAGCTCCTGACATAACTATTTTTCAACTAGGAAATTTGTTTTTGCTTGTAATATGTGTTCGTATTTTGGGTAAGGGCAATTTTGCATTGCTCTCATTAAAGGTGAGAAATTTAAGTAGCTGGAATGGAATGGAATGGAATGGGATAGGATAGGATAGGATAGGATAGGATAGGATAGGATAGGATAGGATAGGATAGGATAGGATAGGATAGGATAGGATAGGATAGGATAGGATAGGATAGGATAGGATAGGATAGGACAGGACAGGACAGGACAGAATAGAAATAGAACAGAACAGAACAGAACAGAACAGAATAGAATAGAATAGAATAGGAGTAGTTGGAAGGGACCCTAGAAGATCATCTCTTACAACTGGCTGACAATTTTAGGTTTAATTAAAAGTCACTGACAGGCATGGGGCATCAATCACCTCTCTAGGAAGATTGTTGCTGTGTTTTATCACACACATAGTAATTAAATTTTTTCTCAAGTCCAGTCTGAACTTTCCCTGGTGCATCTTTGTGCTGTTCCTGCATGATTTGTCAGTTGCTGGGGAAAAAAGTCTGGCACCTCCCTTTCTATTTCCCTTCTTCAAGAAGCTGTAGAAAGCAATTTTATTACCTTTCAGACTCCTTTTCTTGAAACTAGAAAATCCAAGTATCCACAGTCTCTCAGATCTTAAATGAAGAGCGGTAAATACTCATACAAACTGAAGGTGTTTCTTCTAGTACAAAATAGTTTAGATAACTTAGATCCTGACCAGTAGATAAACCAACTTTCTTTTAGCACTTTTTTTCTATATCTATGGTCAAGATGATTGCATTGTGATATCTGCAAGCAAATGATTAGGCTGCTGATGGGGTTTTAAGGTAACTGAACAGTATGTATCAGACGTGACAAAAGGAACTGCTAGAAATGACAAATAAAAGAGCAGAAAACTGACGAAGATTGCATACATATATGTCAGTGATGCCTGGATTGCATAGATGATTCAGAAAGAGGTATGCAAGAGACAAACGGTCTTTGAGGGGAGCTCAAAGACATCTGCACCTCTTAAATACCGCTAGTTATATCATATATTTGATTATCACAGTACTAAAATCAGAAACAATTGATTATGAATGTAATTAAACCAGGCCAAATGGGGAAGGAGCAATTAGAGATGGGTTGTTCACATGAGAGCTCTTTGCTTTTCAACCTCACCCTAGATTAGGTGAAAAAAGTCAAACCTTTTTTTCTGCTATACAATTCAGCAAATTTACTTCAGCAATCAGTAGGACAGAGACAAGGAAGACACAAAGGTGCTTTCCTGAATTAATAGAACAACAGAGCAGAACAACAGATAGATCAACAGATAGATAAACCATGTCAGTGGTAGTTCCAGATCTGATGACACTGTCATTTTCATTTTCCTAACCGCTTCCTAGCAGAAACAAAGCTTTTTTTTTTTTTTTTTGAATAGAAAAAAAGTCATAGGAAATTTCTACAAATCATCACTATTGTTATTTGCTCATGTTCTTTAGGAAAGAATGATTAGATAAGTATCAGACTGAACTATGATAAGCTCCTTCTTTAGTCAGATGGATATGAGTTAAAACTGTGGGATATTATAGTATATCTCTTCTCCAACAAGAAAAAAATGCATATATGCTATTGATTTGGACCTATTAGAAATCCATGATTGAATTCAATAGTGTAGTGGTCAGAAATACTTTTTTTTTTTTAACATCAGAGTGTCTTGGGAATTTTTCAATGACTCCTTCTTTGGTAGTATTTTACTGATTTACAAAAGAGGAAATAAACTTCTGTTTATTTAAAGAATTTTCTTAAATTAATTCTCATATGAGAGAGGAAGGGAAACAGACCGACTCCAAAAAGCCAACTGTTAATGGATGACTGCTTTAAGCACGGATGTGAAAGATGCCTGTAAACGATCTTAACCACTTAGCTAAAGAAGCAAATTCTTGTACATTTTTGGATTCAATGAATAATTTATATAAGCATAAGGGCATCAGAATCTCTATAATGTTTCTAAACAGATTATAGTTTGAAGGTCAAGCCATCCAGTTAGGATATAACATTTCGTGGGATCTCTATTTTAGGTAGAAAAGAATTTTAATCAGTGTCTTCTCAAGTGTAGCTAAGACTGTTAAATAGAGTCCAAGGACTGATCCATGCCCCAAGAACAACTGTCACTAATTGGATCAGAAAATTGCTGCTTAGTGCTTTCTGAATATCCTCTCCCTTTATCCTGAAGAGAGAGAGGCTAGGGCTGTTCAAAACAGTGGGGGTGTGAGCCAACACTGTAGAAGTATAAGCAAAAGCAATCCTTTGTTTCATCTCACTCTCTGCATTTAATAGATATGTTTTGTCAGACAAAGAAATCTATATCTTTTGCACTGCTGTTTCCTATTTTTTGCCTGTTCTTTAGGGGCTTCCTCTTTACATTAGAACAAACAAACAAACAAAAGAAACCTTCTGTGAATGAAAATATTTCTTAATCAAACTTTTTTTTTTTTTTTTTTTGTATATTCAGGTGAGTGCAAACATAACAGAATTTTCTTGTGTTCACAAATGTGTGTGTATGCATACACGTGCATGCTTTTATGTAAATTAAGAGACTGTTTACTTCTAATAAACACTGACTACAATATGCATTATATATCTTTTAATTTTATTCTTAACTTGTTATCCTTTATGATTGTTATGATTATTTGGTGGGTGTTTTTTTTTGTTTGTTTGTTGGTTTTTGTTTTTCATTTTTACTTAGAAGAAGATCTAGACTCATACAGTAAGTGAAATCAGGACAAATTTATTAGGAAAATCTGCAAAGGAGTGGTCAGGCACTGGAGTGGGCTTCCCAGGGCGATGGTGGAGTCATGAACACTGGAAGTGCTCAAGAAGAGTTTGTTATACTGAGGGACATGGTTTAGTGGGAAATATTTGTGATAGGTGAGCAGTTGGACTAGATGATCTTGGAGGTCTTTTCCAACCATGGTGATAGTATGAATCTATGATTTATTTGTGAAAATACAAAGAGTCCACCATATCTGGAAATTAATTACTATTTCTCTTCATTATTTGAAGAAAAGTTTGATTTCTATTCCTATTGCTTAATTTTATGTCATGTAATAATAAATAGATATCACATTTAGTAGCTTAATCATTTGACCTTTCTGTTTGTGTGCTAATCAGTATTTGAAACAGGATACAAGAAATAAGAAGTTGGGAAAAGAGAAGCTTTGATTTTCCTCTTGCTATGTTCACAAATGGATGGACCAGCAAGATATCTTGTGTTATTTCTCTTTTCATAACGCATCAACTTCACAAATAGCTGATCTTCTTTTAGAAAGAAATCTATTTGTGGCTAAGCGCATAATGTTATGCATTGTCATGTATGTGTGATAAAACAATAATTTAATCTCAGTAGCAACATAGATATCTACATAGCTAACTCTGAAAGTAATGCCTCCTATTTATTTCCACAGAAACTACAACAGGTACAAAAAACACAGTTACATTGTTTGATAGAGCAAATTCTCAACTGTAAAACAGTTTTTTCAACATAGTCACCACCATTAACTAGGCATTTTTCCAGTGATTAACAAGAGTGTACATGCTGCATTTGTAAAAATCTGCATCAGCGGAAGTGACTCACTGTTGCCACGGCTGAAAAACACCACTCACTGCCTCAGTGTTCTTATGCCCACAGTTTGATCCCTATCAATATTCAGGAAACATAGATGAATGTCAAAGGATGTCATCTTGTTTCTACATGGAGGAATTCAATCACACACCTTTGCCTCATATGCACTTCCATGTCAGATAGCATGTTGTCAGACTATGCTTCTGCTACCTGTTTGTTGCATAGAACCTTCAGTGGGAAGGTTCAATCTGTGCTGCCATATCACCAAAATCCATATCCAGTGTTGCAGGCCAATTTAATAAAACAGGAGACATTCCTTTTGGAGTAGCCCCCATAGATCTTCAAATTCTCAGTCTGAACAAACATAACCAGATTGTTAAATAAATATCTTTTCACTGAAACTGATCTTATTCTGAGAGAAACTCATAAAGTGTGACACATTAGCTGTGCTGTGGGGAGCCTGTTTCTCTACATAGAATATGACAGAAATGTAGGGTGACTAACATATAGATCTTTACATTTTTAAAATTCAAGTTTGGTGAGATTAATTCCAACTAGAGTTTCAGAAATAGGTTTTTACCAATCGAAAAAGCCTATCTACCCACGCATGTACACACTTTAAATGTATTCGTTAAATGGGCAATTGATAAAAGACATCCTTTAATGTTCTCATCTGGCTGTATATAGCACCAGTATCCAAAAAAGAGTTTCTGAAGTTTTATTTATTTATTTATTTATTAGAGTAAAGTAGATATATATAAATATAGATAATTTAAGACTTAAAATTGACTTTACAGAAATGGCATGCCATCCCAAACACAAGATCACAAAGTCCTATATAAATCATACTTATATTGTGAAAATATAACATCTTCTAGTGTTTTCTGGGAATTAGCAGCAGATTTATAACATCAGAAAGGAGTACAACTAACTGCAAATATATAATTTCAGCACTAAAAATTGACCATTTCATCTAGGATTTAGATCACAGATTCTAAGCTTTTTCAGTGCTGTACTACCATATTGCAGTCATACCACTATGGCCGTGCTACAATATTTCAATTTCTTTCTTAGAAATATTTGTTTGAAAGTTTAAATGATCTTACATAGCTTTTATCAAAATGGTCTCAGCTGTGTGTGACTATCACAGGGTATTTTTCAAAAGCTTTACTCTAATAATTAGTAAATATAATTTTAAAAGTAAATATGGAAATATTTCCCGTATTTACCAACAGCCTACCATATTGAATTTTATCTTAGCAACTGACTTAACATGTTAGATATATTATTTGAATTTAAATATGTGATGCCAAATATTTGCTCATGGACTACTAAGCTATTTACCTGTCAAATAGTAGGTAGGAAATGTTATACTTAATATTTTGATAACCATAGTTTAAAGAAGATACATTGAAAATATAAAAATAAAAACGAGACCTACAGACCAACTGAAAAGTAAAATAAATAAATACATAAAATAAATCAAAACCCCCACAAACATACACTTCCTTTAACAATTTTTTAAAATCTATGTTTCAGAAAATTTGCCTAATTTCTTACTTATGATTGAAACTCCTAGAATCATAGAATACTTAGAGTTGAAAGGAGTATTTAAAAGCCATCTAGTCCAACTCCCCTGTAATGAACAGGGACACCACACTAGATCAGTTTGCCCAGGCCCCAATCCAGTCTTGCCTTGAAAGTCTCCAGGGATGAAGCATAAACCACATATCTGAGCAACCTGTTCCAGTGCCTTACTCTAAAAGGCTTTTTCCTTATATCTAACCTAACTCTACAACCTCTGAGCTTGAAGCCATTTCCCCTTGTTCTATCACCACAGACCCTGCTAAAGAGTCTGTACACTTCTTCCTGTAGCTCCCTTTTAGATATTGAAAGACTGCTATCTGGCCACAAAGGAACCTTCTCTTCTCCAGGCTGAAGAGCCCCAGATCTCCCAGCCTTTCTTTGTAGGAGAGGGGTTCTGTCCCTAAAATTAGTTTTGTGGACCTTCTCTGGATGCACTCAAACAGTTACATGTTTCTCCTGTACTGAGGACTCTACATCTGGGCACAGTACTCAGGTGAGGACTCATCAGTGCAGAGTAGTGGGGCAGGATAACCACCCTTGACCTTCTGGCCACATTTGTCTTGATGCAGCCCAGGATATGCTTGGCTTTCTGGGTTGCAAGTGTGCATTACTGAATCTTGTCTAGCTTGCTATTCATCAGTACTCCCAGATCCTTTTTGGCAGAGCTGCTCTCAATCTTTTCATCCTCCAGCTTTTATTGTAGTAGGTGTTTCCTTGACCTACATTTGGTTTAGTTGAACCACATGAGGTTCACCTGGGCCCACTGCTCAAGCCTGTCTGTGTCAACCCTAGGATGGCATCTTGTCCTTCTGGTGTGTCAACTGCACCACACAGCTTGGTGTCATTGGCAAACTTGCAGAGGGTGCACTTGACTCTACTGTCAATGTCATTGATGAAGATATTAAGAAGTTAGGTTTAAAGAGTTATTAAACTGTTAGGCTTAATGGAATATAGGCAAGTTATTAAGTTATTAAGAGTTAAGTTTAGTAGGTAATTATAAATTTATTTTATCTTCTAAAATTATATTAAATCCTTAGGGAAATATCCTGAACTCTGAAAATGCTGATCATAGAGCAAGAAATATCCAAATATTATTAATAAATGTAAAGCAGTCAAAAACTTAATCTAGAATGCATAAATAATAACAGCTAAAACAAAATTATGAAAAACATGCAATGACTACTTTGTTGATTTTTATGCAAACACAATGCTTCATGCTGTATTAAGTACTTTATACAGTTAATAATTATGATAGCTAGATTAATTTCAGTTTTAAGGAAAAACTCCTTCCCTGGAAGTGCTCAGTGCCAGGCTGGATGGGGATTTGAACAACCTTTCAAGTAGAAGGTTTTCCTGTTCACAGCAGGGAGTATGATTCTATGATTCTAAGATGAGCAGAAAGATTTGCGTTGTTATCTACATTTACAAGCAGTTGTGCTGGCTTCTTATCCTTCACATGTGTTGTGTTCTGCCAGTGCAGGAAAGGAGGGATGACAAAATTTGCAAATCCCCCCTGGTTAGATTAAGATAAAACAATACTCAAGGTCCAAATGCAATCATCAGTTTTAATGAGAATCTCTATGCTACAATTGTCATAAAAGTTTTTGCACTCTTACAGTTATATCTATCTAAGCTTTGTGACTAAACTATGCAACTTTGTGAGAAAACAAAATAAGACTTGCATTACTTAACAACCTTACAAGAAAAAAAGAAAGAGAGAAAGGGGAGAGGGGAACAGGGGAGGAAAAAGAGAAAGAGAGCAAAACGGACAGAGAACGAGACTACCAGTCTGTGTTCCAGCATTAGTCCAGCCAACAGGGGTCTTTCAGTCTGTGAGCACGCTTGTTGAGAAGTTTCAAAATACCAAAATATTGAGGACACCTGAGCTTCAAGCAGGCATCCTTTTATGCCTACTGGATTTAGGGTGTTCACCATCACAAGTTTGCAACAAACCAGTTTGCCAAAACAAGTTTGCAGGCAAAACTTCTGCAGCAAACAGGGGAATCTTGGACAGAAAATGCTGTCCTGTCTCTGTAGGGTTCCCTCCTCTGTAACACCTTTTCAGTCTTCAGTTTGTTGTCATGGTAATGGTCTTATCTTGCAAGGTCTTGAGACAATTCCAGACATAGTGCAGATGAAATATTTTCCCTTGGTCTGCTACAGCCTCTGCAACTTACATAATATATTCTAAGATTCTGACACCTATCTTTCTGAAGCACAAGATTTTCAAGTAAACTGTAAGTCAGTTTATCATAAATATGAGTCATAAACCCAGGCATATTAAGGAAAATAGACCCCCTATATTTAGGCATTCTTTTAACAGTGTTACAAACAATGATAATCCTTATACTTTAATTGTGATTGCTTAAAAGTGACAATATATGTTCTTCAATCCAGCTAGTATATTCTAGCTACAATTTTTTTATTTAGTTCTTTCAAGAGCACATTGATCACATCCAGATTTAGAGTCATTTGTCACTTCCTGGAAAGGATTTTACTGAAAAGGATTTTACATATAATTCCCAAGACTTTTCTGTATTGTATGAGCACTCTATTGATCTATTGATCTGAAGTCTTTGCAACATGACAGTCAGGATTCATGTTATATGTGTGTAAAGGTAGGACAAAAGGAAATGTCAGAAATAACAAAACCTGATCAGACATATTTGGAGATCTTAGCCAAACAGGGGAACGGTTTTATCTATATTGCTTTCTAGAGCAGTCACTAATTGCACCATCTGGACTATTATGTCCAGGGAATGACCTCATGATTTGACAGTGTCCAGGATTTTTCTCAACACTGCAGTCATCAATACAACAATATTATGTTCTGCACATTCTCAAATGGTTCACAGGATGAGGAGAGAATATTTGACCTTTTGTGAGATGATAAGTGAAGAAAATCAAGCAGATAGATTAAATGTATTGATTTGTCTTCAGACAGGAAGACCTGAAATACATATTACTAGTTTCAATGTGTATTCAAAGAGATCAGGGTTTTTTTTTGAGTACAAAAATCAAATAAAACTCCTTTTCTCTTTATCCTCTTATTGTTCTGTAACAATATTATGTGTCAGACACTATTTTGTGGTTAGCAGTGTTCCGTGTACCAAACTGTCTTCCTTTAAGTAAATCATTATTCTCAAAATTCTTCATGATCATTATCCTAAATTATTATTTTCAATAATGCCATACTGTAATTCAACTATTTTTTTTCCCCTCATAGATATCATATTTTTGTCTTCAATAGTTCCTTGTTATTTCCTAGAATATGAAGATGCTAATCATATAATGAGATTTTAACAGATATTTATCATTCACAGCAGTGATTTCCAAAATTAGATTCACAAGTGCTATTTTGATACCAAAAGAGTTTGTTAAGGAAAAATGATAGAGTGATAACTCAGCAATATGTTTTGAATTTTTCATGAAATCATTTTGGTAGAGAAAAAAATAAAGCAGAACAACAACGTCCACCACTCCCCCTGAAAAGTTAAGTCTTTCTTCATTTATTGTGTGACTAAGTAGATAATGCTACATTAGACAAAAAAGTCCAATGTTTATTTGATGTTGAATTGTTGAATATATAAATATTTTAAATTTCTTTTTAAAAAATTCACTTCTAATACATTGCATGTTTTTTTCTATGTATTTAGAGTATATTAAAGCCACTTTACTTATATTCAGGTATAAATGTGCTACAAAGAAAACTAGAACAAACAAACAAACAAGAACAAAAAAAACAAAACTGTCTTTCTTCCAGTATAGCTGTATCATAATCATTACACTGCTGAAACTGAAAAGTTCTTGAGGCCATAAAACAGAAAAGCACAATAAATATTAAAAAAACTTGCATTTTTCCCTCTAGTATTTTTTATGTGAAGGAACAACGTAACTTGGAGGATGATACATTTAATACTGAACTGACTCTCAATACCAAAAATTAACTGCGAAATCATTAAAACTGTGGTAGCACATTTATGCATTTGCCAGTTGTCACGGCGTTAACTAGATCAATCTATGCCCGTGACAAGGGGGGCAGTAGGCCCCTGCCCCACCCTGGCCCCACCCCAGCCCCACACAAAATGGGAAGGAAGGAGGGGAAGAAAAAAAACAACAGCGGCAACAATCTATGGAGGAAAACTTATTTTACTAACTATGATATTGGAAATGCAAAATAACACAATGTAATAAGATCTAATTGAAATTGAGACTAATAAATCAAATAAGATAGGAGAGAGAGAGTTCCCAAGACCAAGTCAAACCTGAAAGGCTTGGGATGGCTAGGAAAAATGCAATCTCCATGGGCCCACTGCAAAGCAGTAAGTGAGCGTTCCCTCCCCCGGATGGGTCAGATCCCATGACTTCCGTCATGTACAGGGATAGGTACATGGAGCTGGAGTATTAACACTTTAGTTCCAGTGCACTACATGATGTGTTGATGTGGAATACTGAAAACCAAAAAACATAAAACCATGACACCAGTAGATAGTTTTATGATTCCTGAACATGACAAGATGGATACTGAATTGGTTGAGTGTGTGAAGAGAAGAGCGGCAAAGCTGGTGAAAAGACAAGAAAACTGGATATGTGATGAGGGGCCGAGGAGAAAAAAAGAGGTTGAGGGGAGACCTCATCATTTTTTTATCATCATTACAACAATTATAGACCTCATCATTACAACTTCCTGACAGGAGCTTCATGAAGTGGAGAGCTTGTGGGTGATAATTCTGGGGCAAGCAATGCTCAGTCCAGGTGTTTCTGACAATACTTTGGAGATATCTTTATGACACAGGTGGTGGAGAACCTAACAGCTGTTGGATTTTCAATAAAAAGGGAGAGCTGGCTGGGAATATCAATGTTGAGAGCAGCATGGAATGCAATGACCACGAGATGGTGGAATTTATGATCTTGTGTAGAAGAAACAAAGCAATAAGTATGGTTGCAATCCTGGACTTCAAGAGAGCCAACTTTGACTTCTTCAAGGACATACTTGGAAGTATCCCTTGGGCTACAGTATTGGAAAGAATGGGAGCCTGTGAGAGTTGATCAGGATTTAGGCATCATTTCTTCCAAGCTCAGAACTGGTGCATACCTAAGAGTAAGAAATTGAGCAAAAAAAGAAAGATACCTTCATGGAAGAGGAAAAAGCTTGTAGATAAAAGGAAGAAGGTGGCCTCTGAAATGTGAAAAAAGGGCCCTACCACTTGGGAGGAATATAGAAATGCTGTCAAGGACTGCAGGGTTTGACTGAGGAAGACTAAGGCCTACTTGGAATGAAATCCAGCAAGGGAAGTTGAGAATAACAAGAAAGTTTTTGGTTTTTTTTTTCATGTATGTTAACAGTAAAGGGAATACTAGAGAGATGTGGGTCTTCTACTAAGTGAGGTGGGTGCCCTGGTACAAGGGGATGCTGAAAAAATGGAGATGTTGAATACCTTCTTTACCTCAGTCTTCGCTGCTAAGATTGCCTCTAGGAAATCTCAGACCTTGGACATAAGTGAGGGAGTCTGGAGGAATTATGACTTCCCCTTGGTTGAGGAGGAGCTGGTTACACATCATTAGCACAAAATCAATGCGTGCAAATTGGTGGTCTCCAGTGGATCTCAGTGAAGAGTGCTGAGGGTGCTGGCAGGTGTGACTGCCAAACAATTGTCTGTCTGAGAGGTCTGGGAGAATGGTAGAGGTGCCTGAAGACTGGAGTATAGCCAATGTCACTCTAATTTTCAAAAAGGAAAAGAAGGAAGAGTTGGGTAGATGAGGGAAGAGCAGTGGATGTTATCTATCTTGACTTCAGCAAGGTATTTCATACTTTGTCTCACAACATCTTTGTTAAGAAACTTAGAAAATGAGGGATAGATGAGTGGACGCTCAGCTGGTTTGAAAAGTTGTTGACTGGAGGAGCTCAGAATGTTGTGATCAGTAGCATAAAGTCTAGTTTGAGGCATGTACTTTATTTTCCCCAGGGGTCAGTACTGGGTCCAGTCTTGTTCAATATCTTCATCAACAATGAGAATGGAGTAGAGTCCGCCTTCAGCAAGTATGATGATGATACAAACCTGGGAGGAGTGTCATACCAGAAATCTGTGCTACCATTTAGTAAGACTGGGACAGACTGGTGGGTTGGGTGGAGAAGAACAAGTGTAGACTCCTGCGCCTGGAGAGGAGTAACCATGTGAATCAGTACAAACAAAAGGAAGAATTCTTTATTGTCAGAGTTGACATAGTACTGGAACAAGCTGCCCAGAGAAGATGTGGAATCTCTTTCTCTGGAGATATTCAAGACCATTTACATGCTTTTCTGGGTGATCCACTGTAGGCAACCTGCTTTAGCAGTGTGCTTGAATTTGATAATCTATAGTGTACCCTTCCAACCCCTGTCTCGCTCCAATTTATTGGAACGAGAGGAGGTTCTTTTAACATCTGTATACCCGGTGTGAGATTAAGAAACAACAGTTCAAATGTTGGTCTGACCAGTTTATTACAAATCTTAATCAGGGAGATAGGGAAAGGGAGGACAGACACTATTATGAATTAGGGTAATGGGGAAGGGAAGGAGGGCGATAGAAAAGATAGGAAAGAAGAAGCAAGGGGTCCTTATAGGAAGCAAGAGGGAGATAGTCACTATGGATCCAGTGTGGTTCGTAGTTCTGTCATTGATCTTCAGTAGTGGTGGGTCATCAAGCGTTGTTCTGTTGATGATGACGGTGACCATGGCTATGATAGCAAATTTTCAATTGTAGTACCAACTTATTTATAAGTCCAAAGTTGTTGAGTAAGCTGTCTTTGGAGTGACAGCTCAAATTCAAAGCGGTTGAGTCAGCTTTCCTTGAAGTGGCACTTCTGGCTTTGCAATCTCAGCAGAAACTCCTTTGTTCCTATCTTCCTGGCCTTGCCAGCAGATAAGAGGGAGCAGGGAGGCACCAACTTGTATCTTGCCTTCACAGGATTCAGTGGCATCATCCCCCAGTTTCCCATAGCAAGCTGGAGTTATTAAATCACAGGCTAGATCTTCCACCAGTAAACAGACCTGAGCACTATCTTCCATAAGCAAACAGCTAAAATTGTCCACACAGTGATGTTGATTGCCAAGAGGCAACATCCATCACTCATCTCCTAGACAAGTCAGTCTTATCACAAGAAATACCTCAGGAAGAAAGCTTTGAGCGAAAAAACAAAGAAGGATTCTCACAACCCCCTACAATTCTGTGATTCTGTAAAGTTGCAGGAAGGAGAACATTAGTCTCTATTCTCAAGTGACAAGTGATAGCATGGAGGGAATACTCTCAAATTGCACCAGGAGGGGTTTAACTAGGACGAGTATCTTCATGGAATGGATGGTTTGACATTGGAATGGGCTGTCCAGGGAATTAGTGGAATCCTCATCAAAGGAGGTATTTAAGGCACGCAGTTTAGTGATGTAAGTCTGTAGATCAGGTTGACAGTTGGACCTTATTATCTTGAAGGTCTTTTCCAGTCTGAATGATATTTCAATTCCATGATACAGAAATTATGAATGGTGTTATGGTGTGGAATACTGATGACCAAAAATCATAAAACCATGACATTCCACCCCTTATTCTACATCACTACATCATGCTTAACACATGGGATTACAGACTGCACTCCCCCAACATCAAATTCCCTTGTGGTACACACTGAACATCCCCGTTTTTCTGCATCACCCACCAGGTGGACTCAGGTCCCTGGGCAAAGACAGTTCCGCGAAGAGGTTTGCCCTTCCCAGAAGCAGGAAAAACCCAAACTGCTTTTCCTAACATGTTCTTTACATGTACTACAGGGACCTTATCTCCCTCTACAATATGTAGGGAACTGGATTGGGTAGGACCATCTCGACTGATTGATCCTCTGGTGTTAACCAGCCAGGTGACTTTGGCCAAATGCTTCTCCCAGTGTTTAAATGTTCCGCCACCCATTGCTTTCAACATCGTTTTTAACAACCCGTTGTAGCGTTCGATCTTACCAGAGGCTGGTGCATGATAGGGGATATGATAAATCCACTCGATGCCATGTTCTCTGGCCCAAGTATCCACAAGTGAATTTTTAAAATGAGTCCCATTATCTGACTCAGTCCTTTCTGGGGTGCCATGTCGCCACAGGATTTGCCTCTCCAGACCTAATATGGTGTTTCGGGCGGTAGCATGGGGTACTGCATATGTTTCAAGCCACCCGGTTGTTGCCTCCACTATGGTGAGCACATAATGCTTACCATTGCGAGATCGTGGCAAGGTGATATAATCAACCTGCCATGCCTCCCCATATTTGTACTTTTGCCATCGCCCTTCCTCCCAGAGAGGTTTCATCCTCTTAGCTTGTTTAATTGTGGCGCATGTATCACAGTCATGAATGATTTGTACAATGGCATCCATAGTTAAGTCCACCCCTCGGTCTCTGGCCCATTTGTATGTTGCGTCTCTCCCTTGATGACCTGAGGTCTCATGGGCCCACCGAGCTAAAAATAACACACCCTTGTTCTGCCAGTCCAGGTCTATTTGAGCCACCTCAATTCTGGCAGCTCGGTCTACCTGATGGTTATTGCGCTGATCTTCTGTAGCTCTACTCTTGGGCACATGAGCATCTACATGATGCACCTTTATAACCATATTTTTTGTTCGGGTAGCAATATCTTTCCATAGGTCAGCAGCCCAAATAGGGCTTAAATAGCAGCCCTTTCTTTGCCAATTATTTTGCTCCCACTGTTGTAACCACCCCCACAAGGCATTTGCTACCATCCATGAATCAGTGTAAAGATAGAGCATTGGCCACCTCTCCCGTTCAGTGACATCTAAGGCCAGTTGGACAGCCTTTACCTCTGCAAATTGGCTCAATTCTCCTTTCCCTTTGGTGGCCTCTGCAACTTGTCGTGTGGGGCTCCACACAGCAGATTTCCATCTAGAGGCCACCAAAGGGAAAGGAGAAATGAGCTAATTTGCAGAGGTAAAGGCTATCCAACTGGCCTTAGATGTCACTGAACAGGATGAGAGCATTGGTGGTTCAGTGGTAGAATTCTCGCCTGCCACGCGGGAGGCCCGGGTTCGATTTCCCGGCCAATGCACCACATGATGTTATGGTGTGGAATGCTGATGACCAAAAATCATAAAACCATGACAAATGGCCAGAGACCTTTTGTAATAAATACTTAAAAAATGATCATTGTCTGAGTCTTTGAGTATTTAATACCACGAATTAGGATAAACTGGGTTAGCTGGCTTTAGTTCTAACTGAAGCATAACAACCAGAACAGACTAACAAACTTCTAATTAGAAGCATAAATGCACTTAATTTAAGTCCATATTCTCTCATTTCTTTCTTTGTTTCCCATAGCAAGCTGGGAAGTGTGTGTTGTAGTTATTTTTCTTTAGTTCTTCACCTATATAATATCAATAACTTTCCCATTTTTTGCTTAGAACTGGTACACCTCTTTAGAACTTAGTACTTCCTTCCTACTACTTTAGAACTTCCTCTTTTTGTTGTTGTTCTTTGAGGGATTATTATTATTATTATTATTATTATTATTAGTTTGTTTTGTTTGTTTTTTTTGTTTTAAACATTGATTTAAATTTAAATGAAGAAGAAGAGAAATTACTGAAAACTTAAGAGGAGCTCCAGGACACATATTTGATAAATAGGAAAATGATGAGAAATAAGTCAGAAAAGTAAAAGCCAGATGTTATACATTGAATTACACATAAGTGCAAAGTTTTGGTACTGGGTGGCTGGAGGGGAAGATGAAGAAATAGCCTCTGAGGAAAGAGGTCAAAGGCTTCTATGTATAATATTCATCTGTTTCCAGGCAGCTCTGAAACTGACTAACCACAGGTCTTCAGCCAAGTGCATGGTACCTCTGGGAAAGCATATTTAAGAAAGGTGAAGAAATACCAGATAGGGTGAAGAGGAGGCAGCAGAAAAGGATGAGAAAAAGAGAGCATTAAGGTCAGAGGAATAGGTCAATAACTCTGGAGGAGCTATCTACACTGCAGTCTATGGAGAGTAACCATCACAGAAGAGCAAGAAATATCTATTTATTGGAGAAAATGTTGCCCGTGGAGAACTGAGCACAAGAAAATTATGAGAAGGTAGAAGCAGGAGAAACTGCTACATAAAGACTATAATCTTCCTCAACCACTGGGCTGTTTAGGGAGGGAGAGAAAAATCTGGAGTGGAGGAGTGAAGCTGAACCTGGGAAAGAGGGAAAGGCTTTGTTTCAGTGTTTGTGTCTCACTACTTGGATCTGTTTTAATGGGCAATAGATTAATTTTCCTCATGTCAAGTCTTTTTTCTCTGCAACAGAACTGAGTAGGCAATCTTCTGACTTAATCTTACCACATGAGATTTCTCATCCTATTTTCTTCCCTCAGCCCACTGATGGAGGGGAGTGAGCAAGAAACTAGGGTTGTTAGCCAGGGCTAATCCATAACAGACATTTCAAAACACTGTAAAGCGCTAAGTAGAAATCTATGTTCATGCTGAGTGTTCAGAGTATTCAGAAGATTGCAGATTTTGTAAGTAATATCATTAAACAAACAAACAAACAAACAAACATACAAAAAACAGTATAATCTTGAGCTCTTTTATGAAAACAATAACAACAAACAGATAACCTTACAAGGGCTAGATGTACTTTACTGTATTTATATTTACCACAACATAGGGGATGAATCTATAGAGATCTCAGTAAAACTCTCAATGCTATTTTACATTTGTAAGAGCAAAGTGTGAGATAAGCAGGCAAACAAACATGCATTAGATATTTCCTTCTAGTTAGGGTGATATTACTGACACCTAGCAACTACTTCATGTAGTGGAAACTAAAAGAATTATGAGCTTGAACCATGGAAAATTTATCATATTTCTATGATTTGTGCATGTTTTTCAAAGCTAAGCAGTGCTCACTTGAAAAACATTTTATCTTCCTATTTATTTTTTTCTCATCTGGATGATAATCACACAACTTTCGAGCTCTTCTAGATATTAAGAAAAACTTTTATCTTTGCATACTTTTGAAAGAACTCCAGGTTTAATTTCTAAAGAAATCATTCAGTGGAGTTTCAAGTTTACTACTGAAGCTCATGTCCAGAACTTCTCTTAAAATGTACAAGCTCTTTGTTGTAATTAAATTAAGTACTTATATATACTTTAAAAAAAAAAAATAAATGAAAAGAGCTTTTGTCAGATATATAACAGGTCTAAATAAAACCAAAATTTACAAAGATACCCAGAAGAAATCAATGCATAATTGACAGAAAGATAAAATAATGAGTCCTTGCAACAATGAAAAATACAGTATATTCTTACATCAGTAAAACTGAATAACCAATCTTAGCATCAATTTCAATGTTAGAATTTACAGAAAATTAAGCAGTGTTGCTTAAAATCTTTGAAGAGTTAGAAAAGAAAAATCTCAGTACTTCAATCTTCTAAAGGTGTTGAAATCATACCCAAGTTAAAGCAGAAGTGAAAATTATATCATATGTGGTTGAGAAAAAAAAAATATATATATATATATGAATTTCAAAGGAGAACCAAAAGAACTCCAAAGAAACTGATGGCATAATTTGCTTCAATACTGTCATGGTTTTATGATTTTTGGTTATTGGTATTCCACATCATAACATTATGTAGTGCACTGGGAGTTAATGAGTTTATTCTCCAGTTCTTTGTACTGTCCCAGAGGAGAAGAACTGCATCTCCCAGAGGACTGTTTGCTGTTCTATTACTGTTTCTGCTCAGAGAGAATGATAAAAACTGTTTGTAGATCACTTGAACTACTCTTTTTGAACTTCTGGTCCGTCTCTGCTCCCAGCCATCTTGCCTCAGCTTATTTAGAATAAGGCGTTCTATTGTTGGACACTCTTATTTTATTTGATTTATTATCTTCAATTCTAATTATAATGTATTATATTGAATTATAGTGTGTTATCTTGCATTTTGATATCTTATTTAGAACATTAGTTTGTTTCTCCTCAGATTATTGCTGCTGTTCTGTTTTTTAGGCCCATTTCTCTACCCTTTTCAAATAATGCTTTGAAGATTTGATCGCAGAATTAAAGAGCTACACAAAAAAAAAATGGTAGTTAGAAATTCCTAGGAAAGATACAAGATAACAAGTCTCAGTAATGTCAGAAGAAATACACAAATAGTGTTCTTCCTAATTTATAAATAATAATAATGATAATTAAAAAAAAAAAAACCCTCATGTCTTTTTCAGAATACTGGCATGGGGTTATCTCTAGATCTGTCTGTGTCTGTGACAGGGAGATGGCAGACCCACAGGTCCACCAGCCTGAAAAGAAAAAAAAAGGAGGAGGGGGGAGAGATGTTAATGGTTTACAGGCTGGTTCAGCTTGGATCTGCATCTAATGATAGGGAGATGGGAGATGGGCCTATAAACAGAACAGAGGCAATGATCTGAGGAGAAAAGTTAATTTGCTAAATATGATATCCAAATGCAAGATTACACAATGTAATACAATGTAATTGGAATTCAGGCTAATAAATTAAATCAAATGAGAGAGGGAGAGTGTCCGAAACTGAAGGCCTTACTCTGAACTGAAGGCGAAATGGCAAGGGGACACACTGCAGGATGACCAGCAGAAAAAGAGACAGTCTCATGACTTTTCAGAAGCTTTATCCTTCCCTTTGAATGCAACATCCTCTGGGGTATGTAGTTCTCCTGAGAACCAGGTACCAAGAAAGTTGTCAGTTCATGGAACTGGAGCATTAACTCTTTAACTCCCAGTGCTTTACAACATGTTATACTGTGTAACATGAATAACAAAAATCATAAAAACATGACAAACATAAATATACTAGGGCTGGTCCAAAACTAGTGCCTCCTATTTTATTATGGAGTCCCACAATGTCAGAGGCAGATAGCAGTGGCATAGCCATAGAGGTTGAACCTATACTACATTTCCACTATATTTTGTTGCCATGTGACTGATATGGAAGTGAGACAAATATTTGTAGTTGAATTCCTCCATGTGGAATATTAGTAGCATCCATTCTTATTCACCAATGCTTGCTGAATGTTTATGGAAACCGAACAGACAATATTTGCACAGAGGGGCAATGGTAGGTGTATTTCAGAAGTGGTGACAATGATGTGAAAGACGAGCCACATTCTGGATGGCCATGCACAGCTGTCAGAGTGCAAAACTAAGAGCAAGTCTTGATTAGCTCATCTGCATGAATTTCCTAATGGTAGTATCTATGTTAAAAAATAGTATTTTGTATCTGAGAATTTGCTCTATGAAATAGTGTTATTGCACTCTTTGTTGCAGTGTCCATGGAAATATATAGGAGGCATTACTTCTGGAGTATTTCGTAATGTATTCCTTAATTTTCACATAATATCATCTAATCATAGAATCACCAATGTTGGAAAAGTCCTCCAATATCATCCAGTCCAACTGTCCACCGTTCACCAATATTTTCCACCAAACCATTTCCCTCAGTACAACATCTAAACATTTCTTGAGCACCTCTAGGGACAATGACTCCTCCACCTCCCCGGGCAGCCTACTCCAGTGCCTGATCACTCTCTCAGAGAGGAAGTCTTTCCTAACATATGTAGGATGAATATGTACATATTCTGTTTCATACTCATATCTGCCAAAGAGCCTTTATATCTTTAAATATTTCTTTAACCAAGTATGTAGTTTACTTACTTGGAAATTCTGTTCAACATGACCGTTTTAGAGGCTTTTTATTGTATGAAAGCATATAGTCATTGTTGACAGAGTTCTGCAGCCTTTACTATAGGGAGTTCTCCCAAGTATTTCTTATAATAAATACATATACACATAACCAAACAACTGTACCTTGGAAACACACTGTGCTACAAAGGAATTGCAAGAATAGAAGTTGTCAGTTACCAAAAGTTGTCAGCTCTATTCAAAAAGAAAAGATACTTGAAAAGTAAATTCGAATACATATTCAGAAAGCATAGCAATAGAAGATACAAATGGCTTTCAGCAGAAGTGAAAGTATTTTGTGGAATAGCAAGCCAATCAAGACAATCTTTTACCATTTTTAAAGTGATAAAAGTTATAAGATACTTAAGTAATAATTAATATATTTTTTTGTGGCCCCAAATGATTTCACATTTTTGAAATTTCAAAAATTGCAAGAATTCAGTTGCATTATGAAACTTGTCTCCAGTTTTGCTTAGTGTTTCTCCTGTTTGCTTAGTGTTTCTCCCTCATCATAGGGACATGATCTTGCTGGGAAAGAAGAAATTTGTGGTTTTCGACTTTCAAGGAAAAACAAGGAAGTGTTTTTAAATCTACTGTTATCAAATCTAAAGCTAGGGGGGAGGCTGGTGGAAATAATTTTTATCTGACCTTTTACTATCATGAGTGAAGCATTTCGATTCAGAGTAAATATTCCCAAAGTAAATTTCTAAATGTCCCAAATTGTAGAGAGAGAGAGAGCTCCTATTAAAGTATTCTGGAATAGTTTCCTGCCCATTTAGTTTATAAGCCTGTACTTAGAAGGACACAGCATCCCTCTGAAATCCTAGGAAAGTATCTCCCTCTCTACATATTAAACTTAGGGAGAAGTTTTGAAGATTCTTTCATGCATCTTGGGTTTTATATAAGGATATCTCCCCTTCTGAATGTGAAGAATGGTGACAATATTACTTAACACTGCAATCCTACCCATGAAGCTCATATTCAATGGGCAAAAAATAAAACATACGTTTCCAAAATAGATTATCTGAGAAATTGTTTATTAGGACTTCTTTCTGATAACAAAGTTTATCTGGATACTTGGAGCCAGAAAAATTAAGAAAAAATAGGTACAGAAACAAAAATAAGTTGAATAGATTCATAAAGCTCAGTAAGTTTCAGATGGAAGTATTACCTTAAGTGTCTCAGGATAAAAAAAACAAACAAACAAAGACTTTGGAACCCAAAGGTAATCAGTTCACTTCAAGGCAATTTAAGGAAACATCAAAAGATATTCAAAACTTACATTTCAACTGTATCAAAACATTGTCTTGAATGACTTTACATATTAATATACCTCTGTCCAAAATGCTTGTCTAAATCTTCTTTCATTTTAGAACAATTCTTGATAGTTCCTTAAAATCAGCAGTACATTCTAACTCAAATAATTTCTTAAACTCTTACAGGAGCAATGAATCCAATTATTATAACAATTCATTAAAACGTTATGAAGGAAAAATGTTGCATTTACTTCAAATAGAAACTGTATCTCAGCAAGGAGTACTTGTAGCAAAGTTAAATAATCAATTTATATAGGTAAGCACTTTGTACTCCTATAGTAATACTGATTATAAATTAAAACAACAACAACAATAGCAGCAACAAACAGAATCACAGAATGGCTTGGATTGGAAGGGATTTCAAGGATCATCAAGTCTCCCTCCCCCTGTCACAGGCAAAGTCGCCAACCATGAGATGAAAACTAGATCTGATTGCCCAGGGTCCTATTCAACCTAGCCTTAAACACACCCAGAGATGGAGCATCCACAGCATTTCTGGGCAACATGTTCTGGAACCTCATCACTCTCAGAAAAATGCTTCCCCCTGACATCTAATCTAAATCTCCCTTCCTTTAGTTTAAAACTGTTCGTCCTCATCCTATCACTATGTAGTCATGTAAAAAGTTGATTTTCCTCATGTTTATAAGCTTCCTTTAAATACTGGACGACACCAATGAGGTCTTCCTGCAGCCTTTTTTTTTTTTTTTTTAACTGTCTGAACAAGTCCAATTCCTTCAAAGGAGAGATGTTCCAACCCTTGGATCATTTTGTGTTTCTCCTTGGAAAGATCCATATCTTTCCTGTACTGGGGTCTTCCCAGACCTGGAAGCAGTACTCTAGTTGGGTCCTCATGAGGGCAGAATAGAGGGGGACAATCATCTCTCTCATCCTGCTTGCCAGCCCTCTGCTGATGGAGCCTAGGATACTGTTGGTCTTCTGGGCTGCAAGCACACACTGCTAGTTCATGTTCAGTTTTTCACCTAGGAGCTCTTCTCCTAGCTTGTATACCTATCTGGGATTACTCTGATCCAAGTGCAAAACCTCGCACTTCGCTACACAGAACCTCATTTTGTTTACAAGGGCCCACCTTTTGATTTTGTCAAGGTTCCTCTGGATGGCATCCCCTCTTTCCACTGCATCAGCCACACTTGTTGTCTTGGAATGATGAACAAACTTGCTGAAGATGCAGTCAATTCCATTGCCTATGTCACTGATAAGAATGTTCAGTGACTCAGGATGGATCCCTGGAGACTCTGCTCATTAGAAGCCTCCACCTGGACATAGAAGCACTGACAACAACTTTTTGACTGTGAACTTTAAAAAAGTTCCTTATCCCATCTCCACCTGTATTTAAACTTATTGTTCTGTGTAATGTTAATTTATTCTCTTTCTGGAAAACAAACAAACAAACAAACAAATAAAACAAAAAAACTCTTTTTACTGTGCCGAATCAGTAGAATCTGTGTTCTGTCATATCAATTTCAAAACAAATTCAGAACTGTAATTTATTCTTCAACAATATTGACTTCTAAAACAAAACTTCATATCCTTCATGTTAGTAGAAAATTACCCTTCTTGTTTTTGAAGGATCATTCAAATAATTCATATATGAGGCTCAGTTTGTACTTGATTTAATGTCTGTTAATTGTTATTAGAGACTTCTTTGTGCAAATGAAGTAGCATTTAGCTCACCTAATGTATGATTGTTCACTAACTGACCAAAAATTAATTCACAGAACTACTAAATCAGTGTGAAAGAGATATATAAATTGAGAATAAAGATTTTTAACTCCTGAGTATCTATATACCAAATTTGTGGCATAGTTGTCACATATTATCTGAATAATTGTCTTAAATTAAACTGTTACATCAAATTCAGATATTTTACTCTTTTATTTCTTTTTAAAAGATCAATTTTGTACTGTTGATAAGGTAGAAGGATGTAATAATATACATGAAAAGATTTCTTTAAGACTCACAGCAATATTCTGTTTTCATTTAAACAAGATACATGGTAACAGGCTGAACTGACAACCAAAAAGAAAAAAAAAGAAAAAAAAAGAAAAAAAAAGAAAAAAAAAGATAAAAAGATTAAAGAGTTGAAACTGACTAAGAAAAATAAGAAAATGATGAACCACACATTACCCACAGGTCAAGAACTGTCAAATCAGTATTAGCAACTGAAATTAAGTACAAGAAGGCATGAATCCCTTACAGCAACTATCAGTGCCAAAAGGCATCTCAAAAAGAAGTTCATGATAACACTGTGGCAGTTGCTTTTTCCACTGACCTTGACAAAATACGCTAAGCCATTTGCACTGTCTGTCACAAGAGTATCGTTTCAGAAATGCAGAAAGGATTACTTGTGGCTGTCAGTACTGCAAATCAGGCAGAAGGAATGCTGTTAAAAAGTTTCATTGCATTAAGACATTTGAAGTCTGTTGTAACCTTCATTAATAATTTTAATACACTGTTCAGTACTTTGACTTTCCTTATGTCTCATTAGAACAAGAGGGGAGGGAGGGAGGGAAGTAAATTCTGAATTCACTATTGAAAAAGTTTTATTTTAGATAAAAATGTGCTTCATCCTATACAAAGTTCTGAATGTTTAAATCAAAATAAATTCACCCTATAGAAATTATAACAGACATTATACATAATCCATTATATTGGTATGCATTTTAAGTTTTGGTAAACAGTGATTGACAGTGTTGGACAACAGTGGTTAAATCAACATTGCTCCATTGCCTCATCTTTCTTTCATGCTTAAGAACATTCTGCCATATTAGCTACAAGTGCAAGAGATAGAGATATTTTCAAAGGAGTAAATCTTAATGTGTAATGCTTTAATATGTAAGTAATTTAATAGATAAACAAATACAACCAGCCATCCTACCAAGCAAGTAATCTGTATATGCTAATCATATGGCTTTTCAATACTCCCTTTCCAAATCAAAAGAAGCAAATAAATGCTGTTAGGAACTCTATTTTCATGTTCATAGAGTAAATATTCTTCAGAATGTTCTGTGGAAATTTTCCTGTGTTTATTACTGAAGCTCTGGGGATTGAATATATACAACTACTGAATATTTAGCAATGTGATTCTCTTACACGTTGGCAAAACACTTGATACTGAAATGAACCAGCAGCAACAATTGTTTCCAACTTGCAAGAAAGAAAAAAGCAAAATCCAATTTTAAATTTATTTTTAGGCTATGCTTTAGGAATGATAAGGGAATTATATGATATATTAAACATAAAATGAACATTTTCAGCAATAAAATTTGTATAGAACTGTTTGTTTTTATCTTTTCCTGAGAAATCAAAATTCAAAGAAACTTATGTTCTTACTTGCTTATGTGCTTGAATGATATATGATATAGATATTAACAATGAAACGAGCATCGTAAATGAATAATCTGCCTTCCCAAGACATCTATCAGTGTAGGTTTAAACTAAAATTTTAGAATCAGAGATTAAAATTAAGAGTGAAAAAGTATTAATTTATTCCTCCACAAAACCAGCATTTTTAAGAAAGAAACACATACTTTACAATTTCATATTTTCAAATAATATACTTCTGAGTTTAAAAATATTTTGAAAAATGCTTCACTACCAGTTGTACGTTCACTATGGCCTAACTTGTTTGAGCACTGTTAAGTTCACATTATATTTCTAATGCTAATACTGACATTGTCTGAATATCTATTACATTTCAGAATGTTTTGGTCAAATACTACTTCATTATTTTGTTTCCAGTTCTGGGCTCTCAAATTAAAAAAAGACAGGGATTTCCTAGGAGTCCAGTGAGAGGTCACAAAGATGACTAAGGGCCTTGAGAATCTTCTGTATGAGGAAAAGCTGAGTAACCTGGGTCTGTTCAGCCTGGGAAAAAGAAGACAGAAAGAGGATCTGAAAAATGCATATAGATATCTAAAGGGAGCTAGGAGGCAAACGGATGAGGCCAGGCTCTTCTTGGTGATATGTAGCAATAGGACTAGGAGTAATGGCGTAAAATTTGAGCATAGGAAGTTCCATACTAACATGCAGAAGAACTTCTCTATGGTAAGGGTGATGGAGCACAAGAGCACTGGAACATTTTGTAAAGAGAGGTTGAGCAATCTCCCTCTATGGAGCTTTTAATGATCTGGCTGGATGCCTACCTGTGCAACCTATTGTAGGGTACCTGCTTTAGCATTGGATTTGATGATCTCTTGACGTCCCTTCCAACCCCCTATACTTCAGTAATTCAGTGATTTTAAGTAATTCCTATGGTTATTAATAGATTCATTTATTCTCATTTATTGAGTTACCTACTATCTTTTATAGAGAGAAAAAATGCTATCAGGAATTGTCTAAAAGCAAAGAAAATAACACATCAGTGAAGAATTTAAGGCAAGAGACACCAAAGTCTGCCACTGCAGCTTATGGACACACTAAAATACATCAGCTCAGGGATTCAGGAATTCAAATTCCAGTCTTTAGTAAAAAGAAAAAAAAAAAAAGGAAAGAAAAAAAAAATCAACTATATACATTTTGTAAGGAAACTGTAGAAAGAAAAGACAAGACTAAACTTAAGCTGTTGGCCATGGTATTCACAACAGGTTTACACACCGATAACCATTAAGCAAGAAATGTTGTCAGTGTCTTCTCATGAGAATCACTGGCATTCCTAAGGGAAAAAAATAATTTCTTGAAACACATTGAACTGTTAAAAACAACAACAAAAAAATTGTTTGTTTGCTTTGTTTGTTTGTCTTGTTATTGCTATTAGTAAATCTTAGCTACAAAACAGAACTAAGAGATTTTCATTTAGGTAGGTTCTCTAAACTACTCTTAGTTCCCTCCTTACATGACAGCACAATTTCATTCTTTTTTCTTTCACTTTACTCAATATCAGTCCTTCTCACTAGAACAGCAGGAAAAAGAAAGTTCAATTGCACTTCACTAATTACGAGAATTTGTAACTCAAATCCTTCCTCAGCATTCTTTTACATCTCCTTACTAGTGTCTGCTTTCCTATCATTCTAAATTGATATGCAGAAAACTATATATTATTTAAATTGAGGGTAATATAAATATGAAATTTTGGAAGCTAATATATTTTCTATATTTTCTATATATGTAATTATATATATTGTAATTACTAATTATAAAATTAATTTTATATAATAAATATAATAAATAATAATTAATTATATAACAAATTATATATTGTATTGATTGTATGATGTCATGGCGTTAACTAGATCAATCTATGCCCGTGACAAGGGGGGCAGTAGGCCCCTGCCCCTGCCCCTCTTACCCACCCCGGCCCCACACAAAATGGGAAGGAAGGAGGGGAAGAAAAACAACAGCAGCAACAATCTATGGAGGAAAACTTATTTTACTAACTATGATATTGGAAATGCAAAATAACACAATGTAATAAGATCTAATTGAAATTGAGACTAATAAATCAAATAAGATAGGAGAGAGAGTTCCCGAGACCAAGTCAAACCTGAAAGGCGTGGGATGGCTAGGAAAATGCAACCTCCATGGGCCCACCGCAAAGCAGTAAGTGAGCGTTCCCCCTCACGGAAAGGTCAGATCCCATGACTTCCATCACGTACAGGGATAGGTACATGGAGCTGGAGTATTAACACTTTAGTTCCAGTGCACTACATGATGTGTTGATGTGGAATACTGAAAACCAAAAAACATAAAACCATGACATATGATTAATTATATATATTATACTAATTAATTATATGTATAGAAAATATTAAAAAAAATACAGTTTTGTCATGGAGTTAACTAGGAAGGGAGGAAAACAAACAAACAAATAACAACAACAAAAAACAGTGGCAACAATCTATGGAGGAAAAGTTATTTTACTATGATATTGGAATGCACAGTAACACAATATAATACAAACTAATTGAAACTGAGACTAATAAATCAAATAAGATAGGAGAGAGAGAGTTCCTGAGACCGAGTCAAACCTGAAAAGCTTGGAACAGCTAGGAAAGCACCCTCCAGCACCCACTGTCAGGCAGTAAGAGACCGCCCCACCTGGAAGGGTCAGATCCTATGACTTCCATAATGTACAGGGATAGGTACCTGGAGTTGGAGCATTAACACTTTAGTTTCAGTACACTACATCATGTGTTGAGGTGGAATACTGAAAACCAAAAAACATAAAACCATGACAAGTGTACAAAAAACTGAATAAATTTTGGAAATAAGGGGAAAAAAGAAAGGCAAAACAAACAGACAAACAAAAGGAACAAATAATGACTTGAGATAATTGTATTGATGAAGGACCCACAAATTTTGACAGTACTTTTTGCATCTATGCCTATATTATTTATTCTATCAACTATGGATCTGTAATACTTTTGTTTAGAGCAATAGCGTGTTCTTGACATGAATCTTAGTGTCATCTACAATTTATAGGTCCATTTCATAGTGTACACTCTGTTCTCATAAACTCTGAATCTGGAGAAATTAAGCCAGGAGATTTTCTTTAGGTATTTGCCAAGTGCAGTTCAATACCCAATACGATCATAAGTAAATAAACATTGACAGGGGAAATTCAGTCCAGAGCACTAGACAAAACTGACTAAAACAAAACATCTGATCTTCACATTATATGGATGTGTGCCATCAGCAAAATGCGATGCAATCAAATGATACAAACTGCTGTGAATGATTTTTCTAACAGCATAACTTTAATTGATCAAAAGATATTTCCTTATGAATGCCTTAAGAATAAGACTGTTTTATTGAGATGCCTGCATTTTAACATCTGATTCAAAGTATATGTAGTATATGCTACAAAATATATACAGTGAAGTATCACATATATACATGGAGTAGAAACCACTAGAATTGGAAATGTGCCAGGATATACTTTAACATGGGAATGGGATTAAATGTATAATGATGAGAAAACCTGTGAATAAACAAATGATGTGCTTTATAATTTCTTAGAACTTTAAATGAACTAACTTTCTGAATTTCCTGTAAAATAACTAAACCTTCTTGATCACATTTCTTCATATAGGGTTTCAAACTTTATTTCTTTTCACGACTGTGGAGCTAGACTATATAACCAATGGATTTAAACGCCTTGACCTGTAGATGAAATAAGCTGTACCTGAAAGTAATTGCTGCTCTTCACTAACTTTAAATGCATAATTCAATGAAGTCTTATGCAGCTGTGAAAACCCAGTAAAAAAAGACTCTTAATTTTCTTCTTTCAAGTTTTAGTTCATTGTTTCTCATGTCATTTCCACATTACTGTTTTCCTCCCAAAAGCTTCTATAGTATGGAAACCAAGTAGAAGAAAATATCCCTGGGTATGAAAACTTTGTAACAAGTCCATAGTTGCAAAGAGAGATGACATCCCCAGATACAAGTAGTGGTACTCTAACCATAGAAACTCTTGTCTGATTACTTTTGTTTTTTCTCTCTCTGGTGCCCCTCTACATCTGTACCACACATCAGTACCTGTAGGTTAGGAAGAGATACTGCTGTGATGATAGCAGGATGGGATCTCTTGGGCTGTTTCCTCAGCAGGGAAAGGAACTAAGCTGCATATGCATCCTGGTCTTTCTGACCGCAGGAAGAGATTTGACTCATGGTATGGTCAGAGCCATAGACTTATATAATCATAGAAAGATAGAATGGCTTGGATTGAAAGGAATCTCAAGGATCATCAAGTCTTACTCCTTCTGTCGCAGGCAGAGTTGCTATCTTCATAGGAATGATGCTCCAATCCTTGGATCATCTTCATGGCCCTCCTCTCCAAATGCTCCACGTCATTCTTGTCTTAGGGCTTCAGACTTGGGTGCAGTACTCTAGCTGGGACCTCACGAGGGCAGAGTATAGGGGGGTAATTACCTCCCTTCTTCTACCAGAAGAACTGGTACAACTTATCATTCTCTTGGAGCTATGTTGATGAAGCACAGGGCTACATAGCAGCTATGGTTACGTTATTTGAATACTATCATTTTCTCATTTCCTCATAATTCTTCTCACCTTTCTTTTTTCACCCTAAGGTAACTTCCCAGAAATAATTTGTCCTAGTAAGCTTTTTCCTAATTCATATCAGTGTTGATGGCACCCAAGTTTACTATATCCGATATATTGTTCCAGGGGAATCTCAGCCTTTCAGGTTTTGCTGACAGTTTAGCAACACACTAATAACCTTGCAAGACTCTAATCCTCTAGTTCTCCCCTGCCCTCCCCTTCATTTTTTTTGTGAATCACAGAATGGCCAGGGTTGGAAGGAACCTCAAGGATTATGAGTCTCCACACCCCACCACCACATGCAGGGCCACCAACATCCCCATTTAATGCTGGACCAGGCTGCCCAGGCCCTTATCCAGTCTGGCCTTGAACACCTTCAGGGATGGGGCATCCACAATCTCTCTGGATAGTCTGTTTCAGCACCTCACCACTCTCTCCATAAAGAACTTTCCCCTGACATCCAAACTAAATCTTCCCTCCCTCAACTTAAAACTATTTCCCCTCATCTTGCAGTTATCAACCCTTTCAAAGAGTTGATTCCCCTTCCCTCTGTAGGTTCCCTTTAGCTACTGAAATGCTGCAATGAGGTTATACTGCAGCCTTCTTTTCTCCAGGCTGAACAAGCCCAGCTCCCTCAGCCTGTCTTCATAGGGGAGGTGCTCCAGTCCCCTGAGAAGTAGGATTTAGATTAGATATCAGGTTAAAGCAAGGCTGGACAAGACTCCAGACAACTTGATCTAGCTGTTGATGTCCCTGTTCATTGTAAAGGAGAAAGGAATCAGACTAGATGACCTTTAAAGGTCTCTTCAATCTCAAACAATTCTATGATTCTGTGATTCTACCTGATATGGAACTAAGTTATTTTACAGTCTTTATCAGTCTTTATCCTAAAACATCACACACAATAATAAGCTGTAGGCCAAATATATAACTGTAAAAAAATATATAACTGTACAATAATACCTTGATAAAAAACACACTGTAGATTCTGGATGGGAAGGTAAATGGAAAAGAATACTTATGTAATTTTATGTCACTCAAAAAAAAAAAAAAAAAAAAAAAAAAAAAAAAGATAGAACAGTCATACCAGGGATATGATTTCTACACTCCCAAATAGAAGAGCCTAGAATTGAAAAGCATTAAGATGCAGCTCATGTGTAAACTATTGTCAACTACACCTTTGAAATCTGGCACTAATGACAGTTTGCAGATTTTATTCCCCTCTTTATTACCTCTCCTCTAGACCAAAGATAAAATATTCTGTTCCCTGAACTGCTTTTACAAATCCATTTATTTGCTGATAATCCTCACTGTAAACTCAGGCTTGTTAAGTATGTGCTCTGGATAAGTACTGACACCTTCACAAGAATATCTGCCATGATTTCCTATCCTGACTCAGCAATCTGCAACAACCCTTTCCAATCTTGCTCTTAAGTCACTTCAACATATCTAAAACACTGAAAATGTCCATTCATAAAATTCAATTATTTCTCTCTCTCTTTCTCTCTCTCTCTCTCTCTCTCCTCTTTTTTATTTTTTATTTTTATTTTTTTTTTTTAATATCATTCAAATGTTTCCAGGACCAACATATACAACATCATTTTTTAACCAGGCCTATTGTCTGTGTATCATGCACAAGTATGTTACATAAAAAGTCAAAATGTCCTTTAAGAATATATTCCACCAGCTCATTAGCTCTTCAGTGAAAAGAAGAAGGCGTGTAAGGTAAAATTCTCCTTTAAAAATTTGGTCTCAGATATGACATAACAATAATATAGAAATGGATAACTGATTATAAATAATGATGTTATTTTCAACAGAGGTCAGTAACCGGCAATTTATAATTTGTTTTTCTCAGAAAGGATTCAGAAATTGTAATATATCTTAAAGCATCTGTTTTAGGTTGGATGGGGACCTGGACAGCCTGGTCTAGTATTAGATATGAAGGTTGGTGACCCTGCATGGAGGCAGGAGAGTAGGAGCTTGATGCCCTTGAGGTCCCTTCCAACTCAAGCCACTCTATGATTCTATGATTCTGTGTTTTTTCTTAGTAACTTTCACATTAGAAGGACAGTGCATTTCCTACCTCCAAGACTTGTATACATACTTTAACTTAATTCTATCTCTGGAATTGAAATTTATTTCTTCATTTAGTGTTCTACCTCATGCTGTGGAACCTTGCCCTAATTACAATCTCCACTAGTTTCATTTTTACCAAAGGGAAATCTTGTACAAGAATGCAAGAGACTTTATACTGTAGAAATTTACCTATCAGCCATACAAAATGCATATTTGTACTTCAGTCTAATTCAGAAATGCAGCTAGCTTCATGTGTAAGTCACATTTAGTTAATCTTTATTGCAGGTATTTTCCTATCTTAGCTGAGCACATGCAAAACAGCATGTTACTCTTTTTGTATTCATATATTCATCAATTTCCCACAGTACTTACAGAAGAGTATCTTGTCTAGATACACATTGCCAACTTGTAGAAAAATGAAATATGGTTTCCTGCAGAGATGGCTTTGTGAGTGCTTCTGAGATTCTGCAGGAAAATAAGTGGTATTGTTATTGAAGACCAGTGCATGCTGAGTTGATGTGACAGAATAGTACATAACGTGCTTTGCAAGGGAGTTTCCTTTTTGACAGAGTACTACATTATAGGCCACAAGTATTATTTTAAAACTAAATCTTAACATACTGTAAAGGAAAATCTTAACTTTTTTCTTTTAATTTTCAGAGCATAACTGAGCACTATATATATATATATTTTAAATGTCTTTGGCCTCACTATTCATCTCAAACGAAAAAGAAGGGAGATTAGCATTTTTAGAAAGTCTGTTTTCGCATATGCATAATGTATAACATATGAACATATATATGTGTGCATGTTTACTTATTTATTTTTTTAATTTGCTTGCTTACTTGTACCAGATATCTAGCAGTAAGGTAGGACTCAAAAGTAGAAGATGACCTGTCCACATCTACACTCGTCTTCACATCTACTTCCAATATAGTTGATTTTGCTGGTCAAAGGGAAAAAAGAAATATATATATATATATATAATATATATAAATTATATATAATAATTTTATATATATATATATATAATTAGTCTTTAACCTACCATCATTCATTGGTGGTAGGTAGGTGGATAGTTGGACTGGATAATCTTGGAGGTCTTTTCCAGCCTTGGTAATTCAGTGATTCTATGATTTTCTATTTTTGATTGATCCTTTATATAAATGAACTTACTAGATTATTTTAAATCTCTTAACTATTATTGAAGTGAAATCCATAGAGAGTTTATGATTTTTTATTTTATTATTATTATTTTTTTAATTTTGCAATTAATCTTACATGATTTAGAGGGATAGAATTTCCTTCTTAGTGTTATTTCTCTACATTTGTTTTCATACAATCTTCCATCTGCCACATGACTTAATATGGAAATGGGCTTTTTTTTTTTTTTTTACCTTTTAAGGAAAAAAAAATTGTATTTTATTTTAATTTTTTGAATTTTTTGTTCTTTTTAATTTTTCACTCAGCAGTTGTTATATCTGAATCACATCAATTGCGAAAGCTGAAGTTCTGAGAGTAACCATTAATATATCCGCAAGTGACAGAAATAAAGTCTTTATAGTACCTTATTAATATTACATGTTTCATTATGTCCTCAATTTTGTTCTTTGGTTGAATCTGTATTTAGTCTTTTTGTACTATGTGCCCTTCTGAGTTACATTATGCTATGAAACTCGTTAAAGGTAAGGATGAAACATATTGGTGCCCATTGGTGAAACATACTGATACAAAACCTGCTTAACTGAAATTTGAAATGTATACTCCAGAAAGCAACAAACAAACAATAAACAAAATTATAAAACCGCAGTTAACACTATATACGCCAAAATCTGAACAACTATTATAAAGAAAAAACTGAATAAGCATTACAAATTTTTTTAAGTTAAGCATAATGCGCTGGTCAGTGAGTGTAACAAAGCATTTTTAGTTAGAAATTGGTCCAATGATTATCCAAGATTCTAGAGAAAATTATTGAAAGGTGTGTCTACGATTTATTAAGGGAGATTTAAATAAAAGATATTCAACACTAGATGCTCTGGATTTCATCCCTGCTGTTGATGTGTAGTGATAATCACAATAAAGAATATATACTGTATAAAAAGTAGTGCATTTTTGATTAAATGCTACAAAGAGGAAGAACTTGAGATTTTGTAGGATATAAAGGATATATATAAAGGATATAATCCTAAAACAATGTCGGGAGTAGAGGGCTTAAAGAATGGGGGGGAAAAGGAAACATATCAGAGTTAGACTGATACTGCGTGAAGTGATTATCCATCAAGACAAATCCTGAATACTTACAGTGAGTGAGACTCTTGCTTCTCTTGCTTGACACTTGCTTCTTTTAGGCATTCTGCTTTTATTTATTTATTTCTTTAAATAAGGCTGAAAATGAGCTCAATCCCACATGGGCAGTGTTTCTGACCAGGGTTCAGGGTTGAGTTTCTTGTTCTGGACACAGACAGTGATCTTGATCTTGCTCTGCACAGTGAGTATGTAGAAACTAATTCTTTCGGTTGGTTGGTTAGATTGACTTATTCACTCCTCTTTTCTCTAAGACACAAGAAAACCAACACAAATTCAAAATTTGTATCCAATTCTTCAACCCCAATCCATTTTTACAGAATTAATTTTGAACATAATATTACCAACATTTGCTACAAGATTTGGACTTCATCATATTTTACATTTTATGTTTTACATTAAAATTATACAGGAGTGTAAATAATATTATATTTATATGTACATAAATCAGTTGAGTTGTCCCTTTAATTACAAACAATCACATAACATACATGCTACGTAATATAAGGCATTTTTAATGCATTTGCAATATACTTTTCACCAGCCTGCTGTCTGTAAAAAAAACAAAAAGTACCAATGTAATGGTGTATTTCAAGAAGCTCAGAAAATATGCAGAGTAAATAAGTCAGCCTCTATTGGGATGATAGCAGGTAGCAATAAGATGCATTTATCCTTCCACTTTTACATTGTTTTTAAAGCCTTGAACAATTGAACTGTACTTCTTACTTACTGCCTAAAGCACCCTGTGCATTCTTCTTCATTTTTCAAATATCTCACATACTCCTTGTTCTTGGCTAGATGGTAAAAATGCACATTTGGACATTTTCCTTTTTTTTTTTTTTTTTTTTTTTCATTTTGCCTGTTTTACTTCATGTTTTGTTTCCCTTCTACTTATTTGTTCTTGAATGTGTTCCCCTATGCTCCAGCTTTGCCATTAAATTGCCTTTTCTCAAAGCAACAGCAAGCTGTGTGTTCATATTGAATAACTTTGACACTCTGTTTTCTCAGTGGGCTCCTAGCACCTGCTGTAATATCCATAATCTAAGCATACTTTTTATCCAATGTTAGAGTATTTTTTATTTTTGGAATGCAAATGTCAACAGATGTGATTGAAGATAATGAGATGTGGTACCACTGAGAGATTACTGTCACAAGGGAGGAACTGCGTGGAACAGATAGACCATTATATGTGTATGCTGTGTGTCTATCTACAATCAGGATCGTTCAGTATACTGTAAATTATCCAGATTGATCAATTTATTAGATGTTAACACAGATACTCAGATACAAACTATAAAAGATACTAGAGTGAAGAGTAATAATTTTCTTAAACTACCATGATGCTATAAACGTTCACTAAACTAAAGGAAATGTAAATATTTGTTCAGCAGTCCAAGAAGGCTTATGTTGCTTTGAAAAGTGGAGGTCAAATTCTCCCCATTAAGCTTAGACACTAAAGTGGTGTCTAAATCAGAAAATTTGTTGCTGTAGTTTCTTTCCTTAGTTCAAGAAAGTAAGCACTTTTAAGAAGTTCTGTCTGTCTAAGAACTGAAACTGAATAAAAAACTGAAATGAGTACATATAGAGAGAAGGAAAAATAAACAAGGATTGTGTAGAACTTCCCAGACTGCAGTTAGACTTTGGAATATCTCCTGTCAAAAAGTACAGAACACAATGATAGTTATTAGAAAACTCAACTCTTCCCCAAGATAAACTACTGGCTGATTTGGGAATATTAAGTGAGAAGAAGAGATTGATGTCATTAAGCTTTAAGAGTAAGATTCAGCTTATTTTAAATGGAAGTGCTAATTAAAGTGTCCACAATAGCAACATGACATTTTAGTCAACAGGGAGGTAAATCAGTGTCTCAGATGGAGCCTATTATCAGCTAAATAGTTCTATAGATTCCATTGAATATATTCAGCAGTTTTACTGAGTATTATCTGTTTGTAATCTTACGTTATTTGAATACAGCCACACTGCAGACAGATTCATTTGCAAGCTCTAGGAGTGAATTTTGCATCTTATTAGTGGATATCAACTACTTAAACAAAAGGTATGTAGAGAACAGAGTAGATATGAAAAAAAGAAAAAAGAAAAAGGAAAAAAAAAAAAGTGTTTCTAGAACAAAGTTGAAGCAAAATTTTTTTGAACACTCGCTTTTTGAAATTGTATATAAAATATTTTTCAAGCAATGGACTCAATACTAGAGTTTGAAAATATTTTTGTCAAAATTTCCCATATAATGTCTCCTGCTTTCTTTCATAACATCTGCATTTTTTCCATATATCAGATTTTATTTTCCCCCCTGTTTTTGACTTCCACCCCTTCTACCCTCTCTGCTGGTAGTCACATGTAACTCTCTCCCTCTTTTAGAAACTGCACTCCTCTTCTGCTTATATGGTCTGTAGAGATTGGCTGCCAGAAGAAGCAGCTGCCCATTATAGCTTACCTAGAAGTACTTCAAATCAGGGACATCATTCTGCTACAAGAGGTATCGTGTTGTGTCAGTCCCAGTGTTATTAAAGAGATGACAGGGTACTACCAGTTTGTTAAAAATCCTAACCAATGTATGTTTGTACATCTTTTGTTTTGTTTGCAATGTCCTTGTAGCCATGGATGTGGTTATTCAATTTATTACAAAGGCAAGGTCACAGTGCACCTACAACATTTTTTTTTCTTTTTTTTTTTCTTTACTACAAGTTTCTTTGCTCTAAAAAGATTTGTATTGCATTTCATTTTTTTTTTCTGCACTGTTTTTCTCACAAATGCAGATGAGAAATAAATGCACTGAATTATTTTATAATGTTACAATTACAATGTATTGGGTTGGCACAGGATACTTCAGATTTGTATAGCTCAGTGGTTCAAGGCTAGAGTAAATTTCCTTGTTTTCATTGCTTTTACATGCATCACAGAACTACAGAGTTCTTGCTTTGACAAAGATGGACCTATTCAAGCCAAACTGAAAGTACTGACTATTAAAAATAGGAATACAATGTGATGAAGCCAGCCTTTATTTCTGTGGAATGTTCATTCTCTAATTTCATACTCATTGCAAATTTGAGCCTCAACATCTATCCTTAAGAAGTAATAAAAACATTCTAGACTTTGAGCAGCAGACAATAATAATAGAAAAACTTTTTCAGATATGTTTTGATTGTTTTGTTCCTGTAAGATGTTAAAAAAAAACTTTCTGTTTTGCTCTGAAATGTTTGTATTTTTCTCAGAGATATTAATCTAGAGGAAATTTATGGGTGGTACTTGGTGTGGGTGGTACTTGAGCTACGGTGGGTAGTAGCTACAGGGGGTGGTTCTGGGTGGTGCTTAATGGGTCACATGTCACAGGGCAGTCGCGTGTCACAGTATATAAGTGAGTGTTGCATAGCAATAAATCGGCACTTCAGCTACATACTGGGTCATGCATCTCTCGTGTCCCTGTGCCGGGTAGAGGTGCAGACGGGAGAGGCGCTGGTGTGGTGTTGCTAACTGGGCATGGGTTGCAAGGAGGTTAGTAATAAAATTCCTTCGGAAACCATTTTCCATGTCTGAAACCTATTCAGGAAAAATTGGATATGCTAAAAATACCTCTCAAGTATCAGCTTAGTGCAGTGTCCCTCTTCCCTCAGTGCACACACACACTTACACACACACTCTTTGAAATATTTCACATATTTAGGAGGAATGGGTTAAAAGAAGAAGACAGACAAGGAGGATGGGTTAGGAACAAAAGAGTGGTGAGGAGGACTGAATGCAATCAAGTGACCTTACAGCTAGGAGTATGCATACTCTGGAGAGTATAGCATAGGAAAACACCCAGATCATACCTACTGCTGTTTATCCTATTTCACAAGTAGAACATCTATGTATAGACAACACAGATATTTGGTACACTTTTAAGTGCCCCATAGGAAATGCTCAATTCCTCTACCTTGGTATGGAGAAGATCAGAGCATGGTGAAGACGACAGGCAAATTGCAGCAGCATGAACCCTTGATAAACCATAGAATCATAGAATCACAAACTTGGAAATGACCTATAAGTTCGTCTAGTCCAACTGTCTTCACATTACCACTGCTACCACGAGCACTAAAACATATCTTGCAGCTCTGAAGAAGTGTAAAGAGCAGACTGGTGATTCTGTAGTGTGGATTGAGCATAATGCTGCTTGTATCCCTGCCTCTGTGCCTGTGCCCAGGTGTTACTTCAGGAATTTCCCTATAGATGACATAATAAAAATATATAGTTTTTCTATCTTTCTGTGGTTATTTCTGCTGCCTTCCTATACTGACTTACACACTCACTTTGAACAGCACAAGTATCACTAATAAGAACAAGTTTTTTTTAATTATGCTTTTGATATATTTGCCTTCTCACATTTTAAGCAGATGGAAATTTTTTTGATTGGGATTGAAGATGTTTAAAGCTCATTATGCCAATTTTCTAATTTTATATTTCAACATGTCTAATGCACTGGTTTTAGAGTACTGCAAAGGAAATGTCCACTAGATAAATACTAGTTGGTAAACATTTACAGATAGAAGAACCTCACATTTTAGATCATATATGGAAGTAGATTTTTTCATTCACAGTATTTACATTTGTTCCTGTTTATTATTATTGTGATTTATTTTAAAACAACATTTCTTAAAAAGAAAAAGAATATATTTATTCTATAAACATAACTGCATTAGAGCACACTGACATGAAATTTAACTCATGATTCCTCAGTAAAACCTATACCATCACAGCATTATCATCTCGCACATGTAAAAATAGAATCTATAGTAGAAGCCCTGTGGCAAATTTTCTCACTTTGCACTGTTCCAGGCTTCAGACATAAAATAGCTGGAATAACTGAAATTTCCTAAATAACTTTGCTATACTAAGAACAATAAGCAGAGTTTTTAAAGTATTTATTTAGTATCTGCTGTCAGTATTTCTTCTTCTGAAAATAGTTTTTTGTAAAATTTAATAAATCTGAAATGCTCATATTAATTCTAGTTCTCCATTTGTAGTTAGTCATTTTCTCTCTTATTTGCTTCTGATAAAAATCCAAACTGTTTTTTCTAAAATCAGAACTCTTTCACATTAGCTTATCCTTTTATAATCTTTTTTTTTTTTTCTTTTTCCCCCCCAAATATCAGAATAATTATTGTCCCTATTGAAAATATCCAATTCTGACTAGGTTGGAAGGACTGTATCAACATTCAACCTATTGTATTTCAGTTTTTTTGTGCTCTCTGTATTACTTTCCTGTGAAGGAGATGAAGGGGGATCACAGAATCATAGCTCTATGCTCCCTGTTAAAACAGGTTCCCTAGAATAGGTAGCACTGGAAAGAATTCAGTCAAGTTTTGAATATGTTCAGAGAAGTCAAGAAATGAAGGCAAGAAACTGGCATGTCTGACCTAGGACTCGCTGGTCAAATCATAGAGCAAGAAGAAAATGTACAGTCAGAGGAAGCAGAGATAGGTACTCTGGGAGGTAAAATAGGAATGTGGCTAGCCTGTGTAGGGATGGGGTCAGGAAAATCAAGGCCCAAGTGGAACTGGACTTGGCAAGAGGTGCAGAGAAGAACAAGAAAAGATTATCAGATACAGCAATGGGAAAAGGAAAGTCCACGAGGGTGTACCCTGAGTAGGGCCACACACTTTTTAATGCACCCCAGGAAACCATTGGCCTTCTTCACCACAAGGGCACACTGCTAGCAAGTGTTCAACCTGTTCTGCACGAGCACAACCAGGTCCTTCTCCAAAGAGCTAATTTCCAGCAGGTGAATCCATGTTAACTGATAACCTTCTCTTCCACAGACCTATCAGTCTCAACTCAGTGCCAAGGAAGGCTATGGAATGGAAGAAGACCAATGGCATCCTGGCTTGTTTCAGGAATGGTATGGTGAGCAGAACTAGAAAAGTAATCCTACCTCTGTACTCGACACTAGTGAGGCCTCACCTCAAGTACTGTGTTCAATTTTGGGCACCTTTATACAGAAAGGATGTTGAGGTGCTGGAGTAGGTCCAAAAGAGGGCAAAAAGGTTTGCAAAGGGCTTGGAGAACATGCCTATGAGGGGTGACTAAAGGAACTGAGGCTGCTTAATCTGGGGAAGAGGAGACTGAGGGGAGACCTTATTGCTCTGTTCAAATACATGAAAGGTACTTACAGTGAGAATGGGGTTGGTTTTTCCCACTGGTGACAGGTGACAGGACCAGGAGAAATGTGCTCAAGTTGAGCCAGAGGAAGTTTTGGTTGGGTATCAGGAAAACCTTTACAGAAAGAGTTGTTAAACCCTAGATTAGGTTCCCCAGGGAAATGGTTGAGTCACCATCACAGAGTGCATTTAAGAACCATTTGGATATGTGTCATGGTTTTATGACTTTTTGTTACCAATATTCCACACCATAACATCATGTAATGCACTGGGGGTTTGACTGTTGATGTTCAAGTTCCGGGTGCCTGTCCAGAGGAGAAGAACTACATTCCGCAGGGGGCTTTGCAGTCAGCGAGGAGATGTAACTTCTGGCAAGGGCTCCTGATATCTGCTTTTCTTCATCAGCTCAACTGGACTGCACTTCTCACCTCAGCATTGTGGTGAGGCCTATCCACCTTTCAAGAACACTCTTTCTCTCATTATATTTTGCTGATACTCTATTTAGTAAATTAGTCTGTTTCACCTCAGATCGTTGCCGCTGTTTTCAATCATTTTGGGGTCCCCTGTTTCCCTTTTCCAGAGGCGCAGATCTGCGGATCCCTCCACCCCGCTGGTCACAGAACTGGGCCAAACTGGCCCATAAACCGTTGACATTCTTGGTGGAGAATGCAGGCAACAAGCTGTTTTTAGCTTTTTTGAACTAATCTCTCTGTCTGCTCTTGGAGAGCTTAGTTGGAAAGTTTATCTGTTTCACTGGTGCTCTTTGAAAAACTTGACCTTGGAAAGTCCAGGCAGACTGCCAGTATTCTAGGATATTTGTAAACTTTGAGCCTTGCTATCTTCTGTAAAAAAAAAAAAAGAAAAAAAAAAAAGAAAAAAAAGAAAAAATAGCTTTCTCTTCTAAAACTGCCTTTCAAGGGACTGCATGCCACCGTTTCTTCTTTTTTTAATGCTCAAAACATACTGGGCCTTAATTAAGTTTGCCACTTTGTTCTATGGAGCTATAGGTATATACAATTGATTGAAATCACTGATGGAAATATGTACCTGGTATCTGCATACAGTGCGGCATACAACTCCAGAGGGAGCTGATAATTTCACAGGACTTGGGATTTTTAAGCAGCTTTCCAGTCTTTCTTTTGAATCGCTTATGCAGTTTTTGAATGCTCACCTCATCACGTTGTTAATCTCCCTGAATGTACTGCTCATCATTTCACTTAGCATTAGTATTCGTTATATTTTGAGGAAGCACTCCCCAAAACCAGAGAATACTTAGAGAGACTTTAGACAGATGGAAATCTTCAGTGTCATGGAACTTTACTCCTGAGCACTTGAAAGACCCTGAGAGCTTAAACAGATATTTGAGACAGGAATGTTGTGGCTCAGGCAGATCTGAGGAGGCACAAATGATTTGGGGTCTGGCTAATGCTTATTGGGCCTTATTCAATGGTATCCTGGAGAGGGAGAGAGTTTGTGAGATTGAGAATGTCTGAGAGCTGAAAGGGAGAGTCTCAGGGAAACAGTACAAAATGAGCAAGAGAGTCTCTTGGTAGAGAGAAAATACCTCCAATCTGAGAGAGATGCCCTCCGATTTGAGAGAGACTCCCTGCAATCCAAACTTGCCAGTCTTCAATCTCAACAAGACACCCTTAAGTCCGGATGGCACTCCCTCCAAACTGAGCGAGACACCCTCCAATCTGACCTAGATACTCTGATAATCAAATGAGACAGACTCCAAGCTGAGCTGGAGGATGACAGCATTGGAACTGATCAACCTGATCAACTACAGGAGGCACCACAATTAATGTCAGTTGCCCCTGTAAGAGGACAGAAAATGAAATGACTCTCAACTCAGTTACAAGAGAAGAAAGAGGAGGAAAGAGGTCCAGAGGAGTGGCTCCGAAATCCAAGGGAAGCACCCCTGAGTCCAGGGGAGGGGTCCTCAGTAAGACCACAGTCACCAACGCCTACGAGGGCAACAAGAAGTCCTGAATGAGTAAGAGGTGAGCAGGATTTCATTACCATTGCTGATTGATCTCTGAAAATGAATGAAATTCGAAGTCTGAGAAAAGACTTTTCACATCACCCAAATGAGCCTATTGCCACTTGGTTACTTCAATGCTGGGACAGTGGGGCCAACAGTGTGTAGCTAGGTAGTAGAGAAGCTCACCAAGTGGGTGGCATTGCTAGGGACTCAGCCATTGACAGAGGTATTAGTACATGCCAGAACCAGGCCTTTGCCCTCTGGAAGTAGATGTTGTTAGCTGTAAAAGAAAGACACCCCTTCAAAAATGATCTGATGCCTGAGAAAAATAAATGGGTGGATATGGAAGAAGGCATCCATTATTTAAGAGAATATGCTGTGGTGGAAATGCTACATAGCCCTGATTTCATTCCTAATGAGCCAGACCAAGAGCACAATCCTGAGAGAGTCAGGTGTACACCAGATATGTGGTGTATATTCACAAAGACTGCGCAGCAAAGGTGCACACCAGCACCTTTGCATCAATGTATGGCAGAGGAGAATGAAGACCACTTATAAATGAATTGGTTAATAAAATTCAAGACTTTGAGTTACATTTAAGCCCTCTACGAACTTGTGTTTCAGCTATTGCAAAAGTAGCTCAAAAGCTGGACAGAATGGAAAACAAACAAGAAGATATAATAGACAAACTATCAACCGTGCCTGATGCTGATGAATCCATGGTGGTAATAGATACATCCAATGGGGAACAGAATTCCCAAAACAGCCTACTGGACGGGCTGATCAACTTGATTTCCTCCCAGCCAGTGTCATCCAATATCTCAGCTATCTAAGGAAGACGCCCTCCTGCTCAAGCAAGTGACAACAATAAGACTACACCATGCCTTGTGGCATTACCTACGTGACCATGGAGAAGATATGAAGAAGTGGCATAAACAGCCTACTCCTGCACTTCAAGCACAGGTAAAAGAATTACAAGATAAATCAACCACCAAGGTGAACTTCTCCAAAAAGGTGATTGCTCCAGTTGCTGCAGACAACAGAAATAACAAATAGAGGGGCCCTGCCCCCAGACAGGGGAGGGAAAGGGATAATAGAGTTTATAGGACTGTGTTGGTTAAGTGGCCTGGCGCATCAGAATCACAGAAATATAAGGCCCTGGTGGATACTGGTGCACAGTGCACTCTAATATCCTTGAGTCACCAAGGGACAAAATCAATTTATATTCATGGGGTGACTGGGGGTTCCCAAGAGCTGACTATGTTGGATGCTGAAATAAGCCTCACTGGTAAAGGCTTGCCAAAGCACCCCATTGTGACTGGCCCAGGGGCTCCATGTATACTTGGTATTGATTACCTCAGAAGGGGATATTTTAAGGATCCCAAAGGGTATCGATGGGTCTTTGGAATGGCTGCTGTAGACACAGAAGGTGTTAAGCAGTTGTCTGTTTTGCTTGGCCTGTCAGAAGATCCATCTGTTGTGGGGTTGCTATGAATGAAAGAGCAACAGGTACCAATTGCTACAAAAACGGTGCACAGACAGCAGTACTGCACCAACAGGGATTCCTTGCTCCCCATTCAGAAGTTGATTCGTCAACTAGAGAGTCAGGGAGTGATGAGCAAGACTCACTCACCTTTTAACAACCCCATATGGCCGGTGTGTCAAGCCACTGGAGAATGGAGGCTGACGGTGGACTACTGTGGCCTGAAGTCATACCAGGTATTGCTGTGCCGGATATGTTACAACTCCAGTATGAATTGGAGTCAAAAGAAGCCAAATGGTATGCCACCACTAACATTGCTAATGCCCGTAAACCATTGACAGATGTGGTGCACAGGGACATGTTTTAGCCATGGGTTGTTAGAGTTAGAGGGTAGTATGGTTAGGTTGTGATTGGACTTGATGATCTTTAAGGTCTTTACCAACCTGAGCTATTCTACAATTCTATCATTCTGTGATAGCAGCTGTGAAACAGTAGGTCATCTCTCCAGGTGCAGAGTTTTACAAGCACAGCAGATAGGCATACATTTCATCACTGATGAAAATGTGTTTCTAATGGTGGTGACTATGTTGAAAAATTGTATTCTGTAGCTGAGAATTTTCTTTAAAAAATAGTGTCAATGTGCTCTTAGTATCTGTTATAGTTTCCATGGAAATAAGTATCTGACATTACATCCAGAGATGTGTACATATTAATATTCATTGTAGGAGTTCAAAATCATTTATGTATACTTAAAGATCAACAAACAAACAAACAAACAAACATTTTTCAAATTTGTGATGATTTTTTAAAAGCTTATATTGTGCCTTAGCCTTGTAGACACAATTAGCCACCAGCCATTCACTCGCTCTCCCTTGGTGGTATGGGAGACAGAATTGGAAAAAAAAAAAGTTAAATTTTGGATTAAGATAAAGACAGTTTAGTAAGACAGATAAAGATTAGAAAAAAAAAAAGATCACAATGATAGAGGAATACAGAAAACAAATGATGCAAAATGCAATTGCTCACCACCCTCCAAGCCCATCCCCAGGCAACAAAAACTCTCCCAGTTTTACTGTTCAGCATAACATCATATGTTGAGAGATATCCCCTTGGCCATTTTGAGTCAACTGTCCTGATTCTGTCCTACTCCAGCATCTTGTACACTCCCTGTACTCATGCTGGGAGGGCAGTGTGAGAAACTGAAAAGCCCTTGACTTACTGTCCTCACTCCTCAGCAGTAACTAAAACATCAGTGTTATCAACATTATTCTCATCTCAAATCCAAAACACAGCACTGTATCAGCTACTAGGGAGGGAATGAACTCTGTCAGCTCAAGCCAGGATAACATATTTTGAAACAAAACATATTTAACAAAATCTCTTTCTCTGTTTCTGTGACAGAATATTTTTTGCCTTCATAAATTACACAATGCTTTTAATTGACAATGTCAATTTTAAAAAGGGAAAAAAAAAAAAAACCAACACAAAAACACACACACACACATACAAAATAAACAAACAAAAACACAACAAAACAACAGTTTCCAAAGCAGAGATTTGGACACAATACTAAGATCCTGCTGAAATTCTTACTTGCTTCATCATAGAGACTTGTTCAAATATAAGATATCAGAGGGAATGATTCAGAAAAAGTATGATGTATAGCATTTCTAAGTATTTTATATCAAGTACCATGCTGATCTCTCTATAAGCATATATATATATTATTTTTCCCCCACTCAAAATCAGGCAATGTTTTTGCACTTAGGCAGTTGCACGGTAGCTGTCTATGTATTAACTTGCATATGGGAGATCTGTAGCATCAATTGTCAAAAAACTGGCTAAGAAAAAAAGTTTTGTCTTAGAATGGAAGTGAACTCCAGCATTCAATGATAATTAGCTGTATGCTGAAGATATTTTCTCTTCCTAGTTTGTAATCATTAAGGAAGATAGACCATACTCCTGAAAACATTTATTTATTCTTAATATTACTAAGAATACTCTTTGCAGAAATTAATTACAGTAAAATTAACTAGGTTAAAAGCAGTTCAAAGGTCAGAAGTCTTTATAAGTTATTTCACCAAGTATATTGATTTAATATAGCCAAGAACAGATAAAATTGGTAACTGCATCAGTTTACTCAAGCATGAAAATTTTACAGTATCTTGTTAAGTATTCTGCAACAGGATTTCTTATGAAAAAGTGCAGAAGAGTCAATATGTAAGGGGTGGTCAACATGTACAGAGAAGATTTCAACAGCTGGCAAGTGTTCTGATTTAACAACTCATCTATAAACTGGGAAATCTTAGAAAAATTCTAATTTCTATCAAGCACTAATAATGCAGGTATTGACTGTCCAATCTCACATGAGACCCTGGAATTAAACATAAAATAGTCATGCAAAACATTATATAGATGATAAACATACTTTCAGACATGAAATCTAGGAGACAGTTCAGATATTTAAGGAAAAATTATCCTGAAGTGTGGATATAACCATGGAGAAGATCATTAAATATATATATACAAAAGATGAAATGCTCACAAAAACTACTTTTGAGATATTCTAATGACCTGTAGTCATGGTATTTAACAAACAAACAAACAAACAAAAGCCACCAAACAAAACTTCTATGTAGAGATTTCTGTCCTAGAAAATGGGAAGACCGGCAGAGATTCAAAGGAATTAGAAAAACTTCAAGAGACAATATACAGAGACAGAGGGATGACCACAAAAAAACACTGCCCTCCTCATTCTGCAAGCCTTGCATAATAGGGGATTACAGTATATCGACTATGAGAAAAAGCTCAGAGAGCTAGGACTTCTGCCTAGAGAAGAGAAGGCTTGGTCTGAATGAACCAGCATTGTGCCTTCCCTTTCTGCTTTGCCCTGGTGAGGTTACATCTGGAGTACTGCATCCAGTTCTGGGCTCCCCTGCTCAAGAAAGACAGATGATACCGGAGGAAGACCAGCAGAGGGCCACATGGATGATCTGGGGCCTGAAGCATCTCCCATAAGATGAAAGGCTGAGTCCTCGGTCTGTTCAGCCTGAAGAAGATCGAGGGGGGTCTTATCAGTGCTTATAAATATCTAAAGGGTGGGAGTTAGGCGAAAGTGCCAGGCTCTTTTCAGCAACATCCAATAACAGAACCAGGGGCAACAGGCACAAACAGTAATACAGAAAGTTCCATAAGACAGCAAGAAAAAAAATTCTTTATTGTGAGGGTGACAGCACCAGAACAAGCTGTCCAGAGAGGCTGTGTGGTCTTCTTCTCTGGAGGCATTCAAAACTTGCCTGGATGCCTTCCTGTCTAACTTATTCTAGGGAACCTGCCTTAGCATGGAGATTAGAAGTTAATATCAAAGAAATTACCTGGGGTCATGTAATAATGAAAATTAGCATGCTATTTTCTTTCTATTAAATCCATAAGAATGTCTCACTTTTCTATATTGAACACACAGTTTGAGCTGTTACATGTATTTCCATATTAACATAATGTTATTGAGTTTATATGGCAAGGTTTTGGTAGTGGTGGTATTGGAACCTTTGTGAGAAGTATCCAGAAGCTGGAGAAGAGTAAGTGTTATGGACTTACCTACACCCGTTATTTCCCCATACCCTAGATGGCTTGGGTGGAGGAAGGTAGAATAGGGTGGAGGCACTGGAGAAGTGTTTTTAGTTTGCTATTAGCTCTCAATGATATAGTCTGTCATCAGTAGGGAATAAAATACATTAATCTCCTCTATGGTGACTGTTTTGCCCATGATGGTAGATGGTGAGTGATCTCCCTGTCCTTATACAAACCTACAAGCTTTGTTTCCTTATTTTCTCTCTGAATTCTTTTGAGAAAGGGAGTGAGAAAGCACCACACTATTTGGCATTTCTATTATGCAGTTCATCCAAGGATATGAGAATGGTTTATAAACTTGTATGAATTAAACAGTAATCATCACAGTAATCTCATGTGGAAGGAGTGAAATAGAAGAATCATTTTGTGCGCAACTTAAATGTAGCCACCTTTCTTTTGAAATATGCCAGCTGCTTAATAGGTCTTAGTACCATTAGCCAATAAATTAAAACAAAAATTGCCTAAAATTCAGCAGAAACTAAAGAAAGAATGAATGTAGGTAAAGCCTACTTATTTGTACTGTATTTTAAATGAAGTACAAAAATCAAATAATAGAATTGTTTATGAATTATTTTTTCTTTTACTCATTATTTCTGTGTCTAGGTATAGGACCAATCTGCAGAAGGAAAGTCTTTGAAATTATAATTCTTCTTATTGGTATTGTTTATTAAGGTAGTTTATAACTAATGTATAGGATTATTGGTAGTTTATACCAGAGGAAATATATATATATATATATATATAAATTTGTTTTCTAACCTCTGTACTTAAACCATTCAACAGAAAGTTAATTCCTTTATAAAATGATATTGTATAATGACATATTTATGTGTTTTTTTTTCCGATCTATCATACTGAAGAATATTCTAAATTTTAATTAATGCCTTATGCAAGCAATAACTAATATATTCAGTTATACAAATTACCAAAGTTTTTTCATCACAGGCAGAAAATTATTAAAATTATTTGTAAAAAAAAAAAAGGAAGTTTCAAAAATCAAGCTAGATTTTAGGCTTTAAAATTACAAAGTCTAAGTATGGTAGAAAACTAAATGATTTTGTTCTATGGAAATAGTGTGTGGTGGTTTGTTTTAGCAGAGTTCTAATTTAAAATAGATGCTTTAAGTTGTATCTGTCAGCAGCAGGATACAAGGGGATCAGAAGACTTTTTTTTTTTTTTTTTTTCCAAAATTTAATTGAACATACCAAATTTTGAACATCATCTATATGTTTTATTACAGGCTCATAGGCAGAAAATTATATACAATTCTTAAGAATTTCATAAAGCTTAAATGATTTAGTTGTCTGAAATATTTTCCACATGCTAATAAATTCTGGATTTTGCAAAAGTATCCTAAACTGTTCTGTTCTACTCCTTACATTTCTTTTCTTGTCCACAGCAACTGAGCAAACATGAGCCTACTTTGCACTCTTTCACTAATTCATTTTAACTCATCCTACAATTCTGTAGTCTTTTTCCTGATAAGAATCACACATATTTATTTGGAGTAAGGGATGAAGCTGGGATTGTTCAGTCAGGAGAAGAGGAGGCTCAGAGGAGACCTTATTGCTGTCTGTAACTGCCTGAAGGGAGGTTGCAGCCAGCTGGGGATCGGCCTCTTCTCTCGAGTAACTAGTGATAGAACTAGAGAGAATGGCTTCAAGCTGCACCAGGGGAGATTTAGGCTGGATGTTAGGAAATACTACTTTTCTGAAAGCATGATCAGGCACTGGCATGGGCATCCCAGGGAGGTGGTGGAGACACAGAGCCTGGTGGTGTTCAAGGAACATTTGGACATTGTGTTGAGGGACATGGTTTAGTGAGTACTACTGGTGATAGGTGGATGGTTGGACTGGATAATCTTGAAGGTCTTTTCCAACCTTGTTGTATCTGTGAGTCTATGATTCTATGAAGGAGTTTCAGAGATGAAGTAATAAAACCCTAAAGTTTGCCAAAATTCTGAAAGAATTAACATTAGTACCAGAAGACAGAAAAGAAACTACTCATATATGTATATTTTAGACTTGCTAAAAATCTAATTAATCTTATGGCAGAAGAAATGAAGAGCAATAGGCCTGTGAAAATTTGTCACTTTACTCAGAACCTAACAAGTTTAAGAAAGTCAGCACTACAGATCTAGAGAGGTGAAGGAGAAAAAACATTTGCTATTGGAGGGTTAAAATGCTACTGAATTAAAATAAAAAACATTATGACATTGAGTTGCCTATTAAAATTTGTACAAGTTATGACTTGAATGAAAAGATCAAAGAGTTAAATTAAATTTTCTGGAATAAATAGACAGAAAACACGATCATGGAGAGAACTTTAAATCCTTTTTTTCCAAACTCAGGCATCATCATTTCTTTTTGCATTGTTGTCATGATCTCTTTGCTTATACTAAAATAATAATATTAATAATAATAATAATAGTAATAATGAAATGCAATATACATGTTGCTTCTAGTGCCATTGCATAGTAAGAGTATATACACACAAAAAGAATAACAGTAGGCCATCTACATTTTTTTTCAGACTAGTATCAACCTTCTTAAGTATGTAAAGAGAAGCTAAATTGTTCATTTCAAAGATAAGGAGAAAAATATTTATTTGTGAGCATGATCTTTATTTTATATTTTTTGGCTCAAAAATTCATTAGGTAGAAGAATGCCATGTAGGATAGATCTGATCATGCTGAGAAGATGATTTGGTTTGTGCTGTGACAGCTGAACACTGTGTTATCCTTAAACAATTTTGACTGTCTCTTCCAAGAATGAATCTGCCAATTTAGTTAGTGACATAGGCTATCCTCTTCATGTTCGCTTTCTGCTGGTACTTACTCTTCCTTACAATCTCCTCTCCAGGATGGGACATTCTCTTCCTGCAGTTTATTCTTTCATGCACTCATCAAGAACCATGCGCACGTATTCTCTCCTAGTTACACTCCTGCCTGTTTCTCTGCCCTAATTGAGTGTATCAAAGTCAGTGAAGAATGGGGCTGGGATAGTGCCTAATACCTCTAGCACCTGCTTCTTGGTAATAAAAAGGTTCAAAATATTCAAACAGCCTAGAACTCCCCACTTCTCTTGTTGTCTTGGAAGAATTGCTACAGGAAATAAATTGTGTTGTGTTATCCCCCTTCACCTCCCAGCTGAGCCTGTATATGAAATCAGCAAAGCTTTTAGTATCTCCAGGTTCAAAGAAATCATCAGATGTGCCCCAGATTAATTGCAGGTACTTCAGGAAGGTATAGAGGAACCTTAATTAAAACTTAGTTCTGTTGGATTTCAACAGCTCTATCACTAGGTGGAGGCTGGTCATGAGTGGTGACTCCCATAGGTTTGTCTTGGGATCAGTACTCTTTAACATCTGTATCAATACCATAGTGGGATCAAGTGGGATCCTCCCCAAGCTGAATCATGTAGTTGATACAACAAAAGGAAGAGGCGCCAAAAAGGGAACTCAACAAGCTTGAAAAATGCACCCATGTGAAGTTCAACAAAGACAAGTGCAAGCTATTGCCATTCCAGATATGTTTACAGACTGGGAGAAGAGCTCCTTGAAAGCAGCCATGTGGAGAAGGACTGGGGTTCCAGTGAACCAAAAGGTTGACATAGCTCAGGAATGTGCACTTGCAGCCCAGAAAGCCGATTGTATCCTGAGATGCATAAAAAGAGGGGAGACCAGAAGAGAAAGGGAGGTGACTGTCCCCCTGTACTCTGCTCTTGAGGGGCCCTATCTGGAATACATGCAGGATGGAGTCTACGGGTCTCTAACATAAGGAAGATTTGGAGGTTTTGGAGCAGGTAATGGCCATGAAGATGATAAAAGACTGGAGTATCTGTCCTATGAAGAAAAATAGAGGGAGCTGGGCTTGTTCACTCTGGAGAAGGGAAGGGTCTGGAGAAACCTCATTGGAGCCTGGAAGGAGATCGACATTTTGTATGGACTAATAGTGATAGGACAAGTGGGAATTATTAAAAATTAAAAGAGATTTAGATTAGATATTAGGAGAAAATTTCTTATTGAGGGTGGTGAGTCACTGGATCAAGCTGTACGGGGTGGGGGGGGAGGGAGGGAGGGGGTGGGACAACTGTTTTTCTTTTTTGTTTTCTTCTGAAAGTATGATTGAGCCTAGTCACCATCAAATTCTACAAAAGAGAGCTCAACACCTGTATGGAAACAGAACCTTTACCCAGCCTCTAGCAGGCCACTGCGGCCAAGGGGGCTTAAGTGCTTCAGGTGTAAAGGGAACGCAATCAGAAATTAAAATTATCTTCTATCATTTGTTGATAGAGTATAGGATGATGTCCTCCTAAAATGCCATATCTGGGTGCCCCAAGTTATGCAGCAGTAATCTAATCTAAATTGCCTATAATCTAAATACCATGGGAGATTGGTTTTATTACTTTGCTTGGTATTTGGTATTTGGTTGTTTTCTTACTTTTTGAAAATTCTGTTGAAGTGACTGCATTACAATTAATATGTCCTTTCTATTGGATTTGAAGTACTACAAGTACCTCGTAGTTTAGAAAATATACTTATTTTTTCAAAAGAAAACTGAGTTTATTGCAACACCAGAAACTGGGCTGTATGGTAGATGGAAATGATGAGAATTTGCTGTCCTTGAAATAAGGAAGAATTTAGTCAATATGCGCCGTGAGCAAGGATTTAAAAGAAACACTGGAAATCTCCTAAGATTTAACTGAAATAGCTGTGAGTTCAGCACATATTTATATTACTTTTTTTTTCTTTTTTTTCTTTTTTTCTTTTTTTCCCCTCTGACAATTGAATGATTAACCAAGCAAACTAAGTCTTCATGTTCAGCTATCGCATATGCGGTATGGAGTAGTTTTAAATCACATATACAGAAACTTTCCTTGGAAAGCTAGTTTTGATTTCTCTCATTTGCTGTGACAGGTGGAAAGAGATGCTAAGAACACACATGAACAACTCAGGCTCCTGCCAGTCAAGTTTCCTGAGTTCCCTTTGCTCTGTTGCTAAGGAACAGGACAAGCATACAACTGCCGTTCCATTCTCTGAAAACCATTACACCTAAAATATCACTGAGAACTGTCTGTTTTCATGTTGAGGAATTGTAAGCCTCAAGCCTAGAATTTCTGAAGCATAATGGAGCAAAGAATAAATTACAGACAGCAGAAAATAATCTTACTAAAATGGTTGAACAAAACTTCTGCTCTTTTCATTCATAATACACAAATAATATGTGTAAGTATAGCTATTTATTATTGCTGTTGCAATCGCCACTTCAGAATATTCAGTGCAAAATTCTTTGCATATAGTGCTGTGACTCAAAAAATAAGAATATTTGTCAAGGGCAGGCACCATAGTATTTGAACCTTCGTTATGTGTTGGAGAGATCTCTACTTCTAAATTCTAAATTTACAATTATGAGGTGCATAAGTGACAATATGTCCTATCAATGCTGACACTTAGAATATATTATAGAAAATAATCTCCTGATGCTGTCATACTAATGACCCAGAACTTTCTTCACATATAGTTTCTGATTTTGAAAGATGTAACGGACAGGTTGTTAAATAGCTTGGTAGTTTAAAAAAAATGACTCAGTAAAGCTGAGATTTTTGCTTAAGTTCATAGGTTCATAGTCACAAACATGAGACTGTAGACAATACTTGCTATAGGAACAGCAGCTACAGCTTCAAATAACAGCTTTCAGAACATAAGGACATGAAACACAGCATTAAAAAAGAAAACTGTGGTTATACGTTTCATAGTTTTTATGCTGGATTGTCATATAATACACAAAGAACGTATTATTAAGTACGTATATGTTAGACACAAACTGTGCATTGTATGTATGGCCACTGTTACTGTTACATATGTGTTCACGTTCATAGATAAGAAAATGTATGTATAAATGACTTCACTTGTATACCAATTTATAACAAGGTAGACTTACATTATTCTCCAAGGTAACTTACTTTGTTAAGTCCTCCTAGGGGAAAATAAATAAATAAATAAATAAATAATAAAGTAAGCATAAGCAGTAAAGAGAACATCTGAATGTGTAAGAACTGCTGAAGTGTTAAGAATCTGCATCCAAAACCAGATCCATCTACTTCAACTGTTATCTGAGCAGAAAAGTAAAGACTGTGTTCGTTAACTTCAGAGCACACACACTTCAACAAGGCATCAGAATTCAGATGAATGCTAAATTGAATGCATATCAGGAGCACTAGCTCTTAGAGGACTGTTGGAATGAACAAAGAACAATGAAGCATGAATAAAAAAGGCTTGAGATTTAAATGGGCATGGACACCACCATTTCATTTCTATTTTGCTTCATTTACATTAAAAAGGTATCTTATTCTACATTCAATTTTTCTCCAATTATGAATTTTATGTAATCTTGGAATAACATTGGAGATGATATTGATGAGCAGGTAAAACTGTGTCTCTAATAATGTTTTGATAAGGATCAGAAGTGTTTTGAAGTAAATCTCTTTATCATCCTTACCACGTAGTCCTCACTTTATCTTCCACTTTCTATGCTTAATTCGCATCATGGGATCAGCACTGCTCTCATGAGCTGAATTTTTTCTGGATGCAGTTAAGCTGTAGTTATCCAGGAGCCATAATGCTCACTGCGTCTGTGAAATAATCTAAAATTAATTTTAATGTGGACAGATAAACAGGTAGATAGATAAAATCTAAAATAAATTGATATCTATAGATATCTCAGAACAAAATATTTCACTACCCATTTGCGTTGTCCAGTCTGTTTTACCAGGTACTGTAAGTGCAGCCCTTGAGGATCAAGGAAGTTCCTGCATAAAGTTTCATGAAGCTTTATGGAAGGTCAGTCCAGGTATTACACATACACTTGGACTTAACAGTTATAAATCAGCTTAATTGAGTAAGACACTGTAATTTGTAAACCTCAGTATTGTCTAATACCTACTAATGATCTAGTCTTTTACATGATTTTTCATGCAGCAAATACAGCAATCCATTTCTGCAAATCTTTCAAATAACCCAGCTTGGATAGGCCACAGACAGAAGCCTGAGGACTATAAAAAGGGCTTCTTTGATCATGGGGCGATCTACTCAGCATCTGGTATGAGGGCTGCTGATGGGTATCACTTATCTCAAAGGGGGAAACAGATCCTTGCCCAGGAGTTGGAGGGACTTGTAGAGAAAACTTTAAACTATACATGGAGGAAGGGGATCACAGAATCACAGAATCACCCGGGTTGGAAGGGACCTCAAGGATCATGTAGTTCCAACCCCCCTGCCTAGCAGGGCCACCAAACATACACCTTTACTAGATCAGGTTTCCCAGAGCCCTGTCCAACCTGGTCTTGAACACCTCCAAGGACGGGGCATCCACAACCTCCCTGGGCAGCCTATTCCAGGACCTAACCACTCTCCTAGTAAAGAACTTCCCCCTAACATCCAACCTAAATCTTCCCTCTTTTAACTTAAAACCATTTCCCCTAGTCCTGCTATTATCAGCCCTTTCAAAGAGTTTACTCCCCTCCTGGGAGTAAGTTCCCTTCAGGTATTGAAAGGCTGCAATGAGGTCACCCCGCAACCTTCTCTTCTCCAGGCTGAACAAACCCAACTCCCTCAGCCTGCCCTCATAGGGGAGGTGCTCCAGCCCCCTGATCATCTTCGTGGCCCTCCTCTGGACCCTTTCCAAAATCTCCATGTCCTTTTTGTACTGAGGGCTCCACACCTGGACACAGTACTCCAGATGGGGCCTCACAAGAGCAGAGTAGAGAGGGACAATCACCTCCCTATCCCTGCTGACCACCCCTCTCCTGATGGAGCCCAGGATCCCATTTGCTTTCCGGGCTGCCAGAGCGCACTGCTGGCTCATGTTAAGTTTCTCATCTATCAGGACCCCTAGGTCTTTCTCTGCCGAGCTGCTCTCAAGGACAACTCCTCCCAGTCTGTACAGGTGCCTGGGGTTCTTCCGGCCCAAGTGCAAAACCTTGCACTTTGCCGTGTTGAACCTCATTAGGTTCACCCGAGCCCAGCTTTCCAGCCTGTCAAGGTCCCTCTGAATGGCATCCGTTCCCTCCACCGTATCGACTGCACCACTCAGCTTGGTGTCATCAGCAAACTTGCTGAGGATGCACTCCATTCCCTCATCGATGTCATTAATAAAGATGTTAAAGAGCACCGGTCCCAAGACAGACCCTTGAGGGACACCGCTCGTTACCGGCCTCCACCTGGACATAGAGCCATTGACCACCACCCTCTGTCTGCGGCCTTTCAACCAATTGCTTATCCATTGAGTGATCCACCCATCAAATCCACTTCCCTCCAATTTGGAGATGAGGATGTGATGGGGGACCATGTCAAAGGCCTTGCTCAGGTCCAGGTAAATGACATCGGTCACCTTCCCTTCGTCCACCAACGCCGTCACTCTATCATAGAAGGCCACAAGATTAGTTAAGCATGACCTTCCCCTGGTGAAGCCATGCTGGCTGTCTAGGACCACGTGCTCGTTCTTTATGTGATCGAGCTTGTTGTCCAGGAGGATCTGTTCCATAATCTTCCCAGGCACGGAGCTGAGACTCACCGGCCTGTAGTTACCCGGGTCCTCCCTGCTCCCCTTCTTGTAAATGGGAGTGACGTGACCCTTCCTCCAATCATCCGGGACCTCACCTGACAGCCACGACTTCTCAAATATGATGGAGAGCGGCTCAGCAACCACCTCAGCCAGCTCCTTCAGGACCCTGGGATGCACGCCATCTGGCCCCATAGACTCATTCACTCTAAGGAGGCACTCTCGGACTTGCTCTACCCTTACAGTGGGGAGGGATTTACCTCCTTGGTCCTCACATAGAGGTATGGGGGTGCAAGACTTAGGGACATGAAAAAGACTAGAATCCTGGCCACCAGTGAAGAGCGAGGTGAAGAACTCATTCAGCACCTCAGCTTTCTCTTCATCTGTTGAAGCCATTTCTCCTTTTAAATTTACCAAAGTAGGTACGCCCGTTTTGGCCTGTCTCTTCTGGCCAATGTACCTGTAGAAGTTTTTCTTATTGTTTTTCACGTCCCTCGCCAAGTTCAGTTCTGCCTGTGCCTTGGCTTTCCTGATCCCACGCCTGCAAGTCCGGCCGGCATCCCTGATAATATCCCCGGGATAAACCAGGCCCACTAGAAATGAGCCTGGGGGAGTGGTAATGGGACTAGGGGTGAGGTGAGGGGCTCGGCTGAAGTGCATCTACACCAATGCACGCAGCATGGGCAACAAACTAGAAGAGTTGGAAGCCATTGTGCAACAGGCTAACTATGACCTAGTTGTCATTATGGAAACATGGTGGAACCACTCCCATGACTGGAGTGCTGCAGTGGCTGGCTACAAACTCTTCAGGAAGTACAGGCAAGGTAGGAGGGGTGGTGGTGTGGCTCTCTGTGTTAGAGAGTGCTTTGATGTTATTGAGCTTCTGGCTGGGGATGATAAGGTTGAATCCCTATGAGTTAAGATCAGGGGAAGGGCTGACAAGGCAGACTTCCTGGTGGGCATCTGCTACAGACCGCCAAACCATGATGAAGAGACAGATGAGGAGTTCTACAAGCAGCTGGCCAAGCTGCACCATCTTCAGCCCTTGTCTTCATGGGGGACTTCAACTTTCCCAACATATGCTGGGAATACGACACAGTGCAGAAGAAGCAGTCTAGGAGGTTTATGGAGTGTATGGAGGATAACATTCTGATGCAGCTGGTGAGAGAGCCAAAGAGAGGAGCTGCCCCGCTTGACCTGCTGTTCTCAAACAGAGAAGGTCTAGTGGCAGATGTGGAGGTCGGGGACTATCTTGGACAGAGTGACTGTGAAATGATAGAGTTCTAGAATCTTGGTGGAGCCAGGAGGGGGAACAGCAAAACTGTTACCTTGGACTTCTGGAGGTCAGACTTTGAATTATTCAGAAGGTTAGCAGGGGGAATCCCCTGGGTTTTACTGTTAGAGAGTAAAGGGGTCCATGATGGCTGGTCACTCTTCAAGAAGGAAGTCTTAAAGGCGCAGGAGCAGGCTGCCCCCCTGAGCCGCAAAATGAGCCGGAGGGGAAGAAGACCAGCATGGAACAGGGAGCTATTCTTGAGGCTCCAGGAGAAAAAGAGAATCTACCTCCTGTGAAAGAAGGGATGGGCGACTCAGGAAGAATACAGAGAAGTTGTTAAGATGTGTAGAGAGCAAATCAGAAAGGCAAAAGCTCAGTTTAAATCCAACCTGGCTGCTGGGGTTAAAAGGAACAAGAAACCCTTTTACAAATACATCCATGGTAAGAGGAGGACTCAGGAAAATCTTCATTCTTTACTGGATGAGGCTGGGAATGTGACTAGTGAGGATAAGGAAAAGGCGGAGGCTCTGAATGCCTTATTTATGTCTGTCGTTATAGGTCACACCAGTTATCCTCAGGGTACTCCTCTCTCTGACCTGGTAGTCTCGACTAGAGTGTGGACTGAACCCCCTGTGATTTGGGAGGACACAGTTGGAGACCTACTACTCCAGCTAGACTGTCACAAGCCTATGGGGCCGGATGAGATTCATCCAAGAGCGCTGAGGGACCTGGTGGAGGTGATAGCAGAACTGCTCGCCATTATCTATCAGCACTCTTTGTTGTCTGGTGAAGTTCCAGAAGACTGGAGGCTTGCCTATGACTCCCATCTATAAGAAGGGTTGTAAGGAGGATCTGGGGAACTACAGTCCTGTTAGCCTGTCCTAAGTGCCAGGGAAGGTTATTGAGTGGATTGTCTTGAGGGAGATCATGTGGCATGTGTGGGACAACTGGGGGATAAGGCCTAGACAGCATGGGTTCACAAAGGGCAGGTCCTGCTTGACCAACCTGATCTTCTTCAATGATATAGTGACCCGTCTGGTAGATGAGGGAAGGGCTGTTGATGTAGTCTAGAGTTCAGCAAAGTCTTTGACACTATCTCCCACAGTGCTCTCCTGCAGAAGCTGACATGGCTTGGATGGGTACACTCTTGGCTGGATAAGGAACTGGCTGGAAGACCAGGCCTAGAGAGTGGTAATGAATGGAGCTAAATCCAGCTAGAGACCTGTCACGAGTGGTGTTCCCCAGGGGTGGGTCTTGTTCAGTATCTTTATTGATGACCTGAATGAGGGTATTGAGTGCACACTCAGTAAGTTTGCAAATGACACCAAGTTGGGGAAGTGTTGATTTGCCTGAGGGTAGTGAAGCCATTCAGAGGGATCTGGACAGGCTGGATAGCTGGGCTGAAGCCAGTGGGATGAAGTTCAACAAGGCCAAATGCTGGGTCCTGCATTTTGGTCACAACAACCACAGGCAACATTAAAGGCTTGGGGCTGGAAGACTGCATAGAGGAAATGGACCTGGGGGTATTGATTGATGCTCGACTGAACATGAGCCAACAGTGTGCCCGGGTGGCCAAGAAGGCCAATGGCATCTTGGCTTGCATCAGGAAAGGTATTGCCAGCAGGAACAGGGAAGCAATTGTCCCCTGTACTCAGCTCTGGTGAGGCCGCACCTTGAGTACTCTGCCCAGTTTTGGGCCCCTCACTGCAAGAAAGAAAATGAGTCCCTGGAGCAGGTTCAAAGAAGGGCAACAAAATCTGACAAAGAGGGTCTAGAGCATAGGTCTTATGAGGAGCAGCTGAAGGAGCTGGGATTGTTCAGTCAGGAGAAGAGGAGGCTCAGGGGAGACATTGCTCTCTGTAACTGCCTGAAGGGAGGTTGCAGCCAGCTGGGGATCGGCCTCTTCTCTCGAGTAACTAGTGATAGAACTAGAGAGAATGGCTTCAAGCTGCACCAGGGGAGATTTAGGCTGGATGTTAGGAAATACTATTTTTCTGAAAGAGTGGTCAGGCACTGGAATGGACTGCCCAGGGAGATAGTGGAGTCACTGCCCCTGGAGGTGTTCAAGGAACATTTGGACATTGTGTTGAGGGACATGGTTTAGTGAGTACTACTGGTGATAGGTGGATGGTTGGACTGGATGATCTTGAAGGTCTTTTCCAACCTTGCTGATTCTGTGATTCTATAAAAGTTTTTTTTTTTTTTCTCTTCAATTTTGACCTTTTGAATAGGAATTGTAATTACATTTAAGAAATTACTGTCATTTAAAATAGTCCTGGTGAAATGATAGAATAAATCCAGTGTGAACAGTACCCGTAGATGGAATACTGTTTTGTAGTACATTTGCTTAAAAAATGAGTAAATGGAAGCATTCCTGACCTGAAAATTAACTTGTGTAATTTATGCATAAAATAATGCGGAGTCAAAGCGTCTCTCAGACTAAATGTTTTGGTGTTTTTTTCTTTAAGTATGGAACTAACACAACTTTGAAGAAGTGCAGTTAGTTATGGTATTGTTGATGTGTTAATCTCTGTGTGATTCTGTGGAAATGCAATGAAGTGGGGGTAACTTTTTTGCCTTAGGACCTCATCTGTACATAGTACTGCTGCATGGTACACAGCACAGCTTCTGAGCATTATTTCTTACATAACAAAACTGCGGTTTTCCTCCATGATGACTGCAGGAAGCTACCTTTTCTAATGTAATGTTGTTGGGTCTCAGTTTGTGTTTTTATGGACATGGAATAATAGCACATAGCAACATATTTAAATACACTGCTAAATTAAGTTTAGGTTTTTTTGTTAATTATAAATTGATTTTGAACTACACTGTTTCTATTATAATCTGTTAATGCATATGACTTAGAAGGAGGTACACCATCAATGTCAAAGAATTAAAGAACATTACTGGAATTATATCTGGTTGCGTGCACAACTTATGAGATCTAAAGTATTTTAGAAAGGCTTGACAAATTTTCTCAAAACTTTCTTTGAATTTTTATATTTCACATCTGCTAACGTCACAGATTATTCTAGATGCTACTATCTGCATACCTGCAGTGGTCCTTCAATAAAAGTTTCTCATCAGTGACACAACACACTGTCGTGGTTTCATGATTTTTGGATATCAGTATTCCACATCATAACATCATATAGTACACTGGGAGTTAAGGTGTTAATGCTCAAGTTTCTGGCACCTGTTCAGAAGAGAAAAAGAACTATATACCCCAGGGGGCTTTGTGATCAGAGAGGAGATATAACCCCTGGCAAGATCACCTGATACGCTCTTCTTCATCTGCTCTCCTCCCTGCTGCTCAACCAGACTGTGCGTGTCACCTCAGTGTTATGGTGAGGCCTATCCACCTTTCAGACACTCTCTCTCATTATATTTGATTGATTGGCTTCAGTTGTAATTACAATGTATTATAGTGTGTTATCTTTCATTCCAATAACATATTTAGTAAATTAGTTTGTTTCTTCTCAAATCATTGCTTCTGTTTTAAATTTTGGGGTCCCTGTTTCCCTTTTCCAGAGGCGCAGATATTTCACGAAATCACTCTGCCCTGCTAGTCACGGAACTGGGCTGAACCGACCTGTAAACCATTAACACACACAGAAGAATACATGTAATGTTTTTCCTCTGATATTGGGTACAGTTTCAGTAGATCAATCACAGATTAATTGCATAGCATTAATTTCATGCAGGGGCCCAGCATCTCCTATACATTTTAAAATTGTCTTTTAACAGTCCTGTTACTGAATGCCATAATTTTGAAAATGCAAGATTAGTAAAAATAGGAATGTTTCCCATTCTCCATGTTAGAATCATAGAACTGCTCAGGTTGGAAAACACTTTAATGATAATACCTTAACTATCATTATAATTTTAGTATCTTACTAACAATCTCAGTAGTATTTTATATTACAAGTAGTTTTACTAGCAAAAATAATAGTATTATTTACTTCTTAATTGCTGTATGATTATGTTATCTACATATTGGCCATATCTTTACTAGTACCTAATTCTGTCTCCATGTTCAGAAAGTCAAATCTGTATATCAGATCTCTAGATCTCTACTCAAATGTATGACTGTGGAAGAAAACCTGTCCAATAATTTAAGAACACCATTTCTCCAGGCATTTCTTGTCTTTGCAGTTACCAAGTTGTTGATTATCAAATTCAACAATCTTACATCCATCAGTATGTAATGTGATGTAATCCCACAGGTTTCTCTAACTGATAACTTTTGATTACATTGACACAGTCCTTCTACTGCATTTTCAGACAGAGATGCATTGCTTTGACTTGCTGATTATGTAGCTGCTGATAAAGAAGTTCCACTTCAGCAGTTTCAGAATCAATACCAAGAAATGCAACTACATGCCACGTGCTTGCTTCCTTATTACTTTCCTTTTTGGTATTATTGCTGTCTGGATCTCTCAAGACATGTAAAGTGGTTTTGTTTGTTTGTTTGTTTCTTTATTTTTCCTTTATCTTTTAAAGTGTCAAACTGATGCCAAGACCCGATTTGGATGGATTTAATATCGTCACTTCAGAGGGACAGGAGTAGTGGACTAAAATCTGGAGATAAAACATTCTATCCTCATTGATTTTTGACTTGAAAGGTCTACACAGCATACACCTATTACCCATGAAAAACATCAACTGGCATATTGATTGTTTGCCGTTACTTTTTATTGTATGCTGGGTAGAAAAAATAAAATAAAATTACTTTTCCTGAGACATGGTTTGTATTTTGCAGACATACATTCAGTTTTATGTTGCAGCATGAAAGCTTACTCTATGCCTTGAGGTGAAATCATATCCACAACTATTATAAAACCCAAAACTTCCAAACCACCTTCAACTACTCTTGAATACTGCTTTACATAGTTACATAAATGGGTTTCATAATCCAGCTGCTGTGAATTACTGTCTAGCTCTTATCAGAAGTATTTCTCAATGTATCTACTCTGTTAGAATATTTATATTTCTTCTTAGATGACACTGTCACTCAGCAAATCTTGATAACCCTCTAACAGAAGCAAAGATACTGGGAGAACAGTCACCAGTAAATAAATAAATAAATAAATAAATTATATATATATATATATATATTCTAAACTCTACATAAAATTACTTACATATTAAACAATATAAATAGCATATACGTTGTTTTCAGAGAACTTATTATTATGATCAAACAAAAGTACTATTCATGATAATTTAAAATTAAGAGATATGTTGTGACCTACTCTGTTTGTCATATCCTTTAAGACTCAGTGACAAAGTACTACATATTTATATTTTAAAATTGTACTTAAAAAAAAGAAAAAGCACTCAGTAATAAAATGACAGAAAAATGTATTAACAGAATTAAACAAGATAAAATATTTTTATTTTACAGGGAAAAATAAATTGTTTCCCTGGACAAAGTGACATTGTAGTGAATATCTCCTGAAGATCTCACCATGGAAAATCCAAAGCTCTGAAAGACCTACCAGTATTCTGGAAGAAGTATCTTTCTTTTTTCTTTTTCTTTTTCTTTTTCTTTTTCTTTTTCTTTTTCTTTTTTTTTCTTTTTTTTCTTTTTCTTTTTCTCCAACAAGTAAGTAAATTTTTCTTTAGCCAAGACTGACCTGGATCTGTAGGCTTACATTAGTTTCTTAGGTACAAAAGGAGGTAGCACATAACAGATGATACAGTAATAATACCATGCAGTATTTAAAATGTAACCTGCAGGTAATTCTCCCTGTGGCACTTTTCACTGTGATATACTCTCACGTATCTAAATCATATTTAGAATTAGTTTAAGTAAAAAGTCTTTTCTTCATATTTCAGTGCTGCGAACTGGAAAACAAACAAACAAACAAACAAACAAACAAACAAACCCAACCCAAACAAAGTTAAAGAGAAAAAAACACAAAATGTTGAAAGTAACTATCGGAACAGCTAAAGAGAATTATTGTTTTTTCAGTGAACTAAAATAATTCTGTATTATCATGTATGGAAATTTAACTGAAAATTCACGCAGATACTAAGCTTTTTAAATGTGAACAACCATTATTAAAAAACTGCTCAAATAGAAAAGATTTAGAAACCCATTAAAAAAAAACAAACTAATCCTAGCTGTAGTGTCCATGATTGATTATTTGTACATCAAATCTAAGAAAAAATAGTCTTACCAGGTATCTCTAATTTGTATTTTCTGAACAGTTCTACTGATGCACAAGATAAAGCTGATCAACATGCTATATATTCAAAGACTTAGGTTAGTAAAAGATTTATCAGTTAAATGGTAGCAAGTTTGGTGTTAAAAAAAAAAAAAAAAGTCTGATAGATATCTAGTTCAAATCTTCTCTGTGTTGTTACACTTATTAGTTTGTGGTAATGCCTTAGATCTAAGAGACAGGAAGTATGTAGGAGTCTTTTAAACAAAAGTGAGGAAGTATTGCTAATTCAGAGCCGGAATTAGCTATGTAATGAAACCTATGTAAGGTTTCTTTCTAAAACCTAGCCTTTCAGCATATGTGGAATACAAATTTAGATATGTTAACCAAGTCCTCGGGTCTTACAGTGTTGCCAAGTGTATCATACAGACTGAAGATACTCCTCCACCTTCATACATACATTGAAGGAGGACAACTAAGCACAACTTTTATTTACGGACTTCATCCAGATCACAAGTTTGTTTGTTTGTTTGTTTTCCTGTAGAGTCACAGAAAATCTTAAAATTTGCATTTCTGCTTGGACCTTGCTTCTTAGTGTCCTCCTAACTAATCAAATACAAATGCAATTCCAGCATTCACAGATCCCTGTTGCACTGACAAGTAGCAGTCATATCCTTCATCAATGTTATGACAATATATTCTCCTGACATAATCTTCATAAAATTTAGCAGAAAATCTTCAGTGAAAATCTGCAGGCCTCAGTAAAATAATCTAGTGGGCACTAGTAAAAATTAATCCAATTATTGTGTATAGGAAAGGAAAAACATTTATGAAAACACTGTCAGAATTTGATACTCTTAGAGAAGTTTGTAGATAGTAGATAGTAATCATGTAGATAGTAATCATGAAGGAGCAAAAATGAACGTCTGGGAAGACATGAGCAGGGTGATGAAGGTAATGAACACTTTAGAGTGGCAGAGTTATTGCAACTGATTTAGATCAGTAACAACAAGCAAAATTCATGACAGTTTTCTTATGACAATTTTTTGTAAGGTAAGTAAGTAATGAAAATTTTCATGAATTTCACCCTCTGGATTTTTTTTTTTTTTTTTTTTTGAGCTTAATAAAATAAAATAAAGACATTTATCTTTTAGTGGTCCTGAGGATGTGATCTAAGAATTTCAAATTGAAACATTCAACATATAATGACTGAAAGGGCTCACTGTCATTTATTAGTATATAATGTAACAGCTAACATATATTCTTCACTACAAAATTACTTAGATTTTATAATAAAATATTAAATTCAGGTATTTTAAGCAGAAAATGTTTTTAACCCTTGACTGATAGCCTACATTTCTAATATAACACCTATAAATATATAACACCTATAAATATATACTAAGAATACAATTGTGTTGCTCTTTGTGGAGACCTTAGTTAAATGTTAGAGTATTTGTCATATCTTCTTATTTATTATAAGCTAGTATTTATATTATTAATTTCATGAGATAACTGCAAATTATACTATGAAGTACAGATTCACATTTTTATTTTCCAAGTTCATGATGTTTTGAATTTCAGTTACCTAAGTGAGCTTTGGCTTTCTGAAACAGAAAAGACTCATAAAATCACATAACAATATGCTGAATATAGAAACAGTAAAAATTCATAATATAAAAACAAACAAACCACGAGTCTGTTGAAGAATGGAAGAAACCTATTTCTTGTCATTTTATTATTATTATTATTATTATTATTATTATTGTTATTGTTACTGTTATTATTATTATTATTTGAGTTTTCTTGTATGGTTCTTTTTTGAACTTCTACAGTCAAGGCTGAAATCTTCATCTTCAAAGATTTGAAAAGGGAATACCTGATGACACCTGAAAAGATACTTTTTTAAGTTTGATAAAATATTTTATAAATATAATAGGAGCAGCAGCCTTCTGCAATCATGCATAAACCTCAACTTCCTTCTTTGACACAGGTAAAATTTCCAGACTTGGATTACATAAATGAACGTGTATGTTTAAGTAGCATGGAGTCCACAGTTCAGATCATTAATACAAGGATGTGGTAAACTGAGTTTTAAGTATACGGCGTAAGAGAAAGGCAGGGAAAAAATAAATAATAATTAAAAAAAGTCCTTTTCAGTACGTATTTTTAATTCCTGTCCTAATGAAAAGAAATTAGACCTTCAAAAAAGGACTTCAGAATGATCAATGTTACTAAACATTATTAAACATCATAGATGTTTCCTGTCATTCACCAGCTTGTAGAAGTTGGCACTTACCCTTTTAACATTCTAATTGTTACCTGAAAAACTGATACTGATTTAATACTGCTATTTCATCCATGCTCTATTATGCACACCATTTAGGTTTTATTTGTACAAACTGAAATCTTGTCAATTACCACTGGGTAGTTGAGGTTGGAACTCTGGATCTCATCTTGTCCAACTCCCAGTCAAGTCAGGCCATCTAAATCCGGGTTGCCTAGCATTACATCCAGATAGCTTCTGAATGTCTCCAAGGAGACAATCACAGCCTCTCTAGGAATCCTGTGCCAGTGCTCGCTCACCTAGATAGTAAGGAGTTTTTCATGATGTTTTGAGGGAATCTCCTATGTTTCATCTTGTATGATTTCCCCAGTTCCTGTCACTGGGCATTCCTGAAAGGAACCTGGCTGCTCTTTGTCCTTTCCCTTCAGGTATTTATAGACACTGATGAAGTTTCTCCTGAGCCTTCACCTTCTGCTTCTCTGGAAAGATGAGTCCCAGTTCTTAGTCTTTCTTCCTAAGATCGGTACTTTAGTCCCTTAATCATCTTGGTGGCCTTTCTTTGAACTCTCTCCAGTAGCTCCATAATATAGTCAAAAATACTGTTATCCTTCTAAGTAGCAAGGATACACAGCTGACTCATATCCAACTTTGTATCTACCAGGCCTTCCAGATCATTTTCTGCTTTCCCAGTTGGCCAACCTCCAGCATGTGTTGGTTCCTGGGGTTGGTCCAGCCCAAGTTCAGAACTATGCACTTCTTATTTAACTTGTCAGCCTTTTTCTCCAATTTGTCAACACCCTTCTGCATAGCAGCACTACATCCCCAAAGTTTATGGATCATCTGCAAATTTGCTAAAGGTATATTCTTCCCATCATTCACAACATTAATGAAAATTTTAAACCATATTAGTCCCACTATGGTCCCCTAGGAAATAAAGCTAATTACTGGACCCCAAGCAAATTTTACACCAATTATCACCATGATCTGGGACCAGCCATTCAGGCAGTTTTTGATCTGCCTCACTGTCTGGTCATCCAGCCCATACATCAGTAGCTTACTTTCAAGGATCTTATGAAGGATAATGTCAAAGGCTTTTTTGAAGTGCAGTAAGACATTCAGTGTTCTTAACTCACCCATCAGGTTTCTGACTTCCTTGTAGAAGCTTATCAGTTTGTTTGAGCTTGACTTGCCCTCTCTTAATTCATTCTGACTAGAGCTGATAATTTTCTTTTCCTTCATGTACCTGGAAATTGTTTTCAGAGTCAGCTGTTCCATCACTCTCCAGGGACTAAGTTAAGATTGACTGACCCGTAGTTCTCTAGGTTTTCCATTGGGAAACTACTCCTTAATCATACTTAATAGATGCTCCCTCACTTATACGCAACTGCTGGAAGTGATCCCTGCTTAAGCCCCTTTTGTTGGTTCCATTTCTGTCATAGTACTTTCTCTTCACTGACCTTGTCTATCACTCCCTCCCAGGGCTGCTGGTTATTCCTTCCCCCACCGTTCTTAGCAATAAAGCTCTCCTTATGTGAATTCAAACTTCCTAGCTTTGCTCTGCTTAGGTGATTTCATCTCTCCCAGGCTGATGCTGGTCTGTAGAGTACTGCCATGGTTTTACATTTTTTGGTTTTCAGTATTCCACATCAAAACATCATGTAGTGTACTGGAACTAAAGTGTTAATGCTCCAATTCCAGGTACCTATCCCTGTACATGACGGAAGTCATGGGATATGACCCTTCCAGGTGGGGCGGTCTCTTACTGCCTGACAGTGGGTGTTGGAGGGTGCCTTCCTAGCCATTCCAAACTTTTCAGGTTTGACTCGGTCTCAAGAACTCTCTCTCCCCTGACTTATTTGATTTATTAGTCTCAATTTCAATTAGATTTTATTATATTGTGTTATTTTGCATTCCAATATCATAGTTAGTAAAATAAGTTTTCCTCCATAGATTATTGCCGCTTTTTTTTTTTCCTCCCTTCCTTCCTTTCTTCCCATTTTCTGGGGCGGGGGAGATGGTAGGGGGGCAGGGGCTTACTGCCCCCTGTCACGGGCATAGATTGATCTAGTTAACACCGTGACAGATTTTGGCGGAAAATGCGGGCATAGCCCTTTTTTATCTTTTAGAACAAATCTCCCTGTCTGCTCTTAGAGAGCTTCGTTAGGGAGCATTATCAGTAGTTCAGGTTTTTGTGCTAGAAAACTTGACCTTGAAAGACCAGGCATACTGCCAGTATTCTGGGATATTTGTAAACTTTGAGCACTGCTTAGTTTGGGTAGTGCCTCTTTTTTCTTTTTTGTTCCTGTCCTCTTGTTAGCTTCACTTCATTGACCCCTTTTTAGCGGACACCAGTGATGAACCCATTCTTTTTCGTGGGGACGCTGTGTAAGGGATTGAAAGCTATGGTGTTACTCACAACCTACTGGCCAATCATCAATGTCATAACTACTTGTTGTGGAATTGTGTTCATTTATAACCACATAAGGGCACTGATGGAGACACCTGTATGGTACCTATATTGGTGTCTATATGCAATGTGGTGTGATATGAATTTTGACATTTACTTCCCAGATGGAATGGCTAATTTTACAAACAACACGATGTTCAGACCAGTTTCCAGGCTTTCCTCTCAGTTTGTCAGACGTTTTTCGAATAGTCAGTTAATGCTTATGTTGGTGGGTTTAGCCCCACCCTTTATCATTTGATGCGAATGAAGAATGAGTTTACATAGGGCCCCAAGCAGCAGCAGGCTTTTGAACAGATTAAACAGGAGATAGCCCATGCTGTGGCCTTATGACCAGTACGGACAGGACAGGGTATAAAGAACATCATCTACACTGCTGCTGAAGAGAAAGGTCCCACTTGGAGTTTGTGGCAAAGAGCCTCAGGAGAGATTCAAGGCTGACCCCTGGGATTTTGGAGTAGAGACAGGAGTTCCTCCTGTAAATCCTTCATCTGATAGCAGCACTCATCCAAGACAGCACACCTCCAACAACACAGAGGATTATTTCTCCTGAGAGAGACCCCAGGCACTCCCTCACTCCCTTATAACCTGGAACTTGAAGGGCTACATACACTATCTGAAGATTAGCAAAGATAATTGTTACAACAACTGCTAAAGTAAGAACTCCATGGCCTATTTGAGTCTGTTAAAATGATCTTAATTCAATTGAGGCTCCTATTCTTTACATCCTTGTATGAAAACAACTACATTTGTTGGCTGCTTCTGAAGGCTGCTTTCTGGGCAAGGCTGTGTCACAGGCCTCTCCAGGGCAGCAGTTAAAGGGCTGCTTGATTCTTCTTAAGCATAGAGCAGCTTCAACAAAGTCTGCAGACACCCTAAACAGCTGATCACACTTGTTAGAAGATGCTAGAGCTTTCTTAGAGCCACATCTTGCCATGTCCTTCCTGACAGCAGCAGGCACCCTCAAGTTTCTCAGAGGGTTTGTGACTATTCTCCAGTGATCTTTTGCAATTCTCAGTTATCATTCTAAGAAGAATTACAATCAGGGAAAGATCATGAGGTAGTATATAATATACATCAAGCAAAAACAAGCTCCTCAGAGAAGTGACCATGACCCAATCCTATCAGCGTTCAATAAATATTTGGGCAAGTTTGACTGTTTTCAAAGTATCATAGAATCATTTCAGTTGGAAGGAACACTTAAAGATCACCTAGTCTAACTCCATTACAATGAACAGAGACATCTATAACCAGATCAGGTTGTTCAGAGCTCTATTTGCCTGACCTTGAATGCATCCAGAGGCAGAGCATACACCACTTCTTTTGGTAATCTATTCTTGTGCTTCGCTGCCCCTACCATAAAAAACTTTTTATGTATATCTAATCTAAAGCTCACCTCTTTTAGTCTGAAATCATTCTCTCTTGTCTTGTCCTTATAAAAACAAATAAACAAATAAATAACAGGAAAAAAAAAAACCAGAACAAAAACAAAAAAACAACTTTGTTAAAGAATCTATACCCTCCGACTGGTCCACATATCACATCTCAACTGTACTAAGGACATATCTTGACACAGTATTACAGGTGAGGTCTCATCAGCACATAGTAGAGAATGGTTATCATCACCGAAGTACAAGGTCTTGCACGTGGATTTGGTGAGAATTTCTAGACTCTATTAATTGTAGAATCATAGAATCACACAGAATCACAGAATCACAGAATGACCCGGGTTGGAAGGGACCTCAAGGATCATGTAGTTCCAACCCCCCTGCCTAGCAGGGCCACCAAACATACACCTTTACTAGATCAGGTTGCCCAGAGCCCTGTCCAACCTGGTCTTGAAATGGTTTGGGTTGGAAGAGATTTTTAAGATCATTTAATTCCAATCTCCCTGCCTATAGCAGGGACACCTCCCTCTAGACCAGGTTGCTCAAAGCCCCATCCAGCCTGGCCTTGAATGCTTCCAAGGAGGGGGCATTCAAAACCTCACTGGGCAACCTGTTCCAGTGTCTCATTACCCTCATTTTAAAAAATTTATTCCTAATATCTAGTCTCAGTCTATTCTCTTCCAGCATAAAACCATTTTCCCTTATCCTGTCACTACATGCCTTTATAATAGTCCCTCCCCAGCTTTTCTGTCAGCCTCTTTCAGGTTCTGGAAGGCCTCTATAAGGTCTCCTCGAAGCTTTCTCTTATCCAGGCTGAAGAGTCCCAGCTCTCTCATCCTGTCTTCACAGGGGAGGTGCTTCAGACCTCTGATCATCTTTGTGGTCCTCCTCTGGACCAGCTCCAACAATTCCATGTCCTTCTTGTGTTGAGGGCTCCAGAACTGGATGCAGTACTCCAGGTGGGTTTTCACAAGAGCGGAGTAGAGGGGCAGAATCACCTCCCTCAACCTGCTGGTCATGTTTCTTTTGATGCAACCCCAGGTACAGTTGGCCTTTTGGCCTGCAAGCACACACTGCCAGCTCATGTTGAATCCTTCATCAACCGACACTCCCTAAATCCTTCTCCTCAGGGCTGCTCTAAGTCATTCTCCACCCAACCCTTATATGTGCTTGAGATTGCCCAGACTCAAATGTGTAACCTTGCACTTGGCCCTGTTGAACTTGATGAGGTTGGCATGAAAATAACATTATTTAAAATTTTTCAACACTAACATAACTTCTGTAGTTCTTTGGTCATTAAGCACGGTGGAGGGGAAGATAGTATGAGTACCCATCTAAATGAGCTAGTCACAGAAGTCAGACAGTTAAGCTTTTTTTCTGCAATGAGTAACACATGAACAAATTGAAAGTGTCCTGAATGTTATACAGACTAAGGGGATGCTACTACATAAAGATGAAATAGGACCTAATAAGTAACTCTGGCATACGAAGTATTTAGGAACTGAGAAAACTTTATAAAATGTTTAGGAAAGGATTTAATAAGATGTGAAGGATCGAGGACAATCAGAAAAGAACAAATATAGTAAAATGGAGAGAAGAAAGGAATAAAAAGAGTTTGATTACTTATTAGCAGACTGCTAGTCAGTGTACTCATCTGACTGACATCTGTGCATGATGCTCACAGCTCATTCTGTCTTTGTAATAAACTCAATTTCTCATTATTTCCTATGTTAGCAACTAAGCACTTATATAGAGACTCATTCACTCTCTCCCCAGCAGGACAGGGAAGAGAAAACCCATGAGTCAAAAAGACAAATTAATTAGTGAAGGAAAGATGTAGTGAAATAAGTAATCCGAAGACAGTCTCTTACCACCTCCACAGTCAGAGCAGCACACAGTCACTTTCAAAGCAAAGGAAGACAACCTCCCAGAGATGCCCCAAAGTTTTTGTTGTTGAGCACAAGAAGAGGGACTGTTGCTTTGGACAGATTGTCCTGACTGTGTCCCTTCACAACTTCTTGCCTTCCCCCAGCCTGCTTGCTGTTGGAGAGAGTGGGGAAAAAAAATAAAAAACAAACAAACAAAAAAACCAACCCTGTATGTTGTTCAAGCACTACTCAGCAGTATCTGAATACCAAAACAAAGACACTGTGCTTTTTTATGTCCTTAGAGTATAGAGTATGTGGGTTATTTTTATACTTATTTATTTTAAAAGCAGATTGAATAGGTTTCCAGCATTAATTTTGGAAGCATACTCCTGTCCTGGCAGCTGCATCCAGTTGATGCAACAACTCCAGGCTACAGAGGAGCAGGAAAACAAAAAATTGCAAACCTAAAACTTCAACAGTATGATTGTCAGGAGGGCAGAAAACAAATGGACAGTTTTGGGGGGGATCAGGGTGAATTACATTACTTCCAATTTTCATAATTTAAGAAGTTATTTATTCTTGCTTTTATTATAGTATGCTTTTCATTACACTTTTTCCTTTTAGTTTTATTTTAAAAGCTTGTTTAGTCTTCGTTGGGATTCTTACTGTGAGAAAGTCTTTACTCATATCCACTTCAAACTGTGACCTCCCACTAAGGTATGTGGAGGGAGCCTGGCTCATTCAGAGAAAAGGCTCCAGGGAGACCTCTCTGTAGCTTATTCAGTTGGAGAATGTCTGATGTTTGCTTTTCCTCATCATTAAATGTATAAACTGATCTTTCACTTTTTTAAGTGATATCATTTGACCACTGTTGTAGTAGGCGTTTCTGGGGAAACGGGCTGTGACGCGGATAGGACCTCCCTTGCCAATTATTGACATATGACATATTCCTAGGGGGTGTAGATGAAGTAGATAGCGGCTTATTTAAACTGCTAACATGCACAATAAAAGGCCATTTAGCTATTCACCATGTTGGTGTGAATGTGTAGTTAATTTGGCCCCGACTGGACCAGGTCAGATTCGCAGAGGCTTAATGCTAGAATCCTGACGTGAAAGCAACAGACCACTGAAGAGGAATATTATTTCCTGTATGGTTCACCGATCTATAGGAAGAATATGATGATGCTTTATAGTTTGCCCAGGGAAATTGTGGATTCTCCTTCATCTGGAGATATTCAATACTTGCCTAGACGCCTGCTTTTGTAGCCTGCTGTAGGGGACCTGCTTTGCAGGAAGACTGTACTCGATGATCTCTTCAGGTCCCTTCCAGACCCTACAATTCTGTGATTCTGTGATACAAATAATGTTGATAAAGGGAAATACTGAACTATGTAGAGTATGATAAAAAATGCTAGTACTGAATTATGTATGTATTTTGCTAAAACCAGAAAACTGTGGAAGTTGTTCTGGGAACGTGGCAGTCTGAGTTAAATTTCAGTTAAAGAAGTACTGAAAAGAAAGTTGAGCTGCCTTAAGAGCTGTTTGCTCAAGAGTTACTAGCAGCAATGTGATTAGGATGTTCAGCTGCACTTTGCCTCTGTTCTCTTTGACTTAACTATTTTCTTCAGTTAGGCTGTTTTGGAATACCTGATTCTCAATTTCTTCTTCTTGTGCTTTTCTATTTTGTATGCATATTGAAATATTAATTGGGAAAAAATGCTTGAGGCACATTATCAAATGTGGGTGTTGTAAACTCTGTTTTTCCTTCATCCTCTGAAGTTAATTTGTCAGAGAAGATAATTAAGTTGTTTTGATATGAGTTTTTCTTGGCCATCAAGTTAACTAAGTTTATGTTTATTATATCCACTAAGGGCTTTTTTTTTTTTTTTTTTTAATGATTTTCTAGTAATTTATTCCAAATTATTACAGAGAATGATAAACAACTTCCAGTTCCTCTTTGTATCCTTTTTTTTTCCCCTTTTTCTTTTTTTCTCTTTTCTCACTTTGCTAAGAGCATATTTCCATTTTCCACTTCTCTAAGATCTCTTTCATCCTCTAAAAATTAAGGAAGAAAATCATTTATCATTTACAGAATTCTAAGACTAGCATTTCATAAAACTTAAAGGGTCAATGTCCTCAATATACAAAGATATCCTATACTTCATGTATATATCCTATAAAAACATCTACTCTTTCCCTAATACAGACAGTATTCCTGTTAGTATTGTTGAGGACCTAATTGCAATTAGACTGAACTTAGTGAAGACAAAAGCAAAGAAGGGTATTGATGCCACAGCCTTTAATTGATGTATGTTCTATTTTTCTGATCAATGTTTCTTTATATTGTTCCTTTCACAATTATAATTCATTTATTGATTATTTTGTTGCTATTCTTTACATTCCCATTAGTTAAAATGCACCTTGCACAATAATATTTGTCATGTTACCACTATGGTAATTTTTTTTCATTCAGTTAAGTTTCTTTTTTCTACTTAATTTTCTTGAATGCTTTTATTTTGAAATTTGGGTCATTCATTCATAATTCTTTTTGTGTACTTTCTATCTTTAATTAATATATATCTAATTTCTTAAAGAGCAGCTTGTTACTCAAACAGTAATTGTCATCTGTTCTAGCTTTCCTTATTGTTTTCATTATATTTCTGAAAGACTGTTTTTTAAGTTTTCTGAATTTTAATTATTTTGCAATTCAGTATCTTCATTTTGTACCTTGTATTTTTTGTCTTAAAGTACTTAGTTATTTTATGAACACAGCCACCTAAATATATATACAATAGTGTGTTTTCATGTTCACTTAAAACAAAACAAAAGAAAAAATTAAAATAGTTGCCTTCCTCAGAACTTCATTAATCTTCCAAAATAAGAACTTCTACCCATTATAGCTAAAATCTGACAGATGGAAAGATTAACTATAATATTTTTGTGAATCATTGTGGTGGCTTCTAGGAGATAGCATACTATTTTAAATTCCTGTACTTAGCTAATCCTTTCCATTATATTATTAAAATAAATACCTCATTTACTGTATTTATTTATTTATTTATTCATTCATTTATTGTCTGGATCTTCTAAAATTAGCCATTCTGTACTGCTTATCTTGTTTTGATTTATAGGTTTACTTGGAATTTCTCATCAAACCTGTAACAGAACTATCAGCATTTCACTATAAAACTCTACTTTTTTCACTCCCAGTTCCTCTTCGGTAAAGTTTTCTATTTGTGTCAAGTCTCTGTGATGCAAACCTCAATGTCTCAAATGTTCACCTAAATCTATGCTATTTGTCTAATTTATACCTAACTAAATTTCAATTGCCTCTTCTATTTTCCAGAATGGTGGGTATTTCCACTCAAGAAAGATAGTGAAGAGTCTAGCAGGTAAGACAAGAGCAGCTGAAATGACTTGCCTTTTCAGGTTAGAGTAGGCTGAAGGATAATTTCACTGTGTTTAACATCTTCCTCATGATGAGGTGTGGAGGGACAAGCATCAGTGTTACAATCATAGAGTCCTTAGAGATTATAGGAACCTTAAAAGGTCATCTTGTCCAACACCCCTGCAATGAGCAGGGACAGTCAGCAATAGATTTGGTCTCTCAGGTCCTGATCCAGCCTCATCTTGAAAGTCTCCAGAGGCGGGTCATTCACATCTGGGCAGCCTGTTCCAGCGCCTCACCATCCTCACTCTAAAAGACTTTTTTCTTATATCTAATCTAAATCCAATCTCTTTAAGCTTGAAACCATTTCCTCTTGTTCTGTCACCACAGTCCCTGTTAAAGAGTCTGTTCCCTTCTTTTCTGTAACTCCCCTTTAGATATTGAAAGGCAACTATTAGATCACCTCAGAGCTTTCTCTTCAGGCTGAACAGCCCCAGCTCTTTCAGCTTCTCTTCATAGGAGAGATGTTCCATTCCTTGGATAATTTTTGTGGTCCTACTTTGGACACAGTCCAACAGTTCTATATCTCTCCCGTACTGAGTACAATACTCCAAATGAGGCCTCACCAACATAGAATATAGGGGAAAGATCATCTCCGTCGCCCTGCTGGACATGCTACTTTTGATACCGTTGGCTTTCTGGGCTGTGAGGGAACATTGCAGGCTCATGTCCAGCTTCCCATCAACCAGTATCTCCATGTCTTGTTCAGCAGAGTTCCACTCAATCCTTTCATTCTCTGTCTTCTATCACTGGTGGATGTTGTGTGGCACCATGTCAGAGGCCCTCCTGAAGTTCAGAGAGATGACATCAGTGGCACTTTCCTCATCCACTGGTGCAGTGACACCATCATACATGGCCACTAGCTTGGTCAAACAGGATTTGACTTTGTTGAAGTGATGCTGGTTCTCTCGTATCCCTTCCCTGCCTTCCATGTGTCTTAGTATATTTTCCAGGATTATCTTCTTCATAATCTTTCCTGGCACAGAGGTGAGACTGAGAGGTCAGTAGTTCCTGGGGTCATCCTTTTTACCCTTTTTAAAAATGAATGAGATGTTACCTTTCTTCATGTCACCAGGGCCTTCACCTGATTACTACAACTCTTCAAGTATCATTAGGAGTGTCTTGATGATATTTGAAATTTATATTTAAAAATGATATTTGATATTCATCTCTCTGATGACAGCTATAGGACTCAAGGGAATGGCATGGAACTGCATCACAGGAGGGTAATGTTGGGTATTAGGAAATGTGTTTTTCTACCAAGAGGGTGGTTGGACAGTGAGTAAGCTATCCGCAGCAATGGTCATGGCACCAAGTCTGACAGAGTTCAAGAAGTGTTTGGGCTATACATACAGATATATAATTTGATTTTTGGTCTGTCCTGTGTGAAGTCAAAAGTTGAACTTGATGATCCTTATGGGTCCCTTCCAATCTCAGGTGTGCTTAGTATTAGCAATTTCCTTTTGTTGTTGTTGTTGCGGTAGTTGTTATCTGACTTTTCCATACAAGTCTAAATATATTGTAATTATCTTTATAAGTGTATACGGATAACTTTATCATTCTTAATAAGTTTAATCAATTTATTTTCCTTTGAAAAATGCATTATCTTGGTCAAGGAAGTTGGAAATTTCCCATCTGAAACACTATGTTTTATTTTCCAGAATTCTTTAAGAATTACTGTTCTGTGCTAGTTGACTCTGAAGGCAAGAATTTAAATTACACTAACCGTGAGACTACATGATTTAAATTGCTTAATAGCAATGTTGAGGGAGTTAAAAATGAATTAAATTTGACTTCTTGGCAGAGAATAGCAAAGAATACATTAATTTTTCCATCTCTTTTTTCCTAACTGTTCAAGTGATTGTAATTATATAACTTATTTCTCAAGCTTCACATGTCTGTGAGAGACACTTGAGATTCTTCAGAAGAACTGAGAGATTTATAATGAAGTTATTAATTTGTATCTATAAACAATTTACAGATCTCAAATATAATAATAGTTCTTTAACCTTGCTGGTTATGTTTTTGTTTGTTGTTTTTTGTTTGTTTGTTTGTTTGTTTGTATGGTGTAATCATGGTATCTTCAAGGTATCTTCTGACTATGATGAATTAGAAATGCCATGTAAACTACCTTAAGCTCAAGCAGTCTTCACTGGGGATCTGAGTATACTCAAGATGATCCTCTTGGGCTATTATTTACTATATCCACATATTCAATCCGATGATTACAGTAACTCTTTCTGTAACTCCTTAACTCCTATAGTGAAGTAAGCTTCACTATATTTTGAAGAAGTTGGGAACATCACATGTGGTCTTGTAATGAGAATTAGTGCTCAAAGGGATCTTGTGTTGCTCAGTATTTTTGGAGTAGAACGGTTTGTTCATAGGATCTAGCAGGGAAGTGTAATCAGTATTCTTTGAGGCCTCGGGTATAACAGAAAAGCCAAAGGAGGAAGTTGGGAAAAATTGGGAAAACACAGTCACACCTCTAGGAACTGAAATAAATTTCCTGGTTTTTTGCTTTGCCCTTCATTTGCTCACATCTTCTCCTTTCTTTTTTTTTTCCTTCTTGTCATGGATTTATGATTTTTGTTATCAATATTCCACATCAAAACATCATGGAGAGTTAATGCTCCAGTTCCATGGATTGTTGATATTTCTGAGTACCTGGTTCTCAGAAGAGAAGAACTACATATCCCAGAAGACTTTCAGTGTTCCATTTCTGTTTCCTTTTTAGAGAAATCTCTGTGGCATGTACTCCCTAGCAATCTCACCTGCAGCATTAGAGTAAGACCTTTGGTTTTGGACATGCTCTCATTTTATTTGATTTATAAGCCTCAATTCTATTTATACTGTAGTACACTTTGTTATCTTGCATTACGATATCAGAGTTAGTAAACTAGTTTTCTCCCTTAGCTTGTTCCTGTTGTTTTGTTTTTAGATGCATCTCCCTAGCTTTTCTCATTTTCTCCCAGCCCCCTTTCCCCAGACATGGGTCCGTGGGTCCCCCTGCCCCATTAGTCACAGAACTGGGCTGAACAGGTCCATAAAAAGTTGACACATTTCTTCATCAGTCTTCCAAAGTTCTTTACAGTTGTTTGCATTGTGCACTTTATTATGTTGACCTATTTTTATCATTTTCATTTACTAATTATAAAAGGTAGACAGAAATTCATACTATTATTTCTATGTCTCAGTTTTTTTTAAAGTACACTTTCAACTGCAAACGTTTACTACAACAATTCTCCCTCTTTCCCTTTCTTTCCATTTCTTTCTCCTTTCTTTTCCTTCCTTCCTCCTTTCTTCCAAAACAATGCAAAAAAAGCCAATATTTTAATGAACTAGCCTGCATGTGAACAGCTGAAATGTAACACCTATACAAAGTGCACAAATGAGCATTCTATATAAAACAATAAATAAGATGGCAAATTTGTCCCATTACAACCAAGCTGTCTAAACTAGGCCCATATTTTTCATGACAATACATCATCTACAAATATAGGTTCTTCTGTGTCTAGAATAGAAAAAAAATTGTGTGTCCTCTTTGATAATTACTTCAATTTATTAATTTATTATTTACTTGTTACTATAGTCTCATTGCCACAACTTTCTTTCAGCTACTCAAATTAGTAGATTTCTACTACCAGCATTGAAAAAAATACACAAAAATAACATGTTTTATTGGGGTTATTTCAAATTGTAGAATCTTAAAGTGAGTACCAGTGAATATCACCTTTCTTCAGGTAGCTATACATTTGATGGGCAAGGAAACTCATAGAACTATTGTAATCAACCTGTTGACAAAATTATGATTTGTGAATGCTAAATAAACAACACAGTTAATCAAGTTTTTCTTTTCTTATTATAGTAAGTAATATGCTACTCTTCTGTTGGGATAATAGCTTAATGGCATATTTCATTTCCTGTGATAGATGTTCTACAAAAGGATATAATTGGTTTGAGTGTGAGGTGGATTTTTAAAATAAGTGCCCAGCAGTGAAGTACATTAAAATTCACTTGAAACTCAATGCTAGTACTGAGTTCACGCTTTTGGGAAAAATAGGTGTTGCATAAATCATATTTTACAGGTCTGAATCTGCAGTAATAGAAATTGGTTCTGCAAGTATTCTACAGATATACACTCTTGCTTTTGTTTCTGTGGTTGCTACCTTGGCATTTGGGCATTGGTCCATAGTCATATTTAAAATCAAAGACACATACAACTTAAGCTCTGTAATACGAATTGTAACTTTCTCATTTATTCCGACACTCTTATTAGTGTTATATTATCTGAAAAACTGTATGAGGAGTCCTGCCTTTTCTGTCTGAGCCTACCTCCAAATGATACTTCAGTTGTTCAGGAGTGTCTACAGAGCTCATAAACTCTGCAGGGCTCTTTGAAGTCGTAGCTTCAGTAAAGAAGGGAAATGGGGAAACTTGAGGTACTTAAATTTTTTGCATCTTAAATTTTTTGCATATCTTCCCTGATGAATGCTTGCCATGCAGCCCTTATTCATTTGGTTTGGTAGGAGGGGTTGCAAAGAAGGGAAGCAATGCCCCTCCCATTTAAACAAAGATAGTCACAAGTCTATGGATCCTGATGTGATGCATGCCAGAATCCTAAGGGAACTGGCTGATGTAATTGCCAAGCCACTGCCTATGATATTGGAAAATTTGAAATAAAATTCAAATTTGAATATTTGAAATTTGAAATTTGAAAACTGGGAATTACCAACCTGTGAGAATATTATTACTACTGCAAAGAACTTTCATTTGGCATTGGCAATTCTTTGTTATGTTATGTAATTGGGATGTGAAAGGTGAGAAGGGCCCCATAAGTGAAAGTAAAAAGGCAAGAAGGCTTCACAGTGACTGAGAATAAGGGGGCTGAAGGGGAATAGTTAGAAATAGTTTAATGAAGCAAGAATGTAGAGCTTGTTAGAAAAATAAGAGATGGTAGACACTGTGACTGGGATAGTGAGGGGGATGAAGGCCATAAAGATAAGGGTTTGAGAACAGCCGGAGGACATTTGGCAGGGAGGTGATTAGATGTCCACAGGGCAAGAAGAAACCGGCTGGGGAGGATGCCCCCCAAAAAGGTCAGAAGTTTACAGTGAAAAAGGTCATAAACTTTCGCAAGGATGACAAATCTTTATCCCACGACCCACTATGCACGTGCAAGAGTGGAGGGTCTGCTATATGCATCCGAATTCTGGGAAAACTATTGATTATATACTAGATCAGCCTATATCTGTAGCATGATTTTTCCTGACAGTGTGCAAGTTAGGTGGATCTGTTCCCCTTGCACCCGGTGTCTGCCCAGCACTGAATAAACTGGACCTGCTGTGTAATCTTACTTGGGTTACAGAGTTTGATTCCGCACGTCAGATATATTTGTGTTGTGTTGACCCTGTCTAGCTATCAGAAGACCACCCAACTCAATTTTCTCACTGCCTCTTCTCAGGTCTAGATGGGGAAATAAGATTTTAAAACTCATGGACAAAAATAAAGACAGGAAGGTCACCTGCTAATTGCCATAATGGACAAAACAGACTTTACCTGGAGAAGATTCAGTGACTTTGGTGTCTGTGGGGTTGATTCTTACTGTTTTTTGCTCCTTCTCACTACTGCTGTGTTGCATTTTTTACCTTAACTACATTGTGCCAGATGCACCACAACCTTCGCTCTGGTGTTCAGTCCTGTCTTATGGTGCCATTGGAGGTGGCTGGAAGCACCTCTGTTCAGCATGAAGAAGTCTATGGCATCTCCTCAAATCTCCAAAGGCTTGTCATGTAAGCCCAATACAGTTTCGTAACAGCACATCTCTAGTCAGGCAAGAATTTTTATTCTGACTGGATTTTTCAATGGAGAAAAGTAAAAGGAAAGCTTAGAAAAAATGGAAAGGGAACATACTGAATTTTTATTCTAAGCTATTAACGAAGGAACTTACTGGAAATAAAACTGGATCACTCTGCCTTGCATTTCAGTTATTTTATGTGGAGCGTCATATAATAATAGAGTTTAGATCATCCCAGAAGAAGAGAAGGAAAACACATTTCAGGTAGTATATCAACATGTATCCTTTTTAGAGAATGAGTTATCCAAGGTATACATTTGTAAACATATATTTAAAAAAAGGTGGTAATTACAGAAACAAATTAGCTAAATGCACTAGACTGTTTCACAGAATCAAAACATTCAATTAGAAATTATCAGTGGGAAAAAAAAGAAAAAAAAAGCTCATATATTTATAACCGTGAATGAAAAAATGTCTAACAGGCCATGCTTTCTTATCCATGAAGCCAAGAAAGAAAAGTTTATGATAAGTGGGAAAAAAAAATTGTATACACATTAAATTTTTCCTTCTGAAGATTTTGTTACCTTTATTTTACTTTATTTTATTTTATTTTATTTTATTTTATTTTATTTTATTTTATTTTATTTTATTTTATTTTATTTTATTTTATTTTATTTTATTTTATTTTATTTCTAATGCTTGTGTGTGTTTATGCCTCAGAATTAGCCTTTGTTTTTCTAATTAGTGTTAGTAATGACTGCTTATTATAGTAAGTAGTACCATATCCAGTCAAAGATGTTCAAAAAGCAATTGAACTATATCAACATCTTGAATTTGCCCTTAAGAAATGAATTTAAAAGACTACAGTTCATTTTGCCTTGAGAATATTTAATATTCATCTAGCTGTTTCCAAATGAATCCAACTTGCACATTTACTCAATAGAGGACATGAAAGGACAATATTCATTTGGCAGATTTCTCTCAAACTTCCTCCCATCAATCATGCATTTTGTATACTATTCAGTTTGAGGTTGAAGGCACAGAGCTAATGTGAATGTTGTACAAAAGCCAACTGAACTAGAAAGAACAATGCCAGCTACATGCCAGTGTTTTCATTTTATGATCAAATGTCTTACAGTTCCAGAAAGCAAAAGGCATTTAATAAGCTTGTCTGGCAAGAAGGATCAATTTGCTTGTTTAGGAGAACTAGCAAAAAGAAGAAATGAATAGAGACTCATGTGTCAATCAGTTCATTGAACAAAAGTTGAATATTATGCATAAAATTAAATTTATGAAAGCTCAGGTTCTAAAAATTAAAACAATACTTTTATTGTATGTTTTAGGACATAAAACTAAAGTATCTCTCAATAACACAGTTATCCAAACAAGTGGATAATGAACACTGATAATAGTAGGCTAACTGTATTGTATTGTATATATAATACCATGTATTTTTGGTAGGTGTCTGCTGCAGGAGAAGAACAAATAGATGGAGTCCCTCTCCAGACAGAAACCATCAGTCTCATGTTTGATGGTCCTGGTCCTCACGAGAAACTTAAATCACCTCTATATGTGTTGTAGGGACAAAACAGGACAAAACAACAAAAGCAACTCAGGAGCTCCATGGAGTGCATTGACACAGGATGAATGACAAGTAGCAGAATTTCCCTCCTTGATGATATTAAAAAGCTGTCTGGACATTGTCCAGGGAATTCTTCTTTAAATGACCCTACTTCAGCAAGGAGAATGGCCAAGATGACCTACAAAAGTCTCTTCTAACCTCAACTGTTCTGTGATTCTTATTTCATTACTATAACCTGTGTTTCTCAAAGGAAATTGCTATATTTTACAGTTTTCTTCACTATGGATATTTGCATTTTAAACATCTAAAAAGAGCGTTTTTCTTTATTTATTTTTTTCCTTTTCTTTTTCTTTTTTTTTTCTTTTTTAATCAAACTATAATACACTATTGATAATTTTACAACCATAGAAAAGCTTTCAAAATCCTAGTTGAAAAGAAGTAAATCCTGAGTATAAGAATTTAGAAAAATTAATGCAGGATCTAAGTCGTGATGAAGACTTTTAAATATTTACTTCTTTAGCATTCATAATTTAAAAAACACTTTTAATTTTGAAAAGGAAGACAATAAAAAGTGTGTAATCAGAGGTGTGTAATCAGAGGTCTGTACTCAGTTGTCTAATATTTAAAGACATGTTTAAATAATCTCTCTTAAACTAAATGGGATTGGGAAGTGTATTTTAAAAAATAACGTGTAGAAAGTAGACTTCAAAGAATCTCAGAGAGCTAATAAGTATCTTTATCTCTCTATATAGTTTATCAAAAATCTTTATCTGCACTTCTAATTAAAAATATAATATCTCAAATAATTAAAGGAGTATTCTGAAACATCATTTCAGGTAAAATAGAAATTATTTTTCATTTTGCAAAAGACAAGATAGGTTAGTTCTCTTCAGTAATAATAAAATAATTGATTCTGCTCCCCAGAGTGAATTTTAATATTGCATTCAAAGAAAGCTCCCCTCCCCTACACCCAGTCTTTACTGAATTTGCATAACGAAACATCTCAGTGTGTGGTCAAAGACAGATTATGACCTGATCAAAAAATATCGTATTGAATTTTTCAGAGATTTGTTTGTTTGTTTGTTTGTTTACTGCACATTTAATAAATTCTCATAGGGCTCATCTGTGTCATCCACCAACTTTTTTACTGACATCTTATCCTCTCCCATTCCAATGAGAATGCATTAGCATTTATAATGCTAGGTGAAGTACATTACATGGAACGGAGCCTCTCTGGAAACTGTTTAGAGTAATTTCATCACTACATGATGCACCCTCTCATGCAAATCAGAAAATAGAACAAGTGAAAGAGCTTGTACAGTAGTAGCACTAATTAGCTCTGAAATATAGAACAGCTCATGAAGGAAAACCAATTACAGTAGATTACAATGTAAAAGCTTTGTATACATTTACATTTTGAAAGAAATGAAATGAAGTTGTGGAATCTCAGAAGGCCTTAATTGAAAAGTTCAAGCACATTTAATTTTAACAAAGTTAAATCTAAACTATGTTCATAAAGCCATACCACCTCAATCTAATTAATGGTGCAAATGTGTGCAATTCAGATTGTGGGCGGATTCCCACAATCCAGTTGCAAATGCCTTTAGTTCTAAAAAGTTCTGAAACTAAATTCCTAGATATTTTTTTTTTTCCCCATTTTGGTCAGTTTCAATCTGAAATCTATTTTGCCTAATTTTATTAATGCAATTTGAAAATATGGTTATTTCAAGGCATATTTTATATGTCTCAAAGTTATGTTATTTCTTATGTATTTATTGACAGAAATAAAATAAACACTCTAAATAAAAATATTGTACATTCAAATTAGCTCTAAATTGATTAAAAGGAAAGCAGGGCAATTAACTACTTCTGTCAAAGTTATGAGTTACTTTTATTTTATAAGTTAAATATTATTTATAAGAACCACTGCATCATAAAAATGTCACTTTACTGATAATGCAAAAGTGTAGCAGTAAGTAAATGCACAATCATGAATGAATTATGCTCAAACCAACCAACCAACCAAACAAACAAAAATGAACTAAATGTGTGTAATATATATTTTAAAGTCCTGGGGAAACTAATCTGAAGCAATAAATAAATACTGACATCCTATATATATGAATCTTGTGGAGAGACAGAGGTGGAGTGAGAAAAACTTCTACTGAATATAAACAGCTTTAAAATCTTGCAGAGAAAAAGTATCTGACGATACTTAGAAAACTTCTTTGGACAATCAAAAAGGACCACTTTACTAACATTACAGGAAGGAAGAAAAGTACTATAAATATGTCATTGTTTTGATTTAGAAACCATAACAATATGTCATTCATTTTAGAAATGAATTGAAAATTTAAGTGCTTCACAGCTAGAACAAAAAAAATTCTGTTAAGATCATACACTGTAATAAATGTTAACTATTTAAAAACTATAATAAATTTGTAGAATGAGAAACCATTGTAAGAGAAGGGACTGGAGATTATTTTTTTATTGTTGAAGAAAAGTAACTGCGTAGTATCTTGAACTCTTTTAGTTTCATCATGGGAATTTTGATTTCAGCTTCAATTAAAGTGTGTTGTTGATTACAGTAAACGGAAGGCGTGATATCAGTAATGCATGCAGCAGAAGACATAAACTTCAGTAAAAAGCATTTTTTGTTTTAAGTCCTTTCAAAGAAAATTGCTGTATGAATTCCAATATCTCTCATGCTGATGATATATTCTTATATATTTAAACTTTATTGGTTAGAGATTTTGAGAAACAGGGACACAAAAAATTGGAATATATATAACTTATCGAAAGTTATTGGGATTAAACTATTAACAAAACTTGTACAAGTGTATTATTTTGATATCCTTTTACTTTCTAGTTAACACTAGATCATTAAAAATGCTCAGTCCAGGAAAGAACTGAGGCTAACAATTTCCAGCAATATTGAAGCATGAGGAAGAAATAGTTGTAGAACGTATTGCTACTTTTTTGATGTATACATCTCAGACCTGTCAGTCTCAATGCCTCCAGGAACCTTCTGAAGAAAACAGATCCTGATTATAATTTTAACATTTCTCAGATGAACTGATGCATAGATAGATCTCCATCGTATAGGCATAAAGCTGTTGAATTGAAAAGTTGTATTAAAAATAATAGCTTTAAGGCTGGGAAAAGGAGTCAATTGTATAAAAACAACAAAACCAACAAAAACAACAAAAACCTAACAAGCAAAACAAAGGAAAACAAAGAGACAGTTACAAAATATTAGCAGAATTAACTTCAATTTTCAAATAAAAATGGAGAGTAGTTTTAGGCTAGAAGCTGACCATTTTCTCTTTTTCTACTAGCCACTTTAATAGTAGTAATATTTCTTTATTCAGTCCATGGCATTTGCTCATATGTGAACTATACATAGTTGATCTGCAAAAGTGGCACTCACAAGTTCTTCAGAGTCCATCTGTACCAGAGCTGCAGAATGCAGAAAATCTTTGTTTTGGTGTTAATTTCCTTTGCTGTGTATTTTATATGCACTCAAGTTTGTCACTGATGAACTTATAATGGTTTTCTTAGATGTATTACCAGAGCTCAAGCTGTGCACCCAGGAACCTTTGAAAATGTCTGTTTTGCAATGGGAAACTTCAGTAGTTTAGTATTTAGCTGTCTCTGCATATGAGTTGCATGTTTCATACCAACAACTGTCATGAACTTCACTGCTGGTAAAGTGTGTTTGAGAATGTATGAAGCAATAGCAGATCACAACAAATCAAACCTTGGTTCTTCTCTCTTTCCTGTCATTATTTGTAACTGAATATCCAGAGTAACAGCGTCCATTAGAGTCCCAGTGGTGGAAGTCAGAGTATTTTTCCCTCCTTGATGTCGGATTACTGACATGTTTTTCTGATGCTATGCATTCTATTCAGACTAAAGCTGGTAAAACATGGCTTACTGTGTGTAGTTTTAACACTAAGAACCATTGTCATTTTTCTAATTCAATTGATTTCTATTTCTATAGTTTTTGGTAAATGAATACTAAAGACTAGATATACTTTTAATTTCATTAGCACCATTTTAATCTCAAATTGCTTGTTAGGGCTAACAGCCTCTTTCCCAAAATTCATTTGTTCCTGCTTCCAGAATGGAAAACATCATCTGTTTTGTCCTCTTTCTCCTTTTTTTCTCCAGAAGCTGCAACTTAAGAAAGTTACATCCTTGAGGCTCGCTAAAAGTAGTTAGAATCATTATATATGTGTAAGCTGCTTATTTTATGGTCTGAATGGAGAAGTGATGCTACACATAATTACTGGGAAGTTTCTTGTATGTAAATCAAACACAATGAATTCCAGCCACCGCCAGTAGCTGCAATAACAATTGTTGGCAGAATATCCTGAAACAGCACAAACACAAGGGAAGCATTTATAGCATAACAGAAATCACAGAATTGTTACAGTTGGAAGGAACCTCTGGAGGTTGCCTGGTTCAACCACCCTGCTCAAACAGGACCACCTAAGGCGCTATCCTCTGCACCATGTCCAGAGAGCTTTTGAAATATCTCCAAGGAGGAAAGCTCCACAATCTGGGAGACCTGTGCCAGTGCTCATCACAGACATAATTAAATAAGTGCTTCTTTATGTTCAGATGGAACCTCTTCTATTAGTTTGTTTCCATTGCTTCTTGTACTGCCACCATGAGCTACTGAAAAGAGCTCTTCATCCTCTTTACTGACTCTGACAGGATCCCTTGTGAGCTTTCGCTCAGCTGAAGAGTTCCAGCTTTCTCAGACATTCATCTGCTATACTGAAAAATCCATAAATGGACACAGTGTGGCCCCACCATTGCTGAACAGAGAGAATCACCTCGTTTGAACTGCTGTTGATTAATAAAGATGAAGAAACATTCACGGGTAATCTTTGTTACAGGCAAAGAGTTATTACGTGGGAGAATCTTGAGAGAGAGACCTTTCAGTTCTCTATCTTTCTGTTGCCCACACTATACCAAAAATCTGGAGGACTCATGTAGCTAATTCTTTAAGGACTTTCAAAACAATGCTTTTTTTCTTTTTTTGCTTTTTTTTTTTTTTCCCCACACTTAAAATGGTATCTTCAAAGTTGCAACTGGGACATATCATATTAGGCGATCTCATAGTCTATGCTACTTGAAAGGAATATGTTTATTTTAAATACTTTTCCTAGTAAATTCCTTATGTTTTTCCATTATCTTAAATAATGGTTTTCCTGTTACACAGATGTGAAAGCATAATTTGAAATATGTCATAGTTCAACATGACTGAAATTTACATGGTTTATACATAGCTTTAGTTTATAATTAAAAGTAAGAAGAAGAAGGAAAAAAAAAAAAAAAAAAAAAAAAAGAGTAAATGAAGTGGTACATCCCTAGTAGGAAGATCAGCTACCTAGAACCATGAAGAGTATACTAAAGATAGATCAAGTAGAAATTCTGTGACAATAACGTTCAAATCCTGGAAGCTCAGCAAGACCTCTTGAGGATGGAGAACTTTATTTTCTCCTTTTTAATTGATAATCATTGGGCTACCATGGAAAGCCAACGGAGTCTCCACTGTTGATCCATCTACGAAATATTCCATATGACACCTTACTTAATTGGGATGGACAGGCAAAAGTCTTCCACAACACTTGCACAAGTTACCACAACAAAATAATGAAATAGATTACATTTTCCCTCACACACATTTTCCAAGTTTTGTTTTGTTTTGTTTCTTTGTTTGCTTGTTTGTGCTATTGTTTTTGATGCTAATATGAATTCTGGCTAAGACCAAATTTAATTATTCTTATTATTTATTTATGTACGATCTACTGGCTTATTTGTTTCTTCTATGTTACTTAGGAAACTAAATTGCTAATCATGGCTGGATTCAGCTCATGAAAGAATAAAGTAAATTTTGATTACAATGATCACATAAGCAAGCAAGTAAACCAGAAATACTCCTGAAAGTTATGTGACTTAAAGATTTGAAAATGACAAGATTTACATAAGACTTAGTGCAGGATAGTGAGAAATTTATAAACTTAGTTGTGCACATGTGCACAAAAATAATTTCTCCCTGGTATATTACTCACCCTTCCTCCTCATCAACATTTTTCAGCAGATGAGTTTTGATCCTTGAAGAATCTACTCTGAGAGATGTCCCAGCTCAGGGGTACCCTGAGAATGTCCCAGCTCATGGGAAGATCAAGATTCACAGCCCACTGTGATCCTGGAAAATTCTAGGGGCTCTTTAGTTAGGACCAGTAGTTACAAGACCATGAGATGACTGTCTTTACTCAATAACTTTTCATTTGGGACATAATTCAGTTGAGGTTATTTTGGAACTGTCCACCAATTGCACAATTCCAGTACTTCTGATGTTGTATGGTTCTGCTTCTGTCAAGATCAGGCTACAGTCCAGGCAGATGGAGTTCCAGGTACAGATAGGTACTAATTGCCCCAACTCAGTGCACAGTAAGCAATAGAAGAACAAAATGCTGGCTTATCCTGAGATGGGAGAGTGATCCAGAGAGTCTGAAACACCACAGTCCATCCCAAGACTGAAATTGGTTTCCTCAGTGGTGGTGTACCTAAACAGGTAATGATTATTTCTTTGATTTCATGTGCTCAATATAATTAACTGAAAGTTTAAATGGTTTTACACGCATGAGAGAGATCTTTCAGGAGATTCTTTTACTTTACCAATTTGAATACATGCATCTATGAATGTATAATCATAAAAGAAAAAATATAGTTTCCTTTATTTACTCCTTTTTGGTTTTCTTTCACAAATATTGCTATTGAAAATATAGGATTTCTTTTTTTTCCTTGTGACATTTTTCAAAGCTTTCTCATTTACTATTAAAACACGTGAAAAGATTTTTCCCAAAATGTGCAATAATTTAACAGTACTGAATGTAAGCCCATCATCTGGAAACCTTAAAGAGAGAAATAACCATTTAAATTTCTAAAAAATGTTGCATGATATTATAAAATGTGACTAAATTTCTACTATCCCTTCTGATTTAAACAAATAAACAAACAAACAAAAAACATAAATTCATATCAGTATACTGAATCCTTGAGTGTAAATTGAATTTTAACCTAATTATAGGGCTGTAAAAGCATGTCTGTGACTCAGACACATTATTGGATGGAAGAGTAAAAGCATTCATTTTGTGTAAGAGATTTCAGTTGTGCAGATCTTCTTAGCTAGCAAGGCACACAATTCAAACCGAGGTGAGCAAGGATAAAAATAGTTTAATTTAGTGCACTAAAATATTTCTATTTTAAGGATTTTGAAAAGTCTGTGTTCCTGATTTTTAACCATTCAGCTTATTCTGAAGAATGAGGATCAAATCATAAACCTTAACTAAGCAAAACTTGTTTTTGTTTGTTTTTTACTTTACTTCTTTTGCTAGCTATTTAGCTGGGAGAGTGGGTATTGGGTCCAGGGGATATAAGTCCT
>JAPSGF010000059.1:4362401-4401309 GCA_035772895.1 Perdix hodgsoniae | reverse complement strand
GCAATCAAGAATCATAATGATCATCTAACCAACAGTGCTGAACATAAAATATACTTGGAATTTTTTGAGATTTCACTTATAGATGTATATTTCTGTTCTTCTTCATTCTAATGGTTTTGGTTTGCAGTTTGGTTGCTTTACAACTCATGATTCTTTAAGTAAAAGAGAAATTATGCCCATAAATACATATCCTTTATCAATGTTGAAATACAAAAAAGTACATCATTTAATAAATTAATTTTGATATATATAGTACGATATAGAATACAATGACATGTTTAGAGAACATTTTAATAAGAACTGAATCGTTAAAAATAGTTTAACTATAAATAATAAAAATTTCTGGGCTTTAAGGCATTCTATGTCTAATTGAAACGTAAGTATTTGATCAATTCTTCTTCCTTGTTTCTTAGGTTTTATTTAATTTTATTCAAGTTATACTTATTCAAGTTAATGCATATATTTATTCAAGTATATACATACGTAATATATATATATACATATAAATCTATATGTATTAAAGTCAAATTTATTCAAGTATAAGTAATAAAATACATTTAAGACATGCTTTAAAATAAGTTTATAAAAATTCTGATGTATTCTATGCTTTCTGAAGGCATAGAAATAGCAACTAAAATGTTTAAATAAGATATATTTTTAGTATATAGGCATCACGATGTTAATTTTGTTCCTTATTTTGTCTTTTTGACTTTGATGTGCAGATTTTTGTTATTTTAAAGACTTGTCACATAAAAAGGATATTTTTATATCACAGCTGCTTCTCTCATCTATAACGATGCTTTCCTAATCTGAATAAGGTTTCTGTATTCTTATTATCAGGAAAATGAATACTTATAATAAAATACTGTGTTAATATCAATCTTCCTTTAAATAAAGTTAGCAAAATTATAATTTCATGAATATTTTAATTCATGTGTTATCATGGAATAATGGAAGCTACTCAGGCATTACACCACTTTTTATTTCTGTAACAAATGCATTTCAGAAATAAAAGGGAATCTGTCAAATAGAAACTGTTTAGTCCAAGGTGGCATTGCTTTTATCTCTGCAGCATTTGTACCTTACGGTGGACTCATATAGGTTTCATTTAAAACAGTTACCCATTGTCTTATCAATGCATACTCTATTAATGATTTTCTTTCTATCTTTCTTGTAGGTCCTCTGTATTATAAGACCACAACAAGGTGTGCTAGGGGCCTTATCTTCTTGAATTTGGAAAATTTGAACTTTCTCAAGCCTCTCTTCATAGACTAGGTGCTCTGGTCATCTGATCATCTTTGTGACTCTCCTTTAAACTTGCTTTGATAGAATCATAGAATATCCTGATTTAGAAGGGATCTACAGGGTTCACTGACTCCAACTCCTGGCTTTACACAGGACCACTCAAAAATCATACCCTATGTCTGATAGTGTTGCTTCTTGAACTCCAGAATGCATGGTGCTGTGACTGCTGCCCTGAGGTGGCTATTCCAGAGCCCAGCCATCCTCTCAGGGAAAAACATTTCCCTAATGTCCAAGTTGACCGTCTCCTGAGTCCCAGTTTGTATATGTATCTAGGGTTGTCCCAACACAGATGCATTTACATTTGTTAAATTCCATGTGGCTTGTGGGTCCATGTCTCTCTTCTGTTAGGTGCCCCCAATCTGGGTGCATATAATGATTAAGATGTAAATACCACAACTTTTTTCAAGTCTAGTAGATATATTTTCTGTTTTAACCAAACTTGTAAAGAAAAATAACTCTGATGAGCAAGAAGTCACACATGGTTTTAATTCACTGTAACATCAACTTTCCACCACATGAATTACTGTATTTCCAAGTGAACAAAAGCTTTTTAAAGCAGCATTGACAATGATGCCTAATTATAAATATTTTAGAAACATACCTAATGCTTTTGCTAAGGTTGTTTTACTATTTATTTTTCTAAAAACTACACTACATCTTGGTTTTATCTAGCTACCCTGAGTAATGATTCTTGACAGACACTGTAAAAAAAGCAGAGGGAATTAACTTATTAAAGTTTCCATTGTTTTTGTTAAACAGGTTGCTATAAAATAAATGCCCTCCATGACTCTTATAATATAGGCATATTGCCTAATAAAATTCCCTGAATTGTATCTCCTGCAAATGATGTAGTAAAGAAATAAATATATAACAGTAAATGTAAAAGAAGATGATTGAAGGCAGAGAATTAAAAAAATTGTTGCTCTGGCTTATACCATACAATTATGGACATATAAAATAAACATGCTCTTTTTTGGGAATGTATGATTTTGTTCTGCAACATTTTCAATAAGTCAATGATTTTTCAGTGCACTAGACCACTGAAAAGTTAATCTTTAGGCTTTTTCGTTTCTATTTAAATCTTTAATCAATTTATCAAAAGTAATGGAATTTGAAAAATGTACAAATATGCACATTAAATTTGAAATTTTATTGGTTTTTTTGTTTGTTTTGTGTTTTGTTTGTTTGTTTGTTTGTTTTAATGCATACTCCAGGTTTTATGTGGGAGCAGTTTTCAGTCTTTCACGAATTACTGATAACACACAATTGCAATTGTTGAAACACCTGAAAGATTTTTTTTTTTTAGTAGGAAAACAATATTCAGCACTTATTTAAAGTGAATATCACCTCAAAGAAATAACCTCTAATCTTTTGATGGTTCCATTTGAATATAAGGGAGAAAATTATTTGCTATGAGTGTAAGGGTATGTAGAAGGAGAGTTCCTGCTTATGTAGGAGTATCTGGTCAAGGACCTTTTCCAGTGCAACTACAATTAATGAGAAAGGTAGGAAGTAATGAGAGCTAAGTATGGACAGTCCCATTAATCAGTGAGAGCATGTGAGAAGCTAGAAATGTTTATTCTGGCAGAATTATCTGATTGAAGACTTCTGAGTTGTAAGACAACATCCAGGAAATCTGGTCAGTTGTACTAATTGATAAAGAAAGGGGTAGAACATAGGAATGTTTATTCAAGCAGGGTTATCTGAGTGAGAATCTCTGATCAAGGTGGTAAAAAGCAGAAAAGGGGGGAAAACAAACAAACAAACACGAATGCTGCAATACAGTCCTGACCAAGTAGGAATTTAGACAATGATAAGAAACAAACCCACCAGTCACACTAGCTAATCTGCCAGCTAGCTAGCTAGCAACAGGTCCACTTCCAGGAAGATCAATTTGGACTTTGCATTGGATAAGTCTCTGACAGGGTGGGGAAAGAGTTTGGACTGGGGGTGTAGACAATGCAGAGCTCTTTAAGCTTTGAGGGGTTGTACAGGGGAGCAGGAAGAACAAAAAGGAGAGATAGGTAGAAAAGTGTATAAAATTTCTGGTCATGAGTAAAACTGGGTCAATCAGTAAGCTTGTTTGTCTGAGTCTCTTGCCTGGTCACTGAAATCTGCTGTATCTTCTTATTTCTCTCATTACGTATTTTCTTAATTGTCTGCCTCCATATCCGTGCACTCTCAATTGTGTGTATTCGTACAGCAAGGACTACATGACAACTCCTGGTAAGACCTGTGGGTGTTTGGGTGAAGGCTGGTGGCAGCAGTAGGAGTTAGGCTGGGGGAGAGGGCACCACAACCTGTGGTGTCAGCTACTGAAGTGAGCACGTGGGCTCAATATCACATGCTGGTGGGATCTGTGTGTTTGTGAGTGGAACTAGTGCCAGCTACCAAAGGCTGTCAGCTGTCTATATCTATTTTGATGTTTAAAGCAAATCCTGTTGAAGACAGCTCCTGGCTGGGGCAACCTGTGTTATCATTCATATAATTATCATGTCCTTGCCTGTGTGTGTCTTTGTATTTCTGGGTTACTTGCTCAACTTTGCTACTGTTTAAACCTGCAGAGAGGAAATCAGTAATCAAGTTCCCCAGACTGAACTGAGACCTTAGGTTTCTGGGCGCCAGCATGGGCCCCAGCAGCTGGGTGGTAGCAGTTCCGAGTTTGGTGACCAGAAGTGAGAGCTGCATGCTTCACTCGTTATTTCATTTAAGTGACAAGGACAGAGGGTTTGCTACAGGTTTACCAGAGGCTGTAGACTCTGTATCCTCACAGATACTATGAAGGACATGAAAGGGGACATAGTGTTCTAGGTGACCCTACTGTAACAACATGAACTCCAGAGATCCTTTCACATTTCAATCTTTCTGTGATTCTATGATTTTATAATTCTGTGATACTCCAGGACAGAGCTGTACTCTTTCATTTTGCCATGACATCCTGCTTAATTGAAAGACTATAGAAGTCTTCACATATGCAAAATGAATTGTGTTAAAAAAGTTTTATTAGGTATTTTTTAGTTACATTATGTGTGGAGTTTGACTGACTTCATACAGGTATCAAAGTAGATTAAGAATTACATCCAGAAAAAAATCTATTTCTTACTTTGATAATAAAGTTACCAGAAATGGCCAAATTGAACATGCATCTTAATAATCTTCTATGAAATGATAATAATAGTATATTAAATAATAAGATGAAAGATGGCTCATTCAAAATGGAAAATAATTAATTTTACACAAGCACGTGCTATTAAAAAAAAAAAAGTAATTTTTAAATATCAGTGTTGGCAGAAAAGTCATAGAATATGAGGATCTCTCATACTTGAAAGATAAAAATAAAAATATCCTGTATTAACCAAATTTAGTAAGATGAATCATGGTTCATTTTTGATGTAAAGAAATTTGACTATGTTGAAGTAAACCAAAGGAAACTAGAATCTACAGTGATTAGACCTACTAAAATGAAAGAAGCCATCTTTTCTTTAGATATTAAAATATATGTATGTATATCTAAGTGAATGCAAGACATTGGTACAAAAATTAGCAGCATTCTTCTTTATGTTGTTTCTATTATTATTTTCTTGCCTCTGCTTCTTTATTCTAGAAACAACTTTCTTTTTTCTTTGTTAATTAAAAGATGTCTTGAGATCCAGATTCAAACATAAAACCTGCTGGAATCAGATATCAGATCTTGTACTTTATTATGTGCTATCTAATATGTGTATGCAAACTGAGAAAAAAAGTAACTCGTACTAAATACTTAATTCAAATGTACTTAGAATCATAGAATCATAGAATTATTAAGATTGGAAAACATCATCTAGTGCAACCATTCAACTACCATCAGTATTTTACCTCTAAATCATGTCCCTTAGAACCATATCTAAATGTTTCTTGAACACCTCCAAGGATCTGTGACTCAGCCATGTCCCTGAGCACCCTGTTCCAGTGTCTGACACTCTTTTTGAGAATTTTTTTTTTCCTAATATCTAACCTCCTCTATCACAACTTTAGGCCATTCTCACTGTCACCTTTCAGTTTGTTATAGAGAGCTATGAGGTCTCCCCAATCACAGAATCACAGAAACACCAAGGTTGGAAAAGAACTTCAAGATCATCCAGTCCAACCATCACCAATAGTACTCACTAAACCATGTCCCTCAACATAAAATCCAACACCTCCAGGGTCAGTGACTCCACCACCTCCCTGGGATCCCATTCCAGTGCTTGACCACTCTTTCAGAAAAGTAGCATTTCTTGATGTCAAGACTAAATCTCCCCTGGTGCAGCTTGAAGCCATTCCCTCTGGTTCTACCACTGGTTACTCAAGAGAAGAGGCCAACCCCCAGCTCACTACAACCTCCCTTCAGGTAGTTATAGAGAGCAATACGGTCTCCCCTGAGACTTCTCTTCTTCAGACTGAACAATCCCAGCTCCTTCAGCTGCTCCTCAGAAGGCCTGTGTTCCAGACCTCACACCAGCTTTGTTGCCCTTGTTTGAACCCGCTCCAGGGCCTCAATGTCTTTCTTGCAGTGAGGGGTGCAAAACTGGACACAGTACTCAAGGTGCGGCTTCACCAGAGCTGAGTACAATCACTTCCCTTTTTCTGCTGGCAACACCATTCCTGATGCAAGCCAAGATGCCATTGGCCTTCTTGGCCACCCAGGCACACTGCTGGTTCATGTTCAGCTGAGCATCAATCTATACCCCCAGGTCCATTTCCTCTGCACAGTTTTCCAGCCACTCTGCCCCAAGCCTGTAACGTTGCCTGGGGTTGTTGTAGGCAAAGTGCAGGACCCAGCATTTGGCCTTGTTGAAACTCATCCCGTTATCCCTAACTCATTCCTAAACTTTCTCCAATAAATCTTATTTCCCCTGAAGCCTCCAGTGTTATAATTCCTGTTTTGTTCTGGAAAAGATGGTCACCTGCACCTTTTTTATGAAAACACAAAACTCACAATTTTTAATTTTTGTAACTTTAGAAGAGCTCTTTCAACTTTTCTGAATTACTGTCTTGTCCAGCATAAAACTTCTGAATACTTCTCTACTGCCTCAATTCAATCAATGTCCCATACATGTAAATGACAGTTTACAGTTAAAAACGTACAGTAGGACAAGTTAAGGAAGAATATTATTGCTATTTTTCAAATCTACTTTGCCAAAAGGTCAGAAAAATTTCACTGCTGCGGTTAATATGCTGTACGTGTAAATGTGACATTAGAAGAAGTTTCAAGATTTTCATGCGGTACTCACTCACATTTGGGCATTAGTGAAGAAAAAAACACTGAACCAAATCTGTCTCTTGAATGAAGACAGATTTTTTCTTAGTTTGCCAAAAAATCTTTATGTAAGGTTTACTGCAAAAGAGAGAAACCTAAAACAAAACTCAACTTGCCATAGAGCATCTTTTGTAAAGATAAGTTTGATGTAAACCAAGTATCAACATTTTAAAAATAACACACAGTTGGTTTTTTTTCAAACTGCTGTCACATCAGAACTGATTTATGTATAGTGTAAGAAAGCTGAGGCAGATATGAACTGTACTGCTCAGAACTGTTTGTCCTCAATAAGTATTATTCAGTCCTCCAAGCACTGCTGGTTGCTCATCACAGAATGAAAGTTGTGCTGATGTGAAAGTAGTTCTGATGATGCCTCACATATACATTCATGCAGTTTCCTTTCATTTTGCTACTGATTGACTGCAGTTGCTTTATGCAATTTGTCTTAAAACTGTTAAGTTGATTGATCAAATTCCAGTAATGTATTTAATCACACTTCCAGATTTTAACTTCTTTCAACCACCTACAAAGCCTTTTCTCACATTTTTTACTATTAGTCATTTTGAATTTCTTCTCTGATGCATTTCAAGAATATTTATCTTGAGAAATTAATAGAATAATAAGAAAAAAAAAATCAGGCTTCTCCTAGTTTTGATGTTTTCTTTTTCTTTTTTTTTTTTTTTTTCACTCCATCCATATTTTTCAGAAAGACAGTGTAAAATATTTGAATATCTGTTTTCTTACAAATGAATTCACCCCTTTCAAAACAGTAAAAACACCACAAGGAATTTAGGGGCAAACATGTATCTGTACATTCTGTTAGTAATATTTATTTTCAGTTAATAAATAAATGATCTTAAAATTCTTTGATATGTTATCAATACTGTGAAAATCCCTTCATATATAAATATGTAGAAATATATATTAAAAAATAATAATAATAATAATTGAGATTCATAAGTAAGCTTCCACTAGTTCAACTGGGAGGAAAACAGACCGAAGAACACAAGGTACAGCTAAGCTTCTGTCATTTTTCCATGCTGATAGAAAAGCACATCATGTTAATAGCTGAAATGCAAGGTAGACATGCATACATACATCTGATATCAAGTGAACTTGAAAGATTTTTTTGTTCTTTTTTATCCTTTTTATTCTCATTATGACTGAGTCTCAAAAGAAAGAAAAATTAAGGTTTATTTCAGAGGCACTGAAGATTACTAGAAAGAGTCTGAAGTACTATGGAGGTAGAATCATTCTGTTGCCTAAACATGAGTCAATACTCATGTATTTATCAACTCATGAGCCTTTATATGAAACCTCTCTCTCTCTATGTATATATTTGGCACAGGAGGATATGAGTTTTTGGAGCCCCATGGAGGTTGGCAAGAGTTGAAGAATGAAAGACAAGACATCTGAAATAGTACTGAATATCCTTTTTTTTTTTTAACATCTTCCTCACAATCCAAGGTTCCAATTTCCAGCTGCTAACATGAGGGCATGGTATAACTAACCTAATTTCTGTCTCAAAAATAATTTTATTTGCACATGTGTCATGATGTGTTGTACAAGCAGATGTGCAAATGCACATTTTTGCTTGTTTGACAGTTTTGCTTCACACCAATGAGATTTTCACAAGCACATCACTAAACATCTAGTATTTAACTGAATGCTATAACTGGAATAAAAAGGAATACATTAACTTTAAATATAAATTTTACATGTTATATATTTAAAGGAAAAGTTGGCATTTTTATTGTATTTGTCATTTATCAGACATTTGCCTAAGTGCACAGTAGCATGATGGAGCTGCTTAGAATTTTTGTACTTCTAATTTATAGGTCGTTAAACCACAGAATCATAGAAACATAGAATATATTGGGTTAGAAGGGACCTAATGATCTAAATGATCATTGGATCATTTAGATTCAATCCCCCTTTTAAGAGTAGAGTTGCTAGCCACCAGCTCAGGCACTAGATCAGGCTGCTCAGGGCACTCTCCAGCCTAACCTCGAATACCTGAAATTCCAGCAAACATAGGAGTGTGCAGGTATATAAATAATTCAAATTTGTTCTAGAGGTAAGAATTTTTCTATAGTTATTCTGTCTAAAAAAGTGTATGGAAACAAATAAATAAAATAAAATAAAATTCTGTATGCCCACTGGTTTTTGTGACATGTGTATGTATGTGTCCAAAATCTAATGTAGGCAAGAGCCATGGGAAACCAGCTTCATAAAATTGTTCAGGGGAAAGAAAGAAAGAAAGAAAAAAAAATCTAAAAGAAATCTACAGCTATAATAAATGAAATATATGTGTGTATTTACCTCTAAGTAATATTTGCTAAAAAAAAAAACAACATTAAGCAAAAGTCAAGGATAATTAACATATATCTAAATATATGCCATTGTCATACCAAAAGCAACATATCAACAACAGGTCTGGTATAGAGTATACAGAAAGTAATTACATGTATCGCTTTCCACTCATTTGCATTTTTTAGATAAGCAATTAATGTCCCTCCAGCTGTTTCAGAATATTGTAGTCACTGAGAGTAATACTGGGTATATCCAACTTAAGTTAATTAAACACAGCAAAATTTTATTTCTTGAAATTGACTTCCTGAAACAGTTGTTGTCATATTGATTGAATGCAAAGGTTTATCTAGGTTAGTATCCACAAGTAATCAATGGGGAAAATCTAGACAAAAACATGAGAATAGTCCCATAAATTTATTTGTCTAGAAATTCTCATAAAACTACATAAAGATTTTGTGAGTTAAAAGTTTTGTCTTTTTGGCTGATCTCAATATATGGGGGAAGGGAAAGAGATTTGCAAGGGAAACGAAAAAGTCACATAGGACTTAAATTAAACAATACAATCCCTTCAAAAAATGGCAGAAACTAAACATTTTATACAAGTACACAGAGAATTGCTTTTTGTCTTGCAACAGTCTTTGGAAGAATACTTAGTTTAATTAGAATGGTCATGTACCTAAAACTTGTACAATAATCTAGGCTGATAAACTTCCCCTGCTCCACAGCAGCTGCTCAGAACAGTTTTTTTTGTTTGTTTGTTTGTTTTTCTTTCATTCCCACACATTCCCGTTATTGATTTCAATTTCTGAGCCAAGACATGCAAATATACTTAAAAATACACTGATCCTATAGCTACACAAGCAATAAGCTCATGACAGAGGAATTGACTTGATTACTGTTGAAGAAAGAGAAAATAAAAAGAAATATTGGGAAATGCATTGTCTTTTAAAAAAAAGTGCTCACTTATTGTAATTTCTGTCAAATAAAAATAGATATGTATGTAGATTAAGTCTGGAAAGTATGGAGCCAAGTTTATATTCAGATGTGAAAAAGTGTGAAAAAATACAGAATGTTCTCTTCCTGCAAAGCCAAAGATAAGTCAACAGACTGAATTATGGTAAGGGAGACTGAGAAAACTGGCTTATGTTCATATGTTGAAATTAACCTAATTGTGCAGCCATTTATCATTTTCTTTATTTCTCCTTCTTGCTACCTTTTTCTTCTCTCCTTGTCTGTCATTCTGCAGAAAATGAGGACGTTTTCTTAAGAACATTTTAAACTTTTAAATAATAAATAAATAAATATTGTATTCAATTACTGAGCTCCAACATCAGTACCATGCAATGCAAAGTCATATGCATTTTGAGAAAATGGTAAAATCCAGACTACATTGTCCAGATTTAACAGAATTGATTGACATCTGTAGTATGAGTATTTATGTGTTTTTCAGTCAGCCATAATTTAATTATACCACTTTCATATGTAGTCCACGTATTTCTGATTTCAAACAGATGATTGCAACAAAAATATAGATACATAGGAAAGGGAGAAAAATAGTAAAGGAACATTCTTTGACAGGATGAATGAGCTAAGAATTCTTTGCTGAATATTGGCATTTTGTGAATCAAGAACATTTCCTCCTGTAATGTTTGAATTTATTCAGGGTAATCTTTCATTCTTCTCAGTCTCAGTCATAACACTTGTCAAGTAAATTTCCATGTGTACATTACAGTGCCTATCATGCACTTATTTTTAGGTGCAAACAATGGAAAATTGTCAGAAACCTGAAACCTACTTGAAACAAGGCCTGTGTGACATCCTTTAAATAAGGTCACTTAGCACTTGACAAAATTAATGACTGGTTAGCTGCTAATGTTTACATTAGAAAAATAATGGGCAGGAATATGAGAAATATGTGTTGAGACAAAAGAAATAAACTGGTTGTCTTGCCAAAAAAATATATTTCTAATGTCTTGTTTTTAAATGGAACAGTACTATGGCACATAGAAGTTCCTGTAATGGATCATACACTTGATTTTATCAAGCTAACTTCCATATTTCCACTGGAAATCTTATCAGCTTATAATCAAACATTCTTATTTAGAAAGCACAGAATATTATAGAACCTGAAATTTCACATTCACACTCCTGAGGCCATGAGTTACTTCATAAATATGTTTTTTCCTTACTTAAACATTATGTCTTAACAGACCAGTGAAGAGTAATAACATCAAGATATCCAAGTACAAAAACTATTCAGTGCAAAAAGGCTGTTCTTTTTGTGCACTGTGTTAAAGCACTTTGAGATAAATCTTACTTCTGTAGATGCTCTTTCTAATAAAAAATAACATACTGAAGCTTTCAGTTTTAGGGGTGATCAAGTTTTTAATCTTAATAATATTTTAAATAAATAATGTTATAAAATTCTGAATAAATGTAACTCAGAAAAAAAAATGTAGTAATTACATGAGCATATAAAGCTCTGCTACCATCCTCTTTTTATTTCTGTTCTACCTAGAGTGATCCCTGCTCACCTCAATGTATCATTAAGCAAATCTCTTTTCTTTTAAAGGCTTTCCTAAAATGATCTCTTTCTGAAGTGCACCATTGTTAATTCAGGTCAAAAAAAGGCATTTTCATTTTGCATTCCCATTTAACTTCTTTATTTGTTTTGTACTGATTTTCAGTTAAGAGATTGAGACTTATGGGAGTAAATGCAAAAAATGAATGATGATATAGTCTGTGCCAATAGTCATCACAACAGAAGAAATAAACGACCATCAGAAAACCAGAGATTGAATAACACTGGGGGAAAAAAAAAAGAAAAAAAAAAGAAAGTTATCTTCCTCTATACTCCTCCTTTTTCCTTAGCTGTATTCATTTCAGTCCAGGGTTATATTTCATTTGACTATTTTAATCATGCCAAATCTACACAAGAAGCACCCTGCAGTGAACCCGGCCAGAATGATTTACAATTGAAAGAAATCACCTTTAAAATGCACAAAAAGTAATTTTAAGAATTCTTTATGAGATGCAGGCATTATAGATTTTCTGCTGTAACCTAAGAGAGAGAGCAGATGTATCTGTTTATACTAAACCTGTCTAAGCAGCCATGGAATCTCTTGACAAAGGAGGATTTTCTTCTTGTCCAGTATTAAAAACTGCAATAAGATATATATATAATGATGAGCTTGGTAGGTGTTTTTGAATTTGATTTGCATGGCTATCCCCTGAGGACAAAAACTTGAAGAGAAGAAGCTATAGTCAGTGATAGAATTGTTACTTCAGTCATATTATTTGAAACAAGTATTAAATACAGAAATGATCTAGGAGATCTGTCAAAAAGGTAAAATATTTGAAACAGGAGAAACTTATTAAATGTTAGTACTTAGGCAATTAAAGGTTGAGAGGACTCTGGTTAAGCATGAGGCTATAAATGGTTTAGAAGGATTAATAAATGGCAACAAACTATTATGATAAACCCATTCATATTTGTAAAAAATTACAAAATTCTTTATCTCAATAAAATTTAATTGGCTTATGCAAATGGATTAAAAAATATTTATATACCACTGAGCAATTGTTTTGTAAATGAACAGTTTCATAAATATTATTGGAGCTAGGTTTTATAATAAATGCTTTAGTTGAAGTCATCACTTCTTGCTGTAGTTGGCCAAAGAATGACAATTTAGGTTCATGTCAATATTCTGAGTTTCAAAACTGATTTATATTTCATATTTAGCTGTTGTTTGTAAGAGAGAATTACTTTGAAATGACCCCTTTGAGAAATTTCAGGTAAGTTTTCTAAATTTTGTTTACACTGAAGCCCTGTCTTAGTGCTGAACCCTTAGCAAACTATTTGGAAAGAAAGTAATGCACTGACTTAAAAAAAAAAAAGCGAGATTCTGCAATTCTATTTAATGAGGAAGAACATTTCAAGAAAAATAAAAATCTTAAAAATATTCTGAGCACTTACAACTCTTTCTTTATTTAGACTTTATTTATGATGCGGAAAAAAAAAAAAAAGATAATATATTATCAGAATCCATATATTATTTTTTTTCTTAGTTTTCCTAATGTACAAGCAGTACAAAAATACTTTCTGTGAAAGATCAATTGAATGAATGTGACATTCTATGTAACTTCTTTTGGGATGCTATGAATGCATCTTGCCACAGTTATTCATTGTTGGTGGCTTTTTTTGTTGTTGTTGTTTTGTATTGTTTTGTTTTTTTTCCATCTAAAAGGAAAAAAAAAATAGAACACTACGGCTTATTATTAATAATTAACAATATTAGTTCACCTTGTCTAGTAACAGTAAGCAGAAGCATCTGTGGATCAGTGAAAGAAGAAGAAAAAGGATATCAGATAAAGTTTATACTGAAATTCAGAATTCCATATTAGTTGCACTACATGTAGTATCATTTTTTGTTGTTTGTACCTTAAATAAATACTACACTCTTTTTGCTGGGGAAAACAAAACAAAACAAAACAAAACAAAACCTAACGTCTTTAATAAGATTATTTAGACATAAGATTAATATTTCACATTATATCATTTTATTTTGTATGATTAGTCCATCCAAACTTCTTTATTTGTTTTTTAAATGATAATGCTACTGGCTCAAAGATTTCATACATCACATCTTTATCTCTAAACTGGAAAATTATGGATTTGAAACTATTCAATGAAAAATATTCAATGATTGCAACCAAAGAGTTGTCATCAACAGCTATAAGTCCAAGTGGAAGCCTGTCGCTAGTGATGTTCCCCATGTAATAGTCTTGGGATCAGTACTCTTCATCATCTTTATCAATAACATAGATCAAGTGTACCCTCAACAAGTTTGCTTATGACACTAAGCTGAGTGATGTAGTTGATATGACAGAAGGAAGAGATGCCATCGAGAGGGGCCTCCACAGTCTTGAGTAGTGCACATAATGAGATTGAACAAGACCAAATGCAAGGTCTTGCATGTGGACTGGGGCAGTCCTAAGTAAGTGTACAGACAGGGAGAAGAACTCACTGAGAACAGCCCTGCAGAGAAATGCTTGGGAGTTCTGGTGGACAAAACCTTGACATAGTAAAGCAATGTGCATTTGCTGGAAGTCCAACAGTATCCTGAGCTGCATCCAAAGAGAGGTGGCCAGCAGAACAAGGAGATGATTATCCTGCTCTATTCTTCCCTCCCTAGGACCCATTTGGAGAGTCCGGGTCTGGACTTCCAACACAAGAAAGATGTGCAGCAATTGGAATGGACCTAGAGGAACGTCACAAGAACAATCAGAGAACTGGAGCACCTTTTTTGTAAAGAAAGGTTGAGAGATATAGGGTTGTTCAGCTTGAGAAGGCTCCAAAAAGACCTCATTGTGACCTTTCCTGTACTTGAAGGGAGTTTATAAACAGGAGGGAGACTGATTTTCACACAATCTGATAGTAATAGGAAAAGAAGGAATGACTTTAAACTAACAGAGGGAAGACTTAGTTTAGGTACTTGTAGGAAATTCTTTACTCATAAGGTGGTGAGGCACTGGAATAGGTAGGCCAGAGAAGTTGTGGATTCCCCATCTCTCAAGGTGTTCAAGGCCAGGTTGGATGGGGCCCTGAACGGCTTCATCTAGTAGTCAGAAATCCTACTCACATCAGTGATGGAAACTAGATGATTATTAAATTTCCTTCCAAGCAAAGACATTCTACGATGATTCAGTGATTTGCATTTTAATCATCAAGGCTAAGAAAACTTTCAACAGAGAAGATGTGAAAGACAAAACTGGTTTTCTTTTGTTGTCTCAAAGTTTGCTTCATGAGGCCTTCCTGATGATAAGACTCTGACTAACAACTGTTAAGTGTCCTTGGGGGTGGATGGTGGGTGTCATTGTGCCATAGTGTTTCTGCTTACGATTGCAAAGATAAGCAGAAGCAGGACAAGCAGTTTTCTTCAGGGGTGCTGCTCGAAGGAGCTGACCACTGCAGAAGGCGATAATGCTTGTGTCTGGCGACAGAGACCCCCCCCCCCCTTTTTGCTGGCTTATCTGTGGGCCAGGAATCCCTACTACAAAGTGTGTTTACCTGCTTGTTTGGAAGTTCAGTGTTTGCTCGAGATATGTTCAGATAAGAAAAGGACATCTGGAAAGTCTGTTTACACAAGGAATGGGTCAGGATGGGATTACTACTGTCAGAGACAATGGGTCTTCTCGTCAAAGGAGACCCCCACAGCTAATGGCGGGGCCATACGTCAGGAATGTAATGAACAACCTCACCGAAATGGGGGATAAAAGGCCCTCGCTAAACTGGGGACGGGGGAGACAAACTCCCGAAGACACCTTTGACGGAGAATTCCCTGAGGGGAAAACTTTGTCGGAAGAACCCCGGGACCGGCTTGCTGCGGAGCTCCCTGGCTGTCTCCCATCCCCCGCGGTGATCAGACGAGTTCCTGAGATCAACGGACCGACTGTGTACCTCGCTGGACCCACGGTGGTGACTATCTCTTTTGCTCTCTGCAAAGACTCCTTGCTTATTTTTCCTACTTTCCCTATCGCCTACCTTCCCTTCCCCGTCTCCCTAAAAACGCCTAGGACTTTAATAAACTGGTTGGACCAACATTTGAACCGTTGCTTCTTAATCTCACGCCGGGTATACACATATCAAAGAACCTTGCCTCCCTCCTACAAATTGGAGCGAGACAGAAGATCAAACGCTTTAGAAATTATTTTCCACATTAAAAGTCTGTAATTATTTTAATAGCCACCTGGAGTAAGCTACTTTTACCAGTAAATATAAAAAGTTTCTTTGTCTATCTAACCTAAAACAATACTGACTTTTTGTTGCATAAATCTAAATGAGATTTAATTCAACATTTATGCTTCAAATGTTTTTGTAACTCATCATTAATGGAAACTAAGATTTAGAAATCAGATTTAGCACACAGAATGTAATTTCATACACATAGAGAAAAAAAAAGAACTCCTTTATTAGCAAATAAAGTTTGGTTTTCACATGACTTCGAAGATTTTTTTATTTTATTTTATCTTAAATCTTCCAAGTGTCTAAGTAGAATTCAGTATTACATCAGCAACAGGAGGTCTGTCCTCCAAACACCGAGTAGTTTAAGCACTAATTTGAATATTTCCAGATTAAAATCTTGCCTTTTGTGAATACATTTGACAAATACAGAGAGCCTTTTGGCTTATTATTTTCTATCACATCTGTTTGAATGGCATCATGCCCATTCACTAGCTCATCAAACCCTTGCCCGAGGGCAAAGCTGCCAACCAAGCAAGCACTAGTTTATAAACAAAACAAACAAACAAACAAAAAGATCAAGAAGAAGCACTAGACTAAAATAGCAGTCTGAGAAATAAGGAAAATAGGAACTTCCATTGATACCTCAAATTTAAAACAAGTTTTGGTGACTTTGGAGATGAAATTTTGTGTGGTAGAGATGTTTTCCCAGATTTGCAGTTAATAATGTATTGTGAAAGATACAGTATTCTGAGAATATATGTGCAAATAAGTACAGAAATAAATTGTTAACTTTGTTAACAAATTATTTGGAAAACACCAGGACAGTTACACTAGTAAGATCAGTAATCAAGAAGATGGTAATGTACATATCTGTTGCACTTCACTTAGCCAGCATTTGAAACACTTCAATTACTTCAGCTATCCAGCCTTTTTGTCCCCTATGTCATACTTCATATATTCAGTCAACAGATGAGGAAATACTAGAGTTATTATCCATATAGTACAGATGGAAAAAGTGGGACAGATATGTTTTAACATGACAACAGAGATTGGACATAATAATACTTTGTTTCCAGCCATGGAATATAATATAAGAGGAAAAACATAACAAACAAACAAAAACTGTTCAACGGAGTGTTTAAAGCTACAGTAAATAAATAAAATAAGATTGAATATGGTTCCTATGTAATTAACAGAAACGGAAATAAGTGGCATTTGTTATAACAATAATAAATTGTACTTAATCTTAGATTAAAAACCACAGAACTATCACAAAATAAAATAAACAAACAAACAAAAAACTAAAATAGGTATTTACCAAGAACTTCCAATTAAGAAACTATTTTTGAAGGAACTGGGTGTAGATGCTAATATAAATTAAAATAACTATTACCTGGACAAAAGATAAAAATGCAAAGAAAAAAAGAAAAAATCACTCAAGATTTGACCATTTCTTTTAGTTGTACAATAACTCTTTTACATACAGTGTAAGGAAGCAGAATTTTTCTGTAATTCCAGTTCTTATATCAGTTTTTTAGACCTTATTATAGATGTTATAAATGTTTTAAAGATTTTTCTTTTTATTTGAAAGAAAGAAAAATAAGAAACTATGCATGTTTTCTGAACTCAACATTTATATACTAGCAAAAAAACTCTTCAAGGCACAAAACTCTAACAGTGTGATAAAAGAAAATGAGAAACCAGTAGTAAAATGAGAAAAAAAGAATTTTCTGTAACATTTTGTCAATTTGGGGAACTCTAAGCCTAAGCAAAATTAATTAAGGAATTAATTGAGTTTATTGAATAAATATTTTACTCCTTTTAAAATTTCAACTACTTCGATCTATTTTGCTTTGCTGTGGAATTACTGAAAAAGTAAGTGGAATGTTTCTGTCTCTTCTGATGAAATCACTAGTCTTTTCCAACATGCTATTTATGTGCCTTTGATGTTCTACTCAGCTGCAGTTTTTGTGGATTCCTTGTCAGTTTGTAAAGTAACTCCACATTTGTTGCATGTGCCAGATCAAGTGCTGACTTGTAAGCAGATTAGCTAATTTTCATACTTCCTTCAGTGATTTTCTTCAGGAAAATGTTTTCAAGTTTGTTTTGTATAACTTTTTTTTTTCCTTCCCTAAATTAACAGTCAAGACAAAAATAATTTTCTGCAATGAACTGAAATAAACCTGCAATTAATTAATACATATGTTTAAACTTTATCCACTACAGCTTGCGTGGTATAAGACCAATCCCAGAAAACAATGGTATAGTTATGTTATGTTAAGAACTTTCAATTCAAAGTTTTGTCTACATAGGTAATATTAGAAAAAGTCTGTTATCTCCAGTAACACGTTCAATCTCACACTAAAATGAGAAGATTCATTCTAACTGGCAGGCAAATATGTACATATACTGTCACAGACTTGACTTTAGTCCATTCAAATGTAGCCTATGCAATAAAATTTCTAGATAGCACTCTAGTCATCCTCAAAAAATCAGTGTGAATATGTGGACATCTCAATAAGATAAGCATGCTACTTAGAACAAAAATAGTTCTGAGAGCTAATCTTAAGGCAAACAGCACACAAAGTGAAATATCTTAATGTAATGTTTATGGATGGCTCACAAAATGAACATGATCTCTGACCCATGCTTCACAGTCTATAAGTTTTAGTATAGAAAACTACAATGAAACCCAACATAGGAAATATTATTAAATAAAAAAAAAAATATCAAGAACATTTAGATCCAGATTGATATAACTTACCTCTGTTAGAAAGATGGCTTCATAATCAACATTGTCAATATAGATACATAATCAATGCCATCAACAACCTTAAAAGCAATCCATCTAACCATAATACGTTACGGGTCTGTCTCTTTAGGCTCTGATATCTAGATTCACTATAAGTATTTTCATTCAATCTAACGAGAATTTAAATACCCCTAGCACATATACAGACATCTTCATTAAAGTTGCCTTAAGTAAAAATGAAGCAAATTTGATAAATGTATTAAATCCATAGGCTGGCTAATCTTACTTCATCAGAAGCTGATATAGCACATTTTCAAAATCTAAAATATAATGGCTAGATGTAACTGGACTAAGAAGCAATGCTAATCGTTGTCATATAGAACAAGATCTGGATCCAGATAGGAAGCTAAATATCCAATATCTATTTAAGTTCCAGGGAACCTAGATGATGGATCTTTTATTGACTGTATAAATCCCTTAAGCTCAGCTGAAACTTTATTGTGTGGACCGATTCTCTTTTTATTTCAGTTTATGCCTTTCAGAATGTTACACCAACCACTCATATATGTAATATTCTGGATGAGTCTGCCTGCTTTAAGTTGAACTAATAGGCAATTAAGAAAACAAGATGTATTGATCTGGAAGATAAGTAGTCAAGGACAAACAGGTTCAGTTATCTTGACATATCTAGCTGTGAGATCTGTAGCTCCATAACATTTTCCTAAGTTATGTGTTTTATATGAAGTTAGATGAAAAACTCAGGCAGTGGTGATTAGAACTCCAAAGCTCAGTGTTCTTAAGAAAAGACTCCAAATTCTAATCATGGTATGATTGTATTTTTCCTCACTAGTATCAAAATAAAAGACTCTCTTCATTTATTAATCCAATCTTGGGAATAAATAATGAATATAGAAGGAAGCCTGATCAAACTACAAAAAAAGAAAAGCTATAAGGTGATACAGCCAATTAATAGGAAGAAATACAATTACATATTGCTTCCTTTGAAAGTTATCCCTCCTATTTTATTGTGTTGGCCCACAGTGTCAGAAGAAGATGTTGGTGGTATGGAAGTAGAGATTGAATTTTCTTGCCAGTATGCTATTAAATTTTGTTGCTGTGTTGTAGACGGCACCAGAGTCAGTCTGAGAAAATGGTGTCATGGAAGCATGTATGAATGTAAGACGTGTAACTAAATTCCTCCACACTGGAAAAAATTGTGTCCATTGACATTAATTGACACTTGCTGAATATTTATGGAGACCAAACAGTGGATGCTAGTACAGTGACGTGATGGATGGTACATTTCAAGACTACTGGCAATGTTGTGAAAGAGAAGTCATGTTTCAGACAGCTATACAGAGCTGTCACTCCATGACAAGAGGTTCTCAAACATTTCATCAATGCAAATCTGTAGATTATAACCATAGAATGGTGTACAGAGCTGAATGCTGGCTTTCATGGAAAATGGGAAATGATGGTGATAGCACTGGAATATTGTGATGTTTGCTCCAGGTGGGTTCCACAAATGCTCACACAGGATCAAAAAGAACACCATATGCACATTTGTCAGGACCGGTTGAACCAGTATTAGGCTGATTACTAGAGATTTGATATCGACACTATGAGGTGGAATCAAAACAGCAGTCCATACAGTGGAAATGTGAATTTCCCATCAAATTAAAAGTTCAAAATGAAGCTTGCAACAAGTTATATATACTATGTTTTAGGATAGGGAAAGGGTAATTCTTCTGGGTTTCCTGGAAACTGCATAAACCATCAACTCTGACCACTATATCATGACACTGACTAAGCTGAAGGCTCAAACTTCCAGAGCCAGGCCAGAAAAAACAACAAACTTTCTTCTACAACACTTTAATGCCAGGCCCTATAGCAGTTGGAAGACTGTAGATCACATTGCCAATATCGGCTGGTCTGCCATGGAATCATAGAATCCTTAGAGTTGGAAGGGACCTTTAAAGGTCATTTAGTCCACCTTTCCTGCAATGAAGAGAGACATGCTCATCTCCATCAAATTGCTTGAATCAGGAATGGTGTTGCCAGCAGAAAAAGGGAAGTCATTGTCCCCCTGTACTCAACTCTGGTGAGGCCGCACCATGAGTACTGTGTCCAGTTTTGGGACCCTCACTGCAAGAGACATTGAGGCCCTCGAGCGGGTTCAAACAAGGGCAACAAAGCTGGTGTGAGGTCTGGAGTGCAGGCCTTAATGAGGAGCGGCTGAGGGAGTTGGGATTGTTCAGTCTGGAGAAGAGGAGGCTCAGGGAAGACCTTATTGCTCTCTATAACTACCTGAAGGGAGGTTGTAGTGAGCTGGGGGTCAGCCTCTTCTCTTGAGTAACCAGTGATAGAACTAGAGGGAATGGCTTCAAGCTGCACCAGGGAAGATTTAGTCTGAACATCAGGGAATGCTACCTTTCTGAAAGAGTGGTCAAGCACCGGAATGGATTGCCAAGGGAGATGGTGGAGTCACAGATCTTGGAGGTGTTCAAGGAACATTTGGATTTTGTGTTGAGGGACATGGTTTAGTGAGAACTGTTGGTGATAGGTGGATGGTTGGACTGGATCTTGTAGGCTTTTTCCAACCTTGGTGTTTTTGTGATTCTGTGATTCTGAGGGCTAGACCCAGCCTTGCTTTTAAATTCTCCAGGGCATGCTTCCACTCCCACCGTATAGTCCAGATTTGGTGCCTTCATAGAATCATAGAATCACCAATGTTGACATCAAGATTGGAAAAGCTCTCTGAGATCATCCATTTTAGCCGTTCACCTATCACCAGTATTTCCCACTAAAACATGTCCCTCAGTACAACATGTAAACATTTTTGGAACACCTTCAGCGACAGTGATTCCATCACCTCCCTGGGCAGCCCATTCCAGCACCTGAACAGTCTCTCAGAGAAGAATTATTTCCTAATGTCCAACTTGAATCTCTCATGGCAAAACTGGAGGACATTCCCTCTAGTCCTATTGCTAGACTTGGGAGAAGAGTCTGACTCCCACCTTACCACAACATCTTTTCAAGTAATTGTAGAGAGTGATAACATTTGACTTCCATCTGTTCAGGCCAATGAAAGACGAACTGCATGGGCAATATTTTCCTACCAAGAGTGACATCATAACAGCTGTAAAACAGTGGGTCATCTCCACTGGCGCAGAATTTTACAAGCACAGCATGCATGGTCTTGTTCATCACTGTCAAAAATTTGTTGCTAATAGTGGTAACTACATTGAAATATTATGTTTTGTAGCTGAGAATTTGCTCTATCAAATAGTGTTATTTTTCTTTTTGCATTTGTTGCAGTTTCCATGGAAATAACTAGGGGATGGTACTTTCAGAGAAACCTGCATATATTAAATGGCAAGCCTTTGAGGGCAAATCCCACTCATTCACCTTTTGATGAAATGCCAGAGCCAGAAAGTAGAAATAGGTGCACAATGCCTTACTCTGTGCCTGAATACATGGAACAAATTTTCTGGCAGCACTTAGGATGTATTCTTAATTTCCCTTTATTTGTTTACATGAAAATGTAGAACATATTAATATCTAGCTCAAGGAGTTATTTTAAAGAATAAATAGAACAGTGATATGTAGAAAGGACCTGTGCCCTTTTTTTTTCACTAATCAAATTGGACTTCTGCAGATGCTTGTAACTTTGTGGAAAGTTATTAACATGGAAATATAACAAAATGGTACCTTTTATCATCATGTTCCTAGAATGCATCTGTATGTTGGTGTTTCATTATTTTTTTTATTAACACAAGTATTCCACAAATAATCTATTTCTAGTCATTGCCCTCAGCTCATGAAAACACACTGCCATTTCCTCTTTAAAATGGCATTACATGTGACATTAAAATGTTTCAAAAGGAAAAGTAAAAAAACTATTTACAGATGGGCAATATTGATAATAGCAAAGCTTAATCCAGGATACATTTAAAAAATCTTTTAAGATCACAAAAACTTAAAGTTTTCCAGCTTCTAAAAAAGGCAGGGATGCCAATGACATTTTTAAGTTTTTTAGGATCCTCTGGAGATTTTACAGAACTCTCTTCAATCTTATGCTATAAAACAGAATGCAATTAAAAAAATAACAAACATTCTATAGATATACGCACACGTCATGAATAATGTTCATTTTGATAGTTTTACTTATACTAAAAGTGTTTACTTATGTGGAGTCATATTATTTTTAGCAGTATTTACATAAGTAAACATTATAAGATTGAACTCTGTACTTGAGATAGAATGCATTGTTCAAAAATTTTCTTATAGAGAACCAAACTCCTTCAAGAAAATAAAAGAAAAAGTGTATTGCATCATGATGATATTAAGGAAAGTCTATCCATCAACACAATCCACAATCTGTACAGGATATTAAAGTTCTTGATTTATTTACTTATTTATTAAGATTTTGAAACTAATTTGCACCCTTACTAAAAGAGTAAAATTTGTCTGAATCAGATGCTGATTATCCATACAAGAAAAGGAGGGAAATTTGACTTCATCTTTCCTCCAAGAGCAATTGTGTTGCATTATTCATAAAATTAAGTTATTAAATTATTAAGATTATAAAATTAAGTTACATGACTCATACTGAAGTTTATTTTATAACTGGAATGTGATTGGGCATCACTGTGATTGTGTGTACTTCCAGTGGTCTTATGTCATTATTTCTCAGTAGACTAGGAACTCTTCAGATATTAAAATGAACAGATGAGCTAATTTGTTTGGTATAATGGATGGATACAACACAAGATGATCAACGAATCTCCTAGACACTTCCACATTAAAGGTTTGGACTAATTGGCTCTGAACCTCTTGTGATGGGAACTTTGAACTATTCCGTAGATTCCTCCACAGCTGCTGCTGCTGTACCTAGTCCAATCTGAATATTTTCAGTATGTTGGGCAATTCCCTACTGCACTTACAGGCAGTTTCTACTGCAAAACCAATGAAACTGAAATAGATAAGACATGCACTTTCAGTAGTCACTGTCACTGTCAGACATGCACACACAGTATACCACTGCTGTCAGTAGCAGCTTTACTTGCAAGTATACAGCTAAAATAGGTAAGCGATGTATGTAGTTAAAACAAATAAGCTGCAGAAATTATTTTTTGTAAAAAAATGTGTTAACACAACCAATTAATGTATCTGGTAGTCAAAAGGATATTCTAATAGTGTCTACTTGGCAAAGCACTTAGGAAGCTGTAGATATGGCCTATGTGGCAAAGGGCCAGTGGCTTCCTCATGGTAGATATAGCTGGTTCCAGCCAGGCTGCTCCAACAGACACACCTCAGGATAAACAGCTGAGCCCAACAGCCAAGCTTGTGGCACCTTCTAGAAAACATATTTAAGCATGATCAGAAAAAATTAGAAGGAGAGAGTGTGACAGAGAGAGAGTAGCAAACAGCAGAGGGAACTGCAAGACCAGACAAGAAGGATGTAAGGAGGTGCTCAAATGTCAGAGTAGAGATTCTGCTGCAACCCATGGGAAAGACAATATCAGTTATCCACTCTAGACCCTAGAGGACCCCATACTATAATAGATGGATATTCCATGGAATGGCTGAATATTTCCTAAAGAAGCTGTGAAAAACAGACACAAAACACACAGACAACTTTTTTCTTTTTTTCCTCTTTTCCCTTTGCTTCTAAAATCTATAGGCTGTAGGGACAGATTGCCCTGGAACAGGAAAGAATGGGACAGCAAAAAGTGGCAAAGAGAAATAACTGCTAGCGAGTGTAACCACCCCCATCCTCTGTGCACAACTTGTATCTCTACAGTAATAAAAAAGATAGTCTGAACTGTCTTACTAAACATCAGAAGCACTGAAGCCTCCACCTTTCAAACAAATTCAGAAACCCACTAGGGCCACTGTGGTCACTGCTGCTACCTCAGGTCCATCTCAGCAACTGTCTTAAAATGTCTGCAGAAGGTAAAAGGAATGGAATATCTGGCCGTCATGACTAGAAATTGAGATAACTGCTGTAATATTATTGAAAATGATAATGTTAAAATTATGTCACTTAATTCCTTTTTAAAATATTAATATATTCAATTTTTAAAGTCAATTTTCAAGGTTGAAGTAGTATACTAACAGACCATATTCTCAGTACAATTTATTTTGAAGTGTGCAAACACACACAGCATACAAATACAATAGTTTACTGTTGGTCTTCTTAGCGTATCTACACTCCATTTACAATGATATCATTGTCTGAAGTCACAAGGGCATGCTGAGAAATTTCTCAAAAAAACCTCACTAAAACAAATGTCTTGCTTGCTTTTTCTTTTCTTATCCACAGACACCATGGTTCATTCAAGGTTTTTTGTTTTGGTTTGGTTTGTTTTTTTTCCCCCTGCATTATTTGTTTCAAAATTACTTTATTCTCTTTGTTTACTCTAAAACTAGTTTCACTCATCCCCCAAGGTTATGTTATTTTAGGGATTGATAATTAATCATTAGTGATTTGTGTTTTTAGCTTGGGATTTAGCTATTGTCCTGTCCTTTCACTTTCAATGCCATTGCTGTTACCCTGTGCACACTCTTTTGATAGCCCACGTTACACTCTTGTGACACTCTTGTATTTCTTCAGTAACCTTTAACCTATGGCCTTATTAGCACAACCCAGTTATTCATGTGTATACGCTTCCAAGGTCACCAAAAGTCTCACAAAAACAGACAATTCATTAGAAGATTAATGCATTTAAATATTCACACGAAACAGATGTACTAGCCTTGTAAACACTTAAAATCACTCATCTACTAACTACAGTCACAATACTGGCATACTATTAATGCTGATCTGCAGTGTTACATGCTGAATCTGAAGCCTTTGCACAGACTGGAAAGCCTGGCATTCAGTTTCAGACATTGTAAGATTAACAAACTTTTTCAGGATTTTTCAATGCAGAATTAGGAAGCTGGGATGTCATAGACTTGCAGCTGATAAAGAGCAGGAAAATAAATTTTCATAGTACTTCGAAAAAGAAGCATTCAGGCATTTTGAATCTTTTTCATTTAAGAGATACCTAAAAATTTTAAGTTTTATTACTGTTAGCTAAAAATCAGTTCGAATTCGCAAAACTTTTACTGAACTGTTTAACTTATCCCTAATGAGTAATCTACAAGGCAAATTTGGCTTACAAATCATTTCAAATACTTCAGTTTAATCTATGTTTGTAATTTTTGCCGTCCATATTTTTAACGCCTGTCCTCATCTAATTTTGTGACCTTGTATGTACTGCAGCACCTGAGTGCTCATTTATTTTCTGAATAAATTTCTGAATGCTTTGCTGAAACATGCAATCATTTATATCCCCCAATTTTTTTGGAGTTTTATACAGATTTCAGTACTATTTCTATAGTATAAAGGAAAATTTATAAAAAGAATCTGTAAGGTTTTTGGTGGGTTTTGTTGTTGCTATTTTTGTTGTTGTTTGTTTGTTTGTTTGTTTGCTTTCTAAATAGCATAGAAATTCAGAACTCAAGGTTGTTCTGATATTTTTTCCCTACTTTTAAGTCACTGCTTGAAAATGCTACTTTGTATGAAATAGTTATGGTAAATTAAAAAATATAATAATCTCATAATTAAGCAGACATTTAGGAAAATAAAACAAAACAAAACAAAAACAAAATAACAACACAGAGCAGATCATTAGGAGTTGCTGAATTTGGTATCTGAGTAGATGCAAGTCTTCTACAGTCCCTAGTTCCCAACTCCTTGTAGCACAGAGAATCATAGAATCATAGAATCATAGAATGGCTGGGATTGGAAGGGAGCTCAAAGATCATCAAGTTCCAAACCTCCTGCCACATTCAGGGTTGCTAATCACACACATCAAATAGTAGACCAGATTTCTCAGGGCCACATTCAACCTGGCTTTAAACACCTCCAGGGACAGGTCATCTACAACCTCTCTGGGCAACCTGTTCCAGGACATGATCACTCTCAAATTTCACTTGGAATCTAATTTAATGTAAAAAGTTGATTTCCCTCCTGTTTATAAGCTCCCTTTAAATACTGGAAGGTTGCAATGAGGTTTCCCCACAGCCTTCTTTTTTACAGGCTGAACAAGCTGAGTTCCTTCAGGCTATCTTCATAGGAAGGGTGCTCCAGCACTTGGATCATCTTTGTGGCCCACTTCTAAACCCTCTCCAAAAGCTCCACAACTTTCCTCTTTTGGAAGCCCCAGACTTGGACCCAGTACTCCAGCTGAGACCTCACAAGGGCAGAAAAGATGAGAACAGTCACCTCACTCACCCTGCTGGCCACTCCTCTTCTGATGGAACTCAGGATTCAATTGGTCTTCTAGGCTGCAAGCATACACTGCTGGCCCATTCTAAGTTTTTCATCAGCCAGGAACCTGAAGTCCTCCTCAGCAGGACTATTCTCAAGAAGTTCTTCTCTTAGCTTGTATACATATTTGGGATTACCTTAATCCAGGTGCAAAACCTTGTACTTTACTTTGTTGAACCACATTATGTTCACAAGAATCCACTTAAGTTTATTAAGGTCTCTCTGGATGGCATCCCTTCCTTCCACTGAATCAACCATATCACTCAGCTTAGTGTTATCTGCATACTTGCTGAGGGTGCACAGAATCTCATCATCAATTTCATGCTAAATGACATTGCTAAATGATGGTAAAGAGTACTGGACCCAACCGTTTGGGGATACTGCTCTTTACTGGCTTCCATTGGGAACTGATAGCTGTGGCTTTTCAAACATGATAGAGGAGCTTGGAAATCACACCAGCCAGCTCCCTGTCATGGTTTTATGCTTTTTGGTTTCCAGTATTCCGTGTCATAACATCATGTAGTGCACTGGGAGATAAAGTGTTAATGCTCCAATTCCAGGTACCTATCCCTATACATTACGGAAGTCAAGGGATCTGGCCCTTCTGGGTTGAGCAGTCTCTTACTGCATGGCAGTGGGTGCTGGAGTATGCTCTCCTAGCTGTTCCAAGCTTTTCAGGTTTGACTCAGTCTCAGGAACTCTCTCTCTCCTATCTTATTTGACTTATTAGTCTCAGTTTAAATTAGTTTGTATTATATTGTGTTATTGTACATTCCAATATCATAGTAAAATAAGTTTTCCTCCATAGATTATTACCACTCCTTTTTGTTGTTTTGTTTTTTTTCCTTTTTTTTTCTTTTTTTGTTTTTGCCTTCCTTCCCATTTTGTGGGTCTGGGGGGAGGGGCAAGGGGCAAAGGCCCTACTACCCCCTTGTCATGGGCATAGATTAATCTAGTTAACTCCATGACACTCTCTTAGGACCCTGGGTCACGGGTCAGGGACATTGCTAGGAAACTTCCTGAACTGATTCGCCCTTTTTATTACTACCCCTTATTGACAGTTCAGGCTGGCAGTGATGAAGTCAATGAGAAAAGCCTCAGGACTATCAAGAAAGACTTCAGGGGACTGTGGTGGGTAGTTGATGGAGTGGGCATGCAGGTGTTGTTTTCTTCTATACCTTCGGTGGCAGGGCAAGATACTGAGAGGATCCAAAAAACCCACCTCATATATAAATGGCTTAGAAGTTGGTGCAAACACAGGAATTTTGTTTTTCTTTGACCACGGGGCAATTTACTTGGCACCTGGCATGACAGCAGCAAATGGAAGCAGCCTGTCTCTGAGGGGTAAGAGGATCTTAGCTGAGGAACTGGCAGGACCCATTGTGTCATGGTTTTATGATTTTTGGTTATCGGTATTCCACGTCATAACATCATGTAGTCACTGGGACTTGAATTGTTAATGTTCAAGTTCTGGGTACCCATCTGGAAGAGAAGAAGAACTATATACCCCAGGGGGCTTTGCAGTAAGAGAGGAGATGTAACCCCTGGAAAGATCACCTGATGCGCTCTTCTTCATCTGCTCTCCTCCCTGCTGCTCAACCGGACTGTGCGTGTCACCTCAGTGTTATGGTGAGGCCTATCCACCTTTCGGACACTATCTCTCATTATATTTGATTGATTAACTTCAATTGTAATTCTATTGTATTATAGTGTGTAATCTTGCATTCAGATACCATATTAGTAAATTAATTTGATTTATTAGCTTCAGTTGTAATTATATTGCATTATAGAATGTAATCTTGCATTCTGATACCATATCAGTAAATTAGTTTGTTTCTCCTCAGATCATTCCTGCTGTTTTTAGTTATTTTGGGGTCCCCTGTTTCCCTTTTCTGGAGGCACAGACCTGTGAATCCCTCTGCCCTGCTAGTCATGGAAGAGGGCCAAACCAGTCCATAAACCACTGACACATTAAAATGTCTTTAAACTAGGTATGAAGGGGGAAGGGGGCAAAACAAGAGCTGCTGGGGTTGAGCGGATCATTCAAGAGCTTGTACCAAACTTGATGGGTGAAAACAGTGGAGTACAAAGGGATGGACTGGGGCAAGGGGTATAATGGGGGTGCTGCTTTTATAGGGGATACTACATCCTCTATAAAGGTGGTGAAAGGGAAAGCCCAGCTGAAATGCCTTTATACCAATGCAGACAGCCTGGGAAATAAGCAGGACGAGTTGGAAACTATGATGAGCTTGGAATGCTAGGACCTTGTTGCCTGACTCCCATAACTAGAATACCACCACTGAGGGACATTGTCTCTTTAGAAGGAATAGGAGAGGTAGGAAGGGTGGGGGAGTTGCCCTCTATGTCAAAGAGTAGTTAGATTGTGAGGAGCTCCCTCTGAGAAACAGTCAGGAACAGGCTGAGAGCCTGTGGGTTAGAATTAGGGACTGGACTAACAAAGGCGGGTTAGTGATAGGGGTATACTACAGTCCATGTTATCAAGGGGAGGCTGTTGGTGATGTTTTCTTGCTTCAGATGTGGGAGGCATGGTGCTCACAGGCTCTTGTCATAGTGGGGGACTTCAACCATATGGATATCTGTTGGAAAGACCACATGGCGAGCTGCAAGGGGTCCAGGAGGCTCCTGGAATACATTCATGATAATTTTCTGGTCCAGGTATTGGACAGAATGACCATAGGTATGAAGTGTTGCTAGACCTGCTGCTCACCAATGCAGAGGAGATCACTAAAGGCATGAAGGTTGGAGGCAGCCTGGGCTGCAGTGACCATGCCCTGGTTGAGTTTGTGATCTCGAGGGATGTGGACCTGGCAAAGAGTGGCATCAGGATCCTAAACTTTGGAAGAGCAAACTTTAAGCTGTTCAATGGACTGTTGGCCAAGATCCCCCGGGATGCTGTCCTTAAAATCAAAGATGTTGAGGAGAGCTGTCTACTCTTCAAGGCTGCGTTCCTGAGAGCACAAGAGCTCTCCGTCCCTCTGAATGAGAAAGTGGGCAGAGGAGGTAGGAAGCTGGCGTGGTTCAGCAAGGACCTGCTGGGCATGATGAGGGTAAATAAAAATGCGCATAAGCTCTGGAAACTAGGGCGTGTCACCTGGGAAGAATACAGGGATGCCATCCAGACTTGCAGATGTGGGATCAGGAAAGCCAGGGTGCAGGCAGAATTGAACTTGTTGAGGGATGTGAAAAAAAATAGGAAGACTTTCTACAGGTGCATTGGCCAGAACAGACAGGCCAAAGCATGTGTACCTCCTTTGGTAAATGTAAAAGGAGGACTGGCTTAAACAGACTGTCAACGGTTTATGGGCTGGTCTGGCCCAGTTCCGTGACCAGCAGGGCGGAGGGATCTGCGGATCCACGCCTCTGGGAAAGGGGAAGCAGGGGACCCCAAAATACTTGAAAACAACAGCACTGATCTGAGGTGGAACAAATGATTTTACTAAATATAGTATTAGTAAAATATAATGAGAGAGAGAGAGAGAGAGAGTCTGTTTGAATTGTATAGACCTCACCACAATGCTGGGGTGAGAAGTGCAGTCCAGTTGAGTGACTGAAGTACAGACGGCGAAGTGCAGATAGCGAAGCGCAGACAGCGAAGAGCAGGCGAAGAAGAAGGATCAGGTGACCTTGCTTGGAGTTATATCCCCTTGCTGACCGCAAAGTCTCCTGGGGAAATGCAGCTCCTCTCCGACGGACGAACACTTGGCAGACATCAAACCCCACCCCCAATGCACCACATGATGTTATGGTGTGGAATACTGATGACCAAAAATCATAAAACCATGACATTCCACCCCTTATTCTACATCACTACATCATGCTTAACACATGGGATTACAGACTGCACTCCCCCAACATCAAATTCCCTTGTGGTACACACTGAACATCCCCGTTTTTCTGCATCACCCACCAGGTGGACCCAGGTCCCTGGGCAAAGACAGTTCCGTGAAGAGGTTTGCCCTTCCCAGAAGCAGGAAAAACCCAAACTGCTTTTCCTAACATGTTCTTTACATGTACTACAGGGACCTTATCTCCCTCTACAATATGTAGGGAACTGGGTTGGGTAGGACCATCTCGACTGATTGATCCTCTGGTGTTAACCAGCCAGGTGACTTTGGCCAAATGCTCCTCCCAGTGCTTAAATGTTCCACCACCCATTGCTTTCAACATCGTTTTTAACAACCCGTTGTAGCGTTCGATCTTACCAGAGGCTGGTGCATGGTAGGGGATATGATAAATCCACTCGATGCCATGTTCTCTGGCCCAAGTATCCACAAGCGAATTTTTAAAATGAGTCCCATTATCTGACTCAATCCTTTCTGGGGTGCCATGTCGCCACAGGATTTGCCTCTCCAGACCTAATATGGTGTTTCGGGTGGTAGCATGGGGTACTGCATATGTTTCAAGCCACCCGGTTGTTGCCTCCACCATGGTGAGCATGTAATGCTTACCATTGCGAGATCGTGGCAAGGTGATATAATCAACCTGCCATACCTCCCCATATTTGTACTTTTGCCATCGCCCTTCCTCCCAGAGAGGTTTCATCCTCTTAGCTTGTTTAATTGTGGCGCATGTATCACAGTCATGAATGATTTGTACAATGGCATCCATAGTTAAGTCCACCCCTCGGTCTCTGGCCCATTTGTATGTTGCGTCTCTCCCTTGATGACCTGAGGTCTCATGGGCCCACCAAGCTAAAAATAACTCACCCTTGTTCTGCCAGTCCAGGTCTATTTGAGCCATCTCAATTCTGGCAGCTCGGTCTACCTGATGGTTATTTCGCTGATCTTCTGTAGCTCTACTCTTGGGCACATGAGCATCTACATGACGCACCTTTATAACCATATTTTTTGTTCGGGTAGCAATATCTTTCCATAGGTCAGCAGCCCAAATAGGCTTGCCCTTTCTTTGCCAATTATTTTGCTCCCACTGCTGTAACCACCCCCACAAGGCATTTGCTACCATCCATGAATCAGTGTAAAGATAGAGCATTGGCCACCTCTCCCATTCAGCGACATCTAAGGCCAGTTGGACAGCCTTTACCTCTGCAAATTGGCTCGATTCTCCTTTCCCTTCGGTGGCCTCTGCAACTTGTCGTGTGGGGCTCCACACAGCAGATTTCCATCTGCGATGCTTTCCCACAATATGACACGATCCATCTGTGAATAGGGCATATTTCTTTTCATCCTCTGGTAGTTCATTGTATGGTGGGGCTTCTTTAGCACATAATACTTCTTCTGCTGGTGGTGTTCCAAACTTTTTACCTTCAGGCCAGTCCATGATGACTTCTAGGATTCCTGGACGGCTGAGGTTCCCCATCCGTGCTTGTTGTGTAATCAACGCAACCCACTTACTCCAAGTGGCATCAGTAGCATGATGGGTGGAAGGAACCTTTCCCTTGAACATCCAGTTCAGCACTGGCAGTCGAGGTGCCAGAAGGAGCTGTGTTTCAGTACCGACTACTTTGGAAGCAGCCCGAACCCCCTCATATGCAGCTAAGATCTCCTTTTCAGTTGGAGTGTAGCCCTCCTCCGACCCCCTGTAGGCTCGACTCCAGAATCCCAAGGGTCGGCCTCGGGTCTCTCCTGAGGCTCTTTGCCACAAACTCCAAGTGGGGCCTTTCTCTCCAGCAGCAGTGTAGAGGATGTTCTTCACATCCTGTTCCATCCGTACTGGCCCCAGGGCCACAGCACGGGCTATCTCTTGTTTAATCTGCTCAAAAGCCTGCTGCTGCTCAGGACCCCACACAAAATCATTCTTCTTCCATGTCACCTGATAAAGTGGGCTTACAATGAGGCTGTAGTTTGGAACATGCATTCTCCAAAAACCCACTATGCCCAGAAACAATTGTGTCTCTTTCTTATTAGTGGGGGGAGACATGGCAATGATTTTGTCGATCACATCTGTCGGGATGTGGCGACGGCCTTCTTGCCACTTTATGCCTAGGAACTGAATTTCCTGGGCAGGTCCTTTCACTTTGCTTCGCTTAATAGCAAAACCAGCACGGAGAAGAATCTGGATTATTTGCTCTCCTTTCTCAAAAACTTCCTTTGCTGTGTTGCCCCACACAATGATGTCATCAATGTACTGTAAGTGCTCAGGAGCACCTCCCTGTTCCAGTGCAGCTTGGATCAACCCATAACAAATAGTTGGACTATGTTTCCACCCCTGGGGCAAACGGTTCCAGGTCCATGTTTTCATTTGATTGTATAAGCCGATTGCTCCATAGAGCAAGGTGGCAAGCTTAATTAATGCCCAGTATGTTTTGAGCATTAGGAAAGAAGAGGCAGCAGCGTGCAGCCCTTTAAGAGTAAGTTTCACTACAGAAAACTTTTTTTTTTTTTTTTTTTTTTTTTTTTTTTACAGAGGCAAGATAGTAAAGCTCAGAGTTTACAAATATCCTACGATACTGGCAGTCTGCCTGGAGTTTTCAAGGTCACGTTTTCAGAGAGTAGCGGTGAAACAGATAAGCTTTACCAACGGAACTCTCCGAGAGCAGAGAGTCTAAACAGCTAGAAAGCAACTGTCTGCCCGCATTCTCCACCAAAACTGTCAACGGTTTATGGGCTGGTCCTGCCCAGTTCCGTGACCAGCAGGGCAGAGGGATCTGTGGATCCGCGCCTCTGGGAAAGGGGAAGCAGGGGACCCCAAAATACTTGAAAACAACAGCACTGATCTGAGGTGGAACAAATGATTTTACTAAATATAGTATTAGTAAAATATAATGAGAGAGAGAGAGAGAGAGAGTCTGTTTGAATTGTATAGACCTCACCACAATGCTGGGGTGAGAAGTGCAGTCCAGTTGAGTGACTGAAGTACAGACGGCGAAGTGCAGATGGCGAAGCGCAGGCGGCGAAGCGCAGATAGCGAAGCACAGACAGCGAAGAGCAGGCGAAGAAGAAGGATCAGGTGACCTTGCTTGGAGTTATATCCCCTTGCTGACCGCAAAGTCTCCTGGGGAAATGCAGCTCCTCTCCGACGGACGAACACTTGGCAGACATCAAACCCCACCCCCAATGCACCACATGATGTTATGGTATGGAATACTGATGACCAAAAATCATAAAACCATGACACAGACAAAGAGAAGGTTGAAGTACTGAATGAGTTCTTTGCCTTGGTCTCCACTGGCATTTCTTCTAGCATTTCTCATGTCCCTGAGCCTTGCATCCCTAAACCTCTAGGTGGGGACTGGGGTGGTAAATCCCCCCTTCTCCCCCCTACTGTATGGGCAGAGCAAATCTGAGACCACCTCATGAGACTGAATGTGTACAAGTCCATGGGTTCTGAAGGAGCTGGCTGAGATGGTTGCTGAGCCATTCTCCATCATATTTGAAAAGTTATGGATGTCGGGTGAGGTCCCGGATGACTGGAGGAAGTGTCACATCACTCCCATTTATAAGAAAGGGAGCAAGGAGAACCCAGGAAACTACAGTCCAGTAAGTCTCACCTCTGAGTGCCTGGGAAGATCATGGAACAGATCCTCCTGGGCAACATGCTTGATTACATGAGGAATGAACAAGTGATCCAAGACAGCCAGCATGGCTTCACTAGAGGAAGGTCATGCTTGACCAGTCTGGTGGCCTTCTATGATGGAGTGACAGCATTGGTGGACAAGGGGAAGGAGACACCAATGTCATTTACCTGGACTTGAGCAAGGCCTTTGACATGGAGGCACCCCCACCACATCCATATCTCCAAATTGGAGGGATGTGGATTTGATGGGTGGACCACCGATGGATAAGAAACTGGCTAAAAGAATGCAGACAGAGTGTGGTCATCAGTGGTTCTATGTCCAGGTGGAGGCTGGTAACGAGCAGCGTCCCCCAGGGGTCTGTCTTCGGACTGGTGCTCTTTAACATCTTTATCAGTGATACTGATGATGGAATCGAGTGCACCATCAGTAAGTTTGCTGACGACACCAAGCTGAGTGGTGAGGTTGACATGGTGGAAGGAAGGGATGCCATTCAGAGGGACCTTGACAGGCTAGAAAGGTGGGCCCGGGTGAACCTGGTGAGGTTCAATATGGCAAAGTGCAGAATTTTGCACTTGGACTGGAGGAATCCCAGGCATCTATAAAGACTGGAAGGAGTGGTCCTTGAGAGCAGTCTTGCAGAGAAGGACCTGGGGTCTTGATAGATGAAAAGCTTAAAATGAGCTAGCAGTGTGCCCTTGCAGCTCAGAAAGCAAATGGTATCCTGAGCTTCATCAGAAGAGGGGTGGCCAATAGAGACAGGGAGGTGATTGTTCCCCTCTACTCTGCTCTTGTGTGACCCCATCTGGAGTACCGTGTCCAGGTCTGGAGCCCCCAGTACAAGAAAGACAGGGAGCTGTTGGAGGGGGTCCAGAGGAGAGCCATGAATATGATCAGGGGACCGGAGCACCTCCCCTGTGATGACAGGCTGAGGGAGCTGGGCTTGTTCAGCCTGGAGAAAAGAAGGCTGCAGTATAATCTCATTGCAGCATTTCAGTAGCTAAAGGGAGCCTACAGAGGGGAGGGGAATCAACTCTTTGATGAAAGGGCTGATAACAGCAGGACAAGGGGAAATGGCTTTCAGTTGAAGGAGGGAAGATTTAGTTTGGATTTCAGAGGAAAGTTCTTTACAGAGGGAGTGGTGAGGTGCTGAAACAGACTACCCACAGAGAATGCGGATGCCCCATCCCTGGAGGTGTTCATGGCCAGATTGGATGAGGCTCTGGGCACCCTGTTCTAGTATTAAATGTGGAGGTTAGAGGCCCTGCTTGTAGCTGGGGGCTTGGAGATTCATAATCCTTGAGGTTCCTTCCAAGCCTGGCCATTCTGTGATTCTATGATTCACAAAAAAATGGAGGGGAGGGCAGGGGAGAACTGGAGGAGTAGTGTCTTGCAAGGTTAGTAGTGGTTGCTAAACCATCAGCAAAACCTGAAAGGCTGAAATTCCCCTGGGACAACATATCAGACATAGTAAACTTGGGTGCCATCAAAACTGATATGAATTAGTAAAAAGCTCACTAGGACAAGTCATTTCTGGGAAGTTACCTTAGGGTGAAAAAAGAGAGGCGAGAATATTCAGGAAATGAGAAAATGATAGTAATCAAACAATGTAACCATAGCTGCTATGTAGCTGTGATTCCGTGACACTGGGATGCATGTCATCTGGCTCCATGGAGTTGTACACAGTCAGTCCCTCGAGTCAGCCTTGGGCTTGCTCCACCTTTAAAGTGGGTGGGTGTTTGCTCCCCAAGTTCCCACCTAGATATTCAGGTTCAAGGAGGTGAGTTTCAGGGATGTGAGAATCCTGGTTTCCAGTGAAGACCAAGGCAAATAGCTCACTGAGTACCACAGCCACTGCAGATCTTCAAAATATTCTTTGAATAGCCTTTCAATAGATGAATCATATTACATGATTATATTAAGAGAGATTCTCCAAAAGTAACTCCTCCTATGACCGTGATATCAGAGGTGGGTGTTATGGTATGACAGTAGAAGTTGAATCTTTCCACCTGTATTCCATTACATTTTGTTGCAATGTGGCAGTTAGTAGCAGAGTGACAGTCTGACAAAATGATGTCCGACATAGAAGTACTTAAGAGGTATGTCATTGAATTCAAAGTATCATAGAATCATGGAATCATTAAGGTTGGAAAAGACCTCCAAGATCATCTAGTACAACTATTCCCCTACCACCAGTATTACCATTAGATCACATCCGTCAGTACGGCATCTACATTTTTCTTGAAAACCTCCAGCAACAGTGACTCTACCATCTTCCTTGGCAGCCTGTTCCAGTGCCTGATCACTCTTTAAGAAAATTTTGCTTAATATCCAAACTGAACCTTCCACGGTGGAACTTAGGGCTGCTCCTTCTAGTCCTGTTGCTATTTACATAAAATAAGAGGCTGATCTACACCTTGCCACATCCTCCATTCTGATAGTTGTAGAGGGCAATAATGTCTCCCCTGAGCCTAGTGCTCCAGACTAAACAATCCCAGTTCCCTTGGTCATTCCTCATAAGACCTGCGTTCGAGATCCTTCATGAGCTTTGCTGCCCTTCTCTGGACACTGTCGAGGGTCTCAATGCCATTCTTTAGTGAGTGGCTCAAAATTGAACACAATACTCAGGATGCATCTTCAACAGAGCTGAGTACAGGGGGAGAATCACCTACTTGGTCTTTCTAGCTATGCTATTTCTTCAAGCCAAGATGTCACTGGCCTTTTTGACCACCTGGAAATACTTCTGGCTCATGTTCAGCCAAGCATTGACCAACATCCTCAGTTTATTTTCCTCTGCACAGTCTTCTAGACACTCTACCCTAAGCCTGTTGCATCACATAGGATTGTTGTGACCAAATTGCAGGACACAGCACTTGGTCTTACTGAACTTCATCCCATTGGCTTCAGCCCAGTGATCCACTCTGTTTAGAGCCCTCTGTAGGGTCATCCTAACCCTAGACAGATTGACTTCCTCCCAGTTTAGTGTCATCTGCATGCTTTCTTATTTTTTTAGTGTGATTTTCCATAGTTGTGATTATTTGAAAATTAACCTGTTTCAGAAAAAATTGTGGACATATAAATTATTTATATTATATGTATTTTATATTATATTTATGTATTTTATATATATATATGTCTTCTATAAACTCCGTCTATAAAAAGTTTTACATCAAAATGAAAAGGTGAAATAAACTTTTTTTTTAATCCTCTTAGACCTTTTCCAAAATAAAACATTTTTTTTGTTTTTCTTTTTTTTCCTTTTTTCCCTTTTTTCTTAGTAAATTGTACATAGTGCAAGTAGAAGAAAAAACGTTTAATAATAATAATTAAAATCAACCTTTCTTTTTCTGAAGTAACATATTTTCCGTTTCTAAAATTAGTTAGATTTTGCTTTTATTTGACTCAGATAATTTCCAAGTATCAGTAGTATAGAAAGAGAGATCAGTCTTCTATTACCTGCTGATAAAAGATCTTAAGCTTTCGATGATGATTGTTTTAATCAGTCTACTCTAGGAAGGACAAATTTTAATCTAGGAAAATGCTTTTTTTTTTTTTCTTTTTTTTTCACTTTTCTGATGAAGCTGTTTCTCAGTTTCTGAAGCAGATTATAAGAAATTATTAATTTGTTGATCTTCAGATATTTAGGTAAATTTAAAAGCCAATGATAGACTACAAGGACCAATCTGTGCATGCTAATGCAACTGTTATGGTTTCCTTGGGTATTAAGCATGAGCATCATTATCATCCTTTTAAGATGAACTTCTAAAAGCAGCAAATTCCTAAGACATCTTCAAATAAACATTTTGGGAAATAAAAGTTTATCTTCAAGAAATTTCCTTTAACACTTACGGATATGTAATTAGTCATAAGCAGTATTAATATCACTGGGACAAACAAAGAAACAAACCCACAGCAGAACATGTTCTTCTTTTCTTTTACTTCTGAAAAACAAGTGAATTTTGTTTGTTTGTTTCTTTCTTTCTTTCATCAAGGTTTGGTTCACCTGTTAGAACCCTAAGATTATTAAGTAGAAACAATACTAAATGAAGAGGCAAATTCTGTCATTGTATAAATTCCATATATCTACCTAAAAAGGTTTGTGTTCTGTGTAACCCGTTTTTTTGTGAGTCAAATTCATCCAAAAATTATTAATCTCACTCCTCACACCCTTGGTGTGTATAAGCACCATGTGTTTGACATTTTAAGGGCATTCTGAATTTACTCAATTTATACAGATTGTTGGCATCATCAGCAGATCTGACTTACAAAAAAGCATACTAGATATTCTTCTTGTATATTGTGCCAGTGATTTGTGTACTATAGCATGTTTGACATTTCTGGTTGTCCTGTGGCCTTTCCAAAACTGGAAATTCTGAACAGCATGTCAGAACTCCTCAAGCTCCAACTGAACAACACATATTTGTAGAAGGGAAAAGAAATATCTTGGTAAATATGAACATATAGTAGACTGAGTCTTATTTTCTGCAGTCTTATTGTCTGGAAAAGATGAAGCGGCAGGACTTTGAATGTGAATCAGCTTCAGAGGCGTTACCCAGGAAACTCTTCTAGTCAGAATTTGTATTTGCTCCATTCTGCTTGTTTCTATTTGGATAGACATATTTTACCCCTTATCTCCACAACACAATCTGAGGACAATAACAAGGTCTTCCCCCCCCCCCCCCCCCCCCCCCCCCCCCCCC
>JAPSGF010000059.1:4329407-4347525 GCA_035772895.1 Perdix hodgsoniae | reverse complement strand
CCCCCCCCCCCCCCCCCCCCCCCCCCGCCACACCTTAATACTAACTATAAAGATTCTGGCAATATTTCTCTATTTAAATTGTCAAAGATAAGTAAAGACTGCCCATAGCAAAGAAGCATGTATAGGAGACATTTGGTATTCTTTCTTCAGAATTTGTAATGAGGACCAAACTAAATGAAATTCTCACTTCTTTACAAATAAAATCAATACACTTACAAATGGATAATCAATTCCAGACTGACTCGACATTCAGCCAACAAATAAGAAATGTGAGCAAACAGGCACCTACTGCCTGAACTTGACGTTCTTTTGCAGTACTAAATAACAATACTTTGTATACAAGATGTTAAAAAAAATGGTTCTTTCTCTGGGTTATTCTAAAAAATTGAGAATATTTTCTCAGAAGAGACTATAGTTCTGGATGGTTGAAAATACAAAAATATATGAAGATTAATTAACCTTCCAAACAAGCAACAGAAATATAATTAATGTGAATATATTAATTCAACTAATGTAATAAAGTGAGTAAGATAAATAATTTACAGGTTATGGACTTAAAAATAATTAAATATATATATATGTATGTACGTATAATGTTGGAGGTGATTTTGGTTTGTCCTTGTGATTTTGTTCATTTGGTTTTGGGGAGCTACTTCTCAAGAGATGGAGTTTTTTTTTATTCTGACATAAGAAAACATTTAAAAACACATAAGACTCTACCTAAAAGCTGGTAGCATGTAACTGAATACTGTATAAAAGTATCTGGCTACTTCACTTCCACTTTAGCCCTCTTCTCACTTTTTTTTTTTTTTTTCCCTACTTTCATCTTAAAATAAGAAGTCAGAATTTTTATAGAGATTTAAATATTTCAAAACGCCAATTTATAAACAGTTCTTTTGATTTTCACTACAATTAGTATTTCAGGAGCATTAAAAAAATTGAGAGAGAATTCATGCTCTTATGTAGTTTTTCTATACTGTTATGTTGTAGTGGATTGAACTTGGCTGGCTGGATGACCACCTAGAGAGTCTCTCATTGCTCTGTAACAGGTTAGGAGGAGAAGATCAGATAGGACAACATGTGAGTTGCAATAAAGATGGGGAGGCAGTGATATAATGATAGACTTAGGCGATTTCTAAAACAGTTCTAGCCTTCTAAAAAACAAACATAGCTCATCATTTTCCTCTCAAATATATCAGAAGATTGGCTTGGCTAAGCAGGGAACCCTTAACAAATCTTCACCATAGTAAGGAAGCATACGGGGAAATAATAAAACAAGTTACAAAGATGGAAGTTTAAAGACATTGCCTTGATGTTTAGAAGGAATATTAGGAAAACAAAAGCTCAACTACAGTGGAGAATTGCAAGGGATGTCAAGGGCACCAAGGAAAATTTTTACCACAATATTAAATGTTAGAAGTCTGAACAAAGAAACTGTGTGCTCACTACAGAATTAGATGACTGGTTTAGTGCCCTTGGACACTGATAAGGCTGAGGTACTCAATTTTGTTGACCCATTCTTCAAGAATCTGTGAAGAATTTCCAACACACCTGAGTTTAGCTGAAGGATTCAAGGGAGTGCTGGAATGGCCAGCAGTAAATGGCAATTGAATTGGGGTTACTTGAGACATCTAGAGTCTTATATGAGTCCCTATAGACTTATATGAGTCCCTGACATCCGATGGTATGAATTCAAGAATGCTGACACCTGTCATAATGTCCTTGTGAAGCAGCTTCTTATCATTTTTCAGAAGTGTTAAACTCTGGAGTAGGTCCCAGATAATAAGAGAATTGATAGTAGTGGAATTAACCACTTAATTGGCATTCCTAGGGCACCACTGATTTAGTCCTCATGGAGGACTTCATCTGAAGATCTGAAAGTTTGTTGTACTCTTCTGGGATAATTCTATTTTTAATTTTGTTTCATGGAAGCAGCCAGTATATAAGTTTACTGTCATTCAACCTACCCTTTTGTATATATCAACTAGTTACAATTAGTCTGTTGTTCCAAAAATCTTTTAATGTATTCTGAATATATTGTAAAATACATGAGAAGAAAAGGCCAAATTATGTTATGTGACCTGTCAATGCTGTGTTTATTCTAATAATGACATATGCAGGTTTTTTTGTTTGTTTGTTTTTTGTGTGTGTGTGTGTTGAAAATGAGAAATATATTCCTGTGAATGATTTGCAAGTGAAGAACCAAAAATTAGAATAGGAATTTAGGTATAATGTCAGATAAATAAATGCATTATGAACAAGAATGTCTCTTACCCATGTGAAATAGTCACTTCAAAAAAAAAAAAAAATATATATATATATATATTATTGTTCATTCAGAAAAAAGATGAAATGTAAATGAAATTTCATTGTGGTCACAAAACTCGATTTCTCACACTTCTCATTGTTTTGTGTATTTGTAACTCATCTGCCTCTTATTTTTGTATTATATATGTATTTTTAGCTTATGTTTTTCTCTCCTCCCTCACCCTCTCCTTCCCTTCATTTTTTCCCCTCTCTTAAAGTCTTTCTGAGACAAACCCTCTTAATTCTGCAGTGCAATAGTAGTGGAGGGCATGACAAGCTCTGACTTAAATCTTACATATGCTTTTAATTTCTCAGGTATTTCTTTTAATACTATTTCTCATCAGTGTTGCTAATTTTACTTATCTGAAAAATCATTAAAAATACTAGGTGAATTAGATGTGGTAAATTTCAGTGGTAAAAGAGATTTATTTTTTCATTGTGAAGGAAGAAAAAAGAGGAATATGATAAAATCTTTATTTGTAACAAATTACTGATGAAAAAGTACTGAATACATGTTTCTGGTATTTCAGAGGAATATTGTTTCCTATGGAACAGAACAGTGAACTGGTACTCATATTCAAGAGTTTTTAATTTGTCTACTGAATTATCTGGGGCAAGTTACCTCAGCTTTGTATCTGCCTTTCTTCCAGTCTGTCAGTATGTTAAATCATAATAATTTTACCAGCACAACAACTGAAGTTGCGTTTAGCAAAATGTTATAAAGATTTCTCAATAAAATACAATTTTTGAAGAAACCACCAATACTCAGATCATGTGTTCTGAGAACAATGTTTGAAATTTAACAGATATATAAACTACTTCTGAATCTGACTACTGAAGAATTTCAGATTCATTAAAAAGCAGAGGAGAGCAGAGCTGAGAGCTGAGCTGAGACATTCCTGAGGTACCTTACAAACCCTAAGCTTCCCATTATACAACAGAAAAGTCAACAAAATAGCAACACCATATATAAAATATTAGTGGGCATAAATCACTTTTCTAGAAAGACAGAGAACATTAAACGCAGTAAAAAGTTAATATGGCTGTCATTTTAAGCATGAAGTTAAAATAATCTTAAAGTTTGTGTAAAATCTGTTACTTGACAAAATTCTAAAGCAAAATTTACAGAATTGATACTGTAGTAAATATTGTGCAATCTGCCACCATACTCACGGATCTATGTCTGAAATAAAATATTAAGAAAATTCTGTATTAGTCTAGGACATAGCACCTACCAGAATTAATTTCATAATCTGTTCCTCTATCTCAGGAAACATGCTTCGTAAAGCAAAAGATTTTATGCAAGTTAAAAAGGATAAATTCAGTATTAAAGTAAGTGAATGGAAAACAAAAATAACTACAATCTTTAAAGTACTGAAATAAGAAGATTGTAGTTGTTTCTTGTCAGTTACAGTGATAGTTACTAACACTTTAAACTTCAAAAATTATACACAGCTTAGTGTCAACAGCTTGACAAGTACTCATTCCTAATTATGCTATTAGCAAGGTTTCTCCTTCAAATTAAATGCAACTTTCCTAACATCTCTATTTTATATAGGCTGGATTCCCGATAGAATTTCAGCAAACATTAAACCAATTTCAAATTAGTGCAGAGTTAATAGTTTTGCATAGGAAAACAAAACAAAACAAAAAAAACAGTTTGCATATGTATTTAATGTAAGGGTATGATATTAATTGAAGGGATATGTGGAAATACTCTACTCTCCAGAAGTAAAACTCTTAATAAATGATTTACTCCCTTTGCTTGTAGCATCACTTATGATGCTAGAACAAAATAAGTCCATAATATTATCTACTGATGATGGTTGTAAAACTTTACAAATACACACTCACTTGTTTTAATATCTGTGCTAAGTTTTCGAAGTCAAACAATGAAAAGATTGGTTACAACAGTTCTCTGAGAAACTTTAATTTGATCATCTGTATAAATTCTGTTACTTTTTACTTGCAGGATTTTTTTTTTTTTTTTTTTCCCACAACATATCTTTGGGCTTATTTATTTATTTATTTATTTATTTATCCACCTTAGACTGTTCTAGAGCTGTTCTAAATTTCACATGGCTTCTATTTTAATAAAACAGCATGGGAATAATCCATTAATTAGGCAGAGTATATTTTGACTATAGCACTGTGAAAAGAGATATTATTACCCTGATTTTACAAAGAACCAACAGCATTGCCTTTAGTTTTTCAAATTGAGAAGTCAGTTACTGAGCTGAAATATTCTATATGTTCAAAGTAAGTTGTCAAAACAGTTTCTGAAGTAGACTATTGCTTTCCATTAGGAAAAACACAAAGCAAACATTAGAAAGTCATAGTTAATCGTTTGTATTAAAATGAATATCTGAAAGAAATACCTTCTGTTTTATTTTGTTGGCCCACAATGTCAGAGGTGGATGTTGGTTAAAATTTTGTTGCTGTGAAACAGCTGGGAGCAGAGGGGCAGTCTGACTAAATGGACTCTGATATGGCAATGTACATGAAGCAAAGATGTGTAACAGAATTATTCCTTGTAGAAAATATTGCACCCATTGACATTCACCAGTGCTTGCTTGCTGAATGTTCATGAAGACCAAACAGTGGAGGCGAGGACAACAAGATGATGGTTGGTGCATTCCAGTAGTAGTGATGACAACATTAAAGACAAGCTCTTTTCTGAATGGCCATGCACAGTTGACATACCACAAGATGCAGAGCTCCTTGATCAGTTCATCTGCTCAAATTGTCAGATTATAAACATGGAACTAGGCACAGAGTTTAATATCGGTTTCAATACGTTGGCAGTGATGGTGAGAACACTGGAAAATCACATTTTGTGTCAGGTGGATCCCATGAATGTTCACACAGTAATAGAAAAAAAAACTGTATGCAAGTTCGTCAGGACCCATTGAATCAACCATGATGACTTCCTGGGTCACATCATTACTGGTGACAAGATGTGGTATCACCAATATGAGCTGGAGTCAAAAAAGCAACATGTGAATTCTCCACTGAAGAAAAATTTCAAGACTCAGTGAGTAAAGTTTCTTTTTGGATAAGAAATGGGTGATTCTTCTGGATTTCCTGAAACTCAGAAAAATATCAATGCTGACTGCTGTGTCGTGCCAGCCCCCAGTTCTACCTATCATGTTCAGAACAGCCATGGATGGCAAAGCCAGAACACAGGAAGCACTGGAGTTAACTTTAGCTCACAGCTCATCTGACCTGAGGGAGAAACTGGCCCCTGACAATATAACTCAGGAAAATCATGAGACTATGAATTTAATCTTAAATGGAGCTCAATCCTAACAATTGGTTCTTGTTCAGCTTGTAATCAGTAATGAATCACAGAATCATAGAATCACAGGATTGGAAACTACCTGCAAGATCATCTAGTCCAACCGTCTTCTCATTACCATTGCTACCACAAACTAAACCATACCTCGTAGCTCCTCATCCAGGCACCTCTTGAACACCGTCAGGGATCAAGCAACTCCACCACCTCCCTTGGCAGGCCATTCCAGTGCCTGACCACTCTGAGTGAAAAAGTTCTTCCTTACGTCCAACCTAAACTCCTCTAAACTGTACTGGATCAATAAGCAATTCTAGTCCTCTAACACAATTACATTTCTTTAGAGGAATCTATTATTTCTTTTTTTTTTCCCCAAAATGAGATAGTCCATTTTCAGTTGTGATTAAATGTACTAGAGCTTATTATTTATATATTTGTGCCAAAATCCTGTCTTACTAAGATTTTAGGATAAGAGTCTGTTCAAAAGCCTTTAAAGCTCAGACTAATTATATTTTTCTTCTCTGTACTGAGTCCCTTTATTCTTCTATACAGTAAGCCAAAATATTTTCCTGTAGCATTCTTAAAGCAGCTGCCTTACAGTCATCTTTCTGCCTTCTTTCATTTATTATGTTCTATTTTCTGATACACACTCTTGTAAAATCTGCTATATCTTGCTAGCAACCAAAAAAAAGTTTTCTTTCTTGACATCGGACAATCACTCATACCTTAATTTTAATATGGAAAGTGGAAGAAAGAAGATCACTAGTTCACAGGAAGTATTTACTACAGGTTTTTCTTCTGTCTTCATTTGTAAAAGAAAACATTCTTCTTTTCTCACCAGACCAATTATTCTAATGTGAAAAAGAATAATAATAATAATAAAAATAAAGATGCATTTAACCCATACACAAAAAACATTCGTTACAAGTCATTTTGAAACACCCCAGGATTTTTGACTTTCAGATCAACACTCCTAAAATGTAATCATGAAAGCTGTGTTTAGACTCTAATGAAGTAAAGTATTAGCAGATGGAAGAATAAGATGTTCTAATGCTTTAATTATCACTATTGAATGCCTAATTTTCTCCAACTCTTGCAGAATTCAGAAAACAAACAAACAAAAGTCTAATTCAGTTATTTTGAATTGTTCTCTGGAAGACTCTGTGTGTTTCTTTCTTCTTCCAAAAGGGACTAAAATTCTATCTACACGGTACTGCAAGACATCCCTAAATTAAGGCTGAAGGGGTAATTTTCTCTGCCATGTTTCAGAGAATCATTAAGTTTAGAAAAGACCTCTAAGATCATCTAACCCAACTAGTTCATGATCAACTACTTTCAAGTTTGAAAGAAAGTGACCAAATTACAGTGATTTGCTGCAAAAAGACAGTCAGAAAAAAGATAAGAGGCAGAGGAAAATGAAAGATAATATTGGGAAGATAGAGACTGCAAATAAAAACACTGACTATGATCACCTTAGTAAACCAAACAGGATAGGCACACTAGTAAAAGTGTACTGCCATCTATTTGCTAACATGCCTCTAGGGAGTTTTTTGGTCTATGCCAACTAGTGTACTCTCATAAGAAAGCAACAGAGAGATCTGTTATTTGGGGAAAAGGGTTCAATCATAAGGAAGTGGACAGTGTCATGCAGACAGTGGCCCATGATCTTTCTCACATATTAAAACAGAGAAATCCTAGGTGTATTCTATTCTTTATTCTTGTTGAGAAGGGGTTTTGCCTTTTGTAAAAGAGACAACCAGCGTATCTCTTACAGGGGCTTACAAGCCTTTCAGAAAGGCCAAGCAGATATCAAGTATGATACATACCTTCTGTAACATCTGTTTCCTGATCAAACAGACACATGATCTAGTCCTAAGGAGGAGCTGCTTGCACTGCCTCCTTTGGCTCTTTCTTCACAGCAGCTGAGCTGAAAGTATGAGAGTCATAACAGGAAGCAGATCCTGAACTGAGCTCCCTGGCCTGTTAGGCCCTGGATTTGCAGATGCCTTCCCCATTATGAGATGTCCAAATACAGATCTTTGGGTTGTGTCCACAGCATCCTCTAGTACAAACATGACTACTAAATACTGCCTTTTATTTTAGATTAAAGGTTCTGTATGTTTACTTTTTTACATGATAGTAAAGCAGGCTTAAATAACAACCCCTGATGCATTCGTAAGAGTGTAACTAGTAGGTGTTGGGAGATAATCCTTCTTCTCAACACTAGTGAGGACAAATCTAGAGTGCTTAGTCTAGTTCTTATCTTCTCTGTATAGGAGAGACATAGACATACTAGAGAGAGACCAGCAATGGTCCAAGATGATAAAAGAGACTGGAGTGTGTATCATATGATACATATAATGTTCACATGTACTAGGATTAGGTAGCAAAATATTGGTAGCAGGAGTCTGTGGGGGTAGACAATGGGGGAAGAAAATGTGGGGGAAGAAAATGGGTAGCACCATACCAGACACACTCAATTTCGGACAGCTCAGCTGCAAGTAAAAACTTGCTAGTAAGAAGATTAGAGAATATGGAGGATATGAGGGAAAAGAGAGAGAAAAACAAAAAAAAAGAAAAAAGAAAAAAAAATGAATTTGGGGAAGATAGTGGGAAAAACAGATTAGAATCATAGGAACATAGAATTATAGAATCACTGAGGTTGGAAAAGACCTCTAAGATCATCTAGTCCAACCATCACTACTTATCATACAGGCATAAACAAAATATTGTGATTTTGTCAACCTGGCAAAAAGACTTCTCATAAATAACGGAGTTAGAAAAATAAAGCCCACAGCAAATGAATGAAGTTCTTGCTATTGATAGCTGGTCTAAGTTACCTTATGATAATATACCAGGACTACTCTGTAGCCAGTAGCTTTCATTATGCTGGCACACAACATCAGAGGTCAAACCTTTCCTCCAGTATTCTCTTACATTTTGTTGCTGTGAGACTCTTGGCAGCAAAGGGGCCATCTAACAAAATGGAGTCTGACATGGAAGTGAGCATAATGCAAAGGAGTATAATTGAATCCCTCCATGTGGAAAAAGAAATACACCCATTAACATTCACTGACACTTGCTGACTATTGATTGAGACCAAATAGTGTATATGAGCACAGTGAGGTAATGGGGATTGCGTTTCACCACTGGTGACAACAACATAAATTACAAGTTATATTCTGGACAGCGCCACAGAGCTTCCACATCACACAGTGAAGAGCATCTTGATCAGCTTATTCACACAAGTTTTCAGATTACAAATACAGAAATACATACAGAGCTGAATATAGGCTACAATGCATTGGAAACAATGGTGGGAAGATGAGACTATTTCAAAGTTTTCACCAGTTGGATCCAGTGAGTGTTTACACAAGAAAAGAAAAAACACTCAATACAAGTATGGTAGAATATATTCAAACCAATATGACACTGAAGGTGACAGTTTCCTGGATCACATAATTACCAGTGACATTAAAGTGATGTGCACTATTTCGGGACAGGATATGGGCAATTTGTCTGGAACCTGAACAAACCATCAACTCTGACAGATGCATCATGACAAGCTGAAAGCTTTTGCTTGCAGTATCATGCTAGAGAAGACGACAACTTTTCTCCTGCAACATGTTAATGCCCCATACTAGTTAGACAATGGAACACAGTGTCAAACTTGGATGGACTGTTGTAATGAGATGTAAGTGAGACATAATAGTGCAATGAGACGTAAAGTGCAAGTGAGACGTAAAGTTCAATGATAAAGCAGAACAAGATCCCAGGCTACAGTCAGTAAGGAGTCAGTCACTCAAATGCAAAAGCAGTAGACACAAAAATAAGGGGAAGAGGCTGCATACCTTCAGAAGTCCAGAGAGATACCCTTGCTTTCACTGCCAACCCTTAAATGCGGTCTGGGAAGGGGTGGATCCTGGTTGCACCTCTTCTGGTCACTAAAGCACACTGCATGCACCTGAACCCCCTGGGTTGGCCCTGCATTCCTATCAGGTGCTCAATCATGTTTCAAGCCATGACTTAGCATTTCCACTACAACTTTTATTCATTACACCATTTAATCAGGATTTGATACCTTTTGACTTTTATCTGTTTGGGCCAATGAAAGATGGATTGTGCAGGCAATGCTTTTCTGAGGAATGATGCCACCATAGCAGCTGTGAAACAGTGGGTCACCTCTACTGGAGTAGATTTTTATGAGCCTAGCACACAGGCTCTTGTTCATCTCTGGCAAAAATGCATAGCTAATGGTAGTGACTATACTGAAAAATAATCCTTTGTATGCGAGAATTTGTTCTATCTGATGGTGTTATTGTATGTGTTGCAGTTTTCATGGAAACAAATAAGAGGCATTAATTTCATGGCAACATACGTATGTATAGTTATTTCTGACCAGCTGTAAGAGAAACCACTCATTCTATGCATACAGCATTATAACAGTGTTGGAAGGTGTGAAGATGTAGAGATAAAGGTAAATTAGCTGCAGACTTTATCATACATACTTGATTAAGCACAAGAAAATTAACAATTTTTACAGATATGTAAATTACCAGTATATAGACAGATTTGTTTAATGTAAAACAAATTTCCTTGCACAAAAGGCCTGCAGTTTATTTACGTCTTAATCTCTAGCCCTATTCTCATAACTGGATGATCATATAAACATTTTTTTTTCCAAAATTCTGGGTGATGTGGGCTGATATTATCAAAAACTTGAGCAAAATTGTTAAAAGCTCCACATTGTGACTATGTGGAAATTAGTCTGAAAACAGGAAGTAAACACAAGCAGGCATACAGTAAGCATTGTATTATATTTAATCCTTACTTGCAAATAGGAGAAATTACATAAGCCATATATGCTGCTATGGCTATCTGTTCACATATCACTACTATATCACATTTTGCTTTAAAAAAATATTTTGAAAATAGTTCTGTGATATCTCATAGAAATAAAACTTAAGGAATTTATGTGTTTTCTAGATTCCTTAATAATATAGTGCTTGCTTTGATAATTTCATACCAGCTTCTCCTTTAGTTTTGAAATGAAAGGCACATCATAGACCTTTTGTTAGTATAATGAATTTTTGGAGATGAAATCCAAGTGGCATATCAAAAAAGGGAATAAAAGAAAATACAAAGTATAGGGAAGAAATCTAAAATAAAATAAAATAAAACTCAGGGTTTATTTTATTTTATCTTATTTTCAGAAACAAACTTTTACAGACAGAAGTTTTCAATAACCACCTCAATAGAATTTTCAAATTTGGGAATTTCTTTTTTTTTTTTTCCTAACCAAGAACATTATTTACAAATAAAGCTTACACAAATCCTCCATCTCTCTGCAATAATATGTTATGATCAAATGACTGAGCTAGTGTCAAAAACTTTTAACTCACTATTGATACTCTATTGATACTCTATCACTAATCCTTTTTAGATCAAGATGCTCTGATTTTACAACATCTTTTAAATTATCTCAGGAAATATTTGTGGAGAACGTAATTTATGTTAATGTGAGGTCTGCCAGTTATCCTGAAGTGTTACATTAAGAGTAGAAAATATACTGAGACATACAAAATACGATTGATTTCACCATACAAATACTTGAGTAGTGAAACTAATAACTTTATTTTCAGAAACAGTGTCTTATCTAACAATAGTGAAGGTTTAAAACTAGTATAAGATTAATTTCAAAAATTTAATAAAAACACTTCCATATTTCTGTTGTAAAATAGAACTTATAGGTCTTATATTTTTAACTGAGTTGCATGTTTTTGTGTTTCTCCTGCGGAAGATCTTTTCATATATATATATATATATATATATATATATATCAGTTGATCTAAATATTTCTGCACTAGTATCACATTTGCCTCCCTAACCATCTTTGTATTTACAGATTGAAAACAAATACTTTTTTCTTCAAACAGTGTATAAATAGTTATATGCTGGATTGCCAATCCGTATAGGTAATACTAAGATTTAGAACAGTAAACTTTACTACAAAAAGAGCACCCATGCAGATAAGACCAAATACATGTATTTTAAGTGTGATAGTAGATGGTAGACATCATTTTGACTGCTTACACTCTGCATTTAAAGTATGGGTGATGGGTGTGTGTCAGCTGAAATATACTTACTGTCCAAAATACTGCATATGAATTGATGTTCAGATGTGTTTTTGGAAAATTATTCAACAGTGGAAATGGAAAGACTTTACTGCTACTGCATTGTTTTAGGAGAACAGGAGCCCATTTGCAAGCCTCATCTGCTTTGCTTTAAGCCATCAACACGTACTCTGCATGCCTTGAGAAGTATTTTGTGATTGATGGAAATAGACAAGTTTTCTTAGACAAGTTGACAAGGGTGCAGTATGTACACCTTGAGTTATGGGGATCATAAGTCACCTATATGAACACATTGAACAAATGTCACAAAACATGCTGTGATTCAGATGGCTTTTGAGCAATCCCACTGAAGGCCTAAAAAATCTCTCTCTCTATATATATATACATATCTATTAACTCAGTAAAGCCCTGTTTTCACTGAGCTATCTGTATCCTGATGTATTTACAATATAATAAAATTAAGCAGAAAATCAATTATATGAACAAAAACAACAACAAAAAAATAGAAATGGTAATTTAAATTGATCAGAACTATAATGAATATATTACAGTTATTAAATAACTATGGCCTATTTTTAGTAGCTGTATAAAAAGAAACAAACTTTCAGAATCAACCTGACTCTCTGTCGATGTACCTTCATGACGTTCCCCTAGGTCCTGTTGTTGTCACTAGAGAGAAGAGAGCAGCACCTTGCACTCCACTCCTCTAGTGAGGAAGCTGTTGACCACCATGCAGCCTCTCCTCAGCTTCCTCTTGTCTAGGCTGAATAAAACCAGAGACTTCAGCCACTCCTCATACGTCTTGCTTGCTTGTTCTCTCTGTGCACCCCCAGCCTCCACTCTGGCAAGGTACTACGAGAAACTGAAAAGTCCTTGTCCCTATATAAACACTGCTCAGGCACAACTGAAACATCACTTTGTTATTAACATTATTTTCATCCTAAATCTTAAGTACAATACTGTACTTAATACAATACTTACACTGATACTTAAATACAATACTAGCTACTGGTCTCTGAATTGAGGCGTTGGTCTCAAGCAGGTGAGTCAAAAAGGGGAGACTGGGGTAGCAGTATCCCTCCCGTTGTAAGCGAAGAGGCTTTTGACATAGTGCTCCACAACATCCTTTTCTCTAAATTGGAAAGATATAGATTTGATTGGTGGATTGTTCGATAGATGAAAAATTGCTTGCAAGATTGTACCCAGAGAATGATGGCCAATGTTTCAGTGTCCAGATGGAGATCAGTGGTGGATTGTGTCCCTCAGGAGTCAGTACTAGGCTTGATGTCCTTTAATATCTTCATCAGTGACATTGACATGGGATCAAGTGGACCCTCAGCAAGTTTGTAGATGACTCCCAGCTGTGTGGTGCAGTTGATATGTCCAAGGGATGAGATGCCATTCTGAGACACCTAGACAGGCTTGAGCAGTGGACCCAGGAGAATCTCAGGAGACTCAATAAATCTAAGTGCGAGGTATTGCAACTGCACTATGGCAATCCCCACTATCAATGTGAGCTAAGGGGTGAAAGGATTAAGCACAGTTCTACTGAAAAGGACTTGGGGATCCACTGGTGGATGGCATGCTGGACATGACCCACAAAAGTGCACTCACAGCTCAGAAAACCAACCGTATCCTGAGTTATATCAAAAAAAGTGTGGCTATCAGGTTGGGGAAGGTGATCCCTCTACTCCGCACTGGTGAGACCTCACCTGAAATACTGTGTCCAGATGTAAAGTCCTCAATACAGGAGGGACACAGACTTGTTGGAGCACATCCAGAGGAGGATCTTAGGGATTAAACACCTCCCATATGAGGACAGGTTGAGAGAATTTAGGCAATTCAGCCTTGAGGAGCCCCAGCAGAGATCAAATAGTGGCCTTTCAGTATCTAAAGGGGGGACCATAAGAAAGAAGATGACAGACTCTTTGTTATGATAAAGCAATGAGAAACGGTTTCAAATTAAATAAGGGGAATTTCAGACTGGATATAAGAGAAAAAGAATTGCAATACATGTAGTGAAGATGTGGAGAAGGTTGCCCGGAGATGTAATGAATGCTCCATCCTTAGAGATATTCAAGGTCAGTCTGGATGGAGCTCCGAGCAACCTGATCTAGCTGTAGATGTTGCTGTTCATTTCAGTAGAGTTGGACTAGATGACCTTCAGAGGTCCCTTCCAACTTAAATGATTCTGATTCTACTAGGAAGAAAATTAACTCTGTCCCATCTGAGGCCAGGACATATAAAGAGTGTATTTTTTCTGCTTTTGATAATCATTTCTCAGTGGAATACTATTGCAATACATAGTCATAATTCCTACAATTTTACGCTCTTTTAATCTTTACAATAACCACTTAACAAGATGGTTTTCCCACTGTTGGAATTATGGATGTACTGAAATTGCTTATCTGAAGTCCATCTCTTCTGACACTACAGGTTCTCTGCTGTCAGTTAAACCAGGTAACAGAATGAGGAAAAATTGAAAGTATGTTTATAAATAGCTGATTTCAATCTGGCCTTGAAATGTTGTGTATAGAAATCAAACTAACACTCAAAATGCGATCATACAACACCACTCATGCTGTGCTGCTCTAGGCTAAAGGTATGCATCAAGGAAATATCAGCTTTTTTGCTTGTTTCCTGCCAGCGTGTTTCCATTCTTGCTGGGAGTCCTGAAGGCCTCTGGGCATTTGGTAATTTACAGCAGCAGTAATACATTCAGAAGTTATGGACAGTGTACTGCTACAGAGAGAGCAGCTTCTGTGTCCTGTTAATGAATCTGGATCATAAATACCACTGCTGCTCATAGATGTAATTACTCAGGGAAATCCATTTCACTGCAACCTTGTGTTCACCTTATAAGTGTCATAAATGAGCTCAACTTGAAAACCTGACATTCAAGAGAAATATAACCATGACCTAAGAAGAATGTGAGTGTTGATAAATGATGTCAAATGTCAATAGTTCAGATACAATATTGACAGATCTGCTTTTGTTAACATCAACAGTATTAGGAGAATGGTTTATTATAAGTATGGTTTATTATATATATATATATAGGTTTATTATACATAATGGTTATTATAATGGTCTATCACTTTTGTGCAAAGGTTTCCTGTTAAGAGCATCTCCCTCTCCTGCAATTCCCACCTTTCCCCTGCCAGCTATCCAGCCAGCACTTCCGTAGACACCTCTTGAATAAAGTTTTTATCCCCTCATGCAAAAGATTAGAGAAAACATAAGTTTTCTGAAGCTATTGTTGTCTAAATATACACATGTATATTCTGACAGATATCTCATTACTCAGTTATATCTGCATTTAAGAACTTATTGTTGTGAATTTTTAGCTTTCTAAACATTTCTAGCTATGGACTGTGTAAAATTTTTTCATTCCAAAATCTTACTCTCAACCCTTAACCTTAACCATCAAAACTTATACAGGCCTCCTCATAGATCCTACTTGAGATTTTGGAGTTTACAGGTGTGGTTTTCCGTTCTTTCCCATCTAGATATATTCTTTTATTAAACAGATTTTATGCAGACTTTTTTAAGAGTCATGTTTCTCAAACTTTTCAGACAGCAATCAAATACTGTCTAAGTAAAGAGAAACATATATATTTTCCCGGATCTGCTATTTACTATAATTGAAGTACTTAATGTAATAGGCATTACAAAAAGCAAAATAAAGTTTCTATGTTGAAACTTTTATCCTTATTCTTTCAAGTGCGTTCAAACTGTTCAAAGAAAAATCTCTTTGTTCAAAAGACCTTTTTGAAATCAAAGAGCAGAAAAGTAAAATTACATAAATAATTAACTAATGCTGCTTTCTCTGTGCTGTTATAGTGTGCCCACTTGACTAATACTAAATATAACTTGAACTGATAGTAAAAAAAGGTACTGAGATTAGGATTAATCTTTGATTGATGAAAGAATGAGGGGCTTTTTTTTTTTTTTTTTTTTTTTTTTTTTTCTTTTGTCTTTGTCTTTGTCTGGAAATATTCATAAATAGAGAACAAGATATAACTTCTCTGACATTGCTTGAAATTATGAAAACACAGTTCTTCCTAATGGAAGACCATTAGGATGGTCTTCCTAATGACCATCTGCAGGGAAATTTAAGATATATAATTGAAAAGGTGAACTAGTACATGGTATTCTTATTTCTTAAATATTAGAAGTACTTCTGCAGGCATTTTAATATAATCTTTGAATGAGTTTATAGTTAGAAGTAAGTATTTCCTTCAGAACACTATTAATTATGCAACTTCACTTGAATACTTCATGCATTTAAGACTTTTCATGCAATCTAATCAACAAATTTTGTTATGGGTAAATATTTTTCTCTTTTTGGCTACTGCTGCTAAAACTTTTATTACAGAATGGCTTTGAAAGAAGAATATTGTTTCCTGTGTATTATGTCTCATAATTTTCCCCTCTGCATTCTGCTTTTAGCTAAGATATGCTTCCTATCTTAAGGAGTACTCACATTTGACCAATAATGAAGAAGATGTTGTAGCCTTCTTCTATGAGTGTTAATTTGACAAAATACCTATCCAACTCTCCATATGCTTTGCAGCATAAATGGAAAGAACAATGGCATATTTTATGGTTCAACTTGTCAAAGTGTGAAATATATCTTTTTTTTTTCTTTTTTTTTTCTGTCTCAAAAAAAAAAAAGAAAGAAAAAAGAAAACAAAAAAGGCAGTACAAGCATAGTACAGTATAATATACTGAAAATGTAAGAAATTGAAGCTTTTAACGCTACCAGCAAAGTGTCTAGGAATAGAAACATTCAAATTACTATATTTAGTTAGAATTTGATTTTAAAAGGCATAAGCAAGAATCCAATCATTCTTACAGAAAGACTATCTTCACAGCTGAGTAAATGTAAACAAATTATTGTTCTAATTACTTTCACTTTTTTTTTTTTTTTCTTTTTTCACATTGTTTTCATTGTCTATTGGGTAAATAGACATTAAGATAACATACTTAAAGCACTGAATTTATGTATTAAGAAATTCTTATGGAACGTGGTTAATTTATTAAATACTTAAAGAGCTTGAAAATTTCGACTATTTTTATGCCCACAGGGAAACATATTTATATTCTTGCATTTTATCATGAAATAAATGTATTAAAAAAATAATAATAAAATTAAAAAAAAAATTGAAGAGATCTTTGTGGAATACAGGAGAATTTCTCAGTTGACTTAAATAAATACAACTCTTCTTCTAATGCCAGAGATACGTCAATTTACAGATTTCAGTGAATGTATGCTAATATATACCAGCTGAGAATCTGGCATTCAACAGACTGTAAGTTTGCGTAAAGGCTTATTCATAATCCTAGACAGTAGGAAGGGATGCTTGGAAGGATTATTTCACTCATTTTGAAGATGTAATTAAGCCAAACATATAGACTTTTTAGAAGCCTTTCAGCAAACGACTGCTATTTAAAAACGACAACTTTTATCGTTGTTTTCACAGTAAGACATGTATTTATCAGTAAATCTACCTCAAAAGGAACAATTTAGTTACATTTTCCAGGTAAAAAATCCAGCACATATGTAGGCTACAAGCTATTTCAAATTTGACATTATGTATATTTAGGACACTGTGAGAATCTTAAAGAAGTCTTAATCACCACCAATATTCAAGTTCAATAAGACCTAAACAACTATTAATGGAATAAGAAGTCAGCTTAGCCACAGTAGGAAAAATACATTTCTCCATAGTTAAGAAGCTATTTTGAGATTTATGTCAAGTAAAAGTTCTATCAACATTACAGATTTATTTTCCTTCTATACATTAGAAAAGCTTCTTGGGTATTTTCAGATCACCAAAAATTTAATATGGAAACAATTTCCTTGAGTAAAAGTCCTTAGTCCTTGAGCAATGAAATATGAAATATGTGAATTTATGTTCTTGCTACCATTCAATTCAAAATATAGAATTTGAGTCTTGTAGTTCTCATTTACAATGTTTGTTTTCTGATGCTATTCTGGATCTGTCTGGGGTATAATTGACTTTCACCACAGCAGCCCATTTAATGCTGTACTTGTAGATAGAACAGTATCATGTTGCACCAGTGTTTTAGTTACTGCTGAGCAGTGATGGCTCAGCATCAAGTGCTGCTTGTCTGCAATTTGCTTGTCTGCAAATTTCCACCAAAAGCCAGTGGGCTGAGAGTGGGTAAAATGTAAAGACAGGATAGGGACATTACCAGCAAAGCTGTCTTAAACCAACTAAAGGAATATTCTGTATGTCACAATCAGCAATAAAAACTGGGTAAAGAGAAGGAGAAGGAAAAGGAGGAGGAGCCAGAGCAGGAGCAGAAACAGGAGAAGGAGAAGGAGAAGGAGAAGGAGAAGGAGAAGGAGAAGGAG
>JAPSGF010000059.1:4314406-4329397 GCA_035772895.1 Perdix hodgsoniae | reverse complement strand
AGGAGAAGGAGAAGGAGAAGGAGAAGGAGAAGGAGAAGGAGAAGGAGTGAGGACTCTTGTCATAAAAGAATCTTTATAAGCAACCACTCTTCATATGGAGGTCCTGCTTCCGAAGATGTGGCTGAATGTTTCTTGCTGAAGGGAAGTAGAGAATATTTATTTTCTCCTTTTGCTTCCATGCAGCATTTTTTTCATCAAGCTCCTCATCTCAACCCATGAGTTTTCTTCTTTCATCATTTTTTCTGTTCCTGTCATTCTGAAGAGAAGGAGTGAGAAAATGTTGTGGTGGAGTTGAGCTAGCTACCCATTGATTGTCAAGCGATCACAAATGCTTAGAAAATTAAAGATGAGCTACTTAATTATTTTACCTAAAATCATAATTTCATATCTGAGAATCCAAAACAGAACAATAAATAAAAGTTTCCCTTATTTTTTGTCCAGAGAGATAGTGGTAAATTTACCATAATCAAAGTTTAATGACTTAAATTTATAATGCTCTAATGTTTATTAACTAATTCTTGAAATGTCATCATCTATTTTATCTGTTCAATACCTAATTTACTGAAAAAAATCATAACTGTTATTCTATATCTAGATGAATGAGTATTAAAGTTCTTCTTACTGTGATATGCAATCTGCAGCATAATTAGACAGTGAGAGTGCAAGTGACCCTTGCAGTTTGTCTCATATCATCTTCTTCAAAGGTACATTGGGTTGGAGAGTCTAAAGCCTCCTTCAGGAAACCCTTTCAGTATTTGACTACTCATATGCAGTCAAAGTTTCCTTGCAGTAAATAATGATGATGATGATGATGATGATGATAAATTATTTTGCAATATCTGTGCGGTTTTGTTTTAATTTTGCATGATTTCTCTGTTTCAGGGCTCTCTGCAATGCTGCAGCAGCATCAGCCTGGATGGGGGATGGGGTGTACAGGGGGAAGAATTATTATTATTATTTTTATTGCTTATTATTATTATTATTATTATTATTATTATTATTATTATTATTATTATTATTATTATTATTATTGCTGTTGTTGTTATTGTTGTTATTTATGTTATTATTATTTGCATCACTGCAATCGGAGTTTGGCTCTGACTTCTCTTTGATCTCCAATTAGGTAGTTGAAGATAAACATAAGAATAATCCAAATCTTCTCTTCTCTACACTACTCAAAGTCAACTGTCTTAATTTCTCTGTGTATTCATTGGCTTCCTCACAAAGGCCTTCTGCTGAACTAACTAACTAATAATTTTGCACTTGAAATTTAAAATTATGCCCAGTACTCCTGATGAGATTTCATGAATTCCAGTTGTAAGTAATCACTTTTCTCAGCCTTTTGGTTATAATCTTATAAATACAGTACAGTACATGATTAGTCATCATCATCAGTCAGGCACATTTGTCTCAGATGTTGTCCTTGAGGACCCCTAGGTCTTTGGTTTTGTTTTTCTTTTCTTTCCTGAAGATCTTATCTCTACCAAGTTTGAAGCTTCCAAACTATTGTTCTATTGTTTTTTGTTGTAGTTGTTTTTTTTTTGTTTGTTTTGTTTTGTTTTGTTTTTTTTGTTTGGTACTTTGCTGAAAACCATTAGGTATCAGTTGTGCTATTTCTCCAGCCTTTGATGTTCCTTTTCATGATACTCAACATTTGTTTCTAATGATTCAACTAGTGTTCAACATTCATTTTCACAGAATCACAGATTGACTTGGCTTGAAATATAAATTAAATATAATGTAATTTCAACCCTGCTATCATTGACACCTCTCACTATAGCACGTTGTCCAAAGCCCTATCCAGTCTGTCCTTGAACACTTCCAGTGATGGGACAACCACAGCTTTTTAGGGCAACCAGTTTCAGTGACTCATCATTCTAATAGTAAAGAATTCCTTCCTTATAATGGATATACGTCTACATCATTTTAGTTTAAAACCATCATCCTTACTCATATCACTACATTTCCTGAAAAAGAGTATCTCTCCAGCTTTCTTGCAGGCCCTCTTTATGTCCTGGAAAGGTGCTAAAAGGCGTCCCAGGGGCCTTCTTTCCTTTTGGCTGAATGACTCCAATTCTGTTGTCCTGTCTTCATAGGTTAGGTGCTTCAGCACTCTAATAATCCTTGTGGTTCTTATCTCTACTAACTTGTATAGGTCCATACTTTCTGTTGAGGTCCCCAGAGCTCCACTGTACTCCAGATGGGACTTCATGAGGGTGGATCAGAGGTGGAGCATAACCTCCCTCAACCTGCCGACCATGCTACTTTTGATGTAGCCTCAGACTGACTTCATAAAGTGAGTCATGTAACCATAGATATAAACCATAGAGGTCAACTGTGTTGGCCAAACATGATGTTAAACTAGTGCTGGGTATTCACAATCACCTTTTTTTTAAAAAAATTTTACATGCCTAGATATGACTTCCAGAAGGATATAGAATAATAGAATCAAAGAATCACAGAATGGCTTAGGTTGGAGGGGACCAAAGATCATCTAGTGCCAAACACTAGATCAAGATGCTCAGGATCCCATCTAACCTGGTCTTGAATGCCTCCATAGAATCGTAGAATAACAGAATCACAGAATCATAGAATGGCCTGGATTGAAAAGGACCACAATGATCATCTAGTTTCAATCCCCTTGCCCTGGTCAGGGTCACCAACCACCAGACCAGGCTGCCCAGAGCCACATCCAGCTTGGCCTTAAATGCATCACCTCCCTCTGAGTGAAAAACTTCCTCCTAATATTTTACCTAAACTTCCCCTATCACTATCCACCATCATAAACAGCCATTCCTCCTGTTTATAAGCTCCCTTCAAGTATTAGAAGGCCACAATGATGTCTCCCTGGAGCCTTCTCTTCTCCAAACTAACAAGCCGATTTCCCTCAACTTTTCCTCATAGGAGAGCTGCTCCAGCTCTCTAATCATCTTAGTGGCCCTCCTCTTGACCTGCTCCAAGAGCTCCACATCCTTCCTGTATGGGAGACCCCAGGTCTGGACACAGTACTCCAGATGGGGCCTCACAAGAACTGAGTAGAGGGGGACAATCACCTCCCTCTCCCTGCTGGTCACCCCTTTTTTAATGCAGTCCAGAACTCAGTTGGCCTTCCAGGCTGCAAGGGCACACTGCTGACTCATGTCCAGCTTCTTCTCCACCAGGAACCCAAGTCCTCCGCAGGGCTGCTCTCAAGGAGATCTTTCCCCAGTTTGTATAAACACCTGGGATTTCTCCCACCCAAGTGCAACACCCTGCTCCTGACCTTATGGAACCTCCTTAGGTTTCTGTGGGCCCACTTCTTCAGCCTGTCCAGGTCCCTCTTGGATGGCTTCCCTTCCTTTTAATGTATCATCTGCGCTGCTGAGGGTGCACTTGATGCCATTGTCTATGTATCTCGCTCCAATTTATAGGAGGGAGAGGAGGTTCTTTTAATATCTGTATACCCGGCGTGAGGTTAAGAAACAATGGTTCAAATGTTCATCAGTATCAGTATCAGTAAGCCAGGATGACCTATAAAAACTCTGAACCCATTTGTGAAGTTTAACAGATCCAAGAACTGATATCAGTTACCACCCACAACAACACAAAACATAACAATATTGCAACCATAATATGTCATCAAGAGGTATATTCGGTAATCTAGCATGATCAAATCTTCAGTTTTTCTGTCACAAAACACAAATGGTTAAAATCAGCTATTAGTCTTTTGTGTTCTGTCAAGGTCCCACGGGGATCTTCTGTAAAATAAAACGAGACACCAACTTGCCCTTTCTGGGCTTTGTTAGCGTGGTTAAAAAATGAGGGAACGATCCAGCAAGTGTTGATTTCATATTCCTTTTTCGGGGTGTCTTTAGCCTTCCAAGGATATTTGTTAAGGGATTCCATTAAGGTTAGGGAAACTGGCCTCAGGCTAGCTGAGCAAATCGTCACAGTCTGGCCAGGGAGATAAGAGGGTTTCCCTAGCTTATCAGCCACTGAATCGTGACTCACAGGGATAACTGGCAAGAGTGATGAGGCCTTTGGAAAGAAGGTGTTAAATCGAGGACCTGGTTTCCCTTTGTTGTGAGCTTTCTAATGCATCCACCCTTCACCGCCCCCACCCCGCTCACTTGGGAGGGGCGAAGACATCAGTTTTCCAATAGCTTGAATAGCCGTTCAGGTTCCTCAGGAGAGGCCCTAGGACTTGGGATTTTTCTTGAGCTTTTGTACTGGCCACCAGTTAACTAATTTCTCTAACCTGACAGTGGCTAATCCGTTCATCAAATCTCGTGGAACATCCTTTAGCCAGCCCAGTGTCCAGAGACAATTACGTTTATGATCAATATTTTGCCTCCCAGTTCTTACTGGCAATGAGACCCTTCCAGTCCCACTGAGCTTTGGGCTGGGTGGCCTGGGGGCAAGGCTGACCGCTGCAAGTCTTAATTCCCTTGGCTCAAATTTACTTCAAATTTCTTCAGGAGGAAGAAACCACTGGCCCATATTTTCTCCCATAGTTAATTAACTCTTGGGCAACCTCCCCCGACGTCCATATTTTGTTTCCTGACTGCAGATGGTTAGAGGTTACAGTTCCTTCTAATACTGCCCGGGTTCTCTCTCCAGGGAGAGAGTCTCAGGAGACATAGCCTCTATTTTTCCTTGCAGTTGTAAAGCTACAGGTTTTAACGACTCTGGAAGCCCCCTAATTAAAGCAGTCATCATGGGTGATTCATGGTGTGGCTGCAGCTTTCTATCATACATCATTTGGAGACAAGCAGCCTTTTGAACACTCTCTAACTGATCAGTTTTTCCAGTAATGGCAAGAGGGTCTCCCCTTTCTAAAAGGTTGAGACCACCTGCCCAATAGGCAGCCCTCTGTGTTAAGGACCAGGGAGCACGACTGTTGCCAGTAGTTAAAAATACTCCTGGTCCCCAGTGTGGGAATCAAATGTTGTTTCTGCATTTAGAATAAGATAAGAATACTTTATTTTTAGGTCTCAGTATATAATTGAAGCAATTTGTAGCTATTAAAAATCAGGTAATTGTCATGGGTTCAAAGACTGCAGCTCCTGTCTGTCCAGCCGTCTGAAATAAAACTACTGATTTTTGGTGCTGGACAAACAGGGCCTGAATAATAAAGGATCCAAAAAGGAGAAGTTAAAATAATTGATAATATACCTGTACAAGCTAGTAACAATGTATGTTTAGATATATATATATATATTGTTTTGCTGTATACATAGTAAAGTATACAAGTTGTGACATATTTGAGGACATGCTTGAAGAGATATCAGGAAGGACTGGAATTACTGCCTCTCCCCCCCCCGGGGCTCTTCGTTTAAAGTGTCCCTCGGACAGAATGGAAGAAGCCTTGAAGGGAATCAACATATCAATACGATAAGAGTACCGAGACATCTTGGAAACAAAAACAGCAGGATGGCGACCGACTGGCACGAGATAACACATGAATTAACAAGTGTCAGAATGTAATTAGCAAATACAAACCGCGGGTAAATTTGTAACCTGGAATACCCAACCAAAGGGGAAACAGGGAAGGGAAACGCATGGGAAAAAGGTATAAAAACTGTAACATCATGTCCTTTGGTGCGCTTCTGCTAGCAGGGCGCCCGCCATTGCAATCGCGAATAAAAACGGCTTTTATCAGAGATACCGTCTGACCAAAATTATTGAGGTATTTCCAACACCAGTAACCTTCTGCTTCCTTTTCTGTTAACCGAATGTAGTTGCCATCAGTGAGACTAACCCTCCGTACATACTCTGTTTCAGATTCCTTAGGAGAGCGGCTGAAATCCTTTTTCAGTTTGGCCAGTTCAGTGGCCAAAAAAGGAATTTCCTTAACATTCATTTGAGGATCTAGATCCTCACTGTTATAGAAAGTATATTCAGTTTTTATCAAAGGACGCATGTGGGCTGGAGAGGCCTCTAATTTATCTCGCCTTTCCTTCACCCCTTGTAATTCCCCTTGAGGATAAACTTTTTCTTGAGGTGCACTGTGGATAACAGTGTCACGGTGTCCTTACACATTATCAGCTCCTTAAAAGCTGTTTGCAACAAAAGCGAATTATGTTTTTCTCTTTCTAATTGTTCCTCAAAGTTCACTATTTGATTCTGCAGAGTTTTTACAAATTCTTGTGTTACTTTAACTGATTCTTGCAGTGCTTGTATAGTTTGGGTTTCTGACGAATGCTTTTCATCTCGGAACTCCATGGCAGCTTTTAAAGCAGCCCCGAGAACTGCACAAATAAATGATTTTCCTTTTCCGGCTCGGGTACGAACCTCATTTTGTAGGACCTTAATACGGTCTGAAACACTCTGCAAGTTATACCAATTTTGTCGTGCCCAATCCATACCTGATAAAGAGGGCCGAGCACCGTGTTTTTCTAAGAGGTCAAATAAAACATTTTCATTTTTCATAGTGACAATATTGTCGGTCATTTCTCAATACACTGAAAGATCTACAATGAGGGAGGAGGGGGGGAGGAGAAGGTACACCTATTCACAAGTTCGAGTAACTCCTCACACACCCCCAGGGAGGCACACACACCTCTCAAACAAGTGCAAATTCTCCAATCACTCCTCTCTTTCTTTGAGGGAAGCACACAAAAGACAAAGAAGCCAAAAACACCTTTTAGCTTTCAATGCGGGGAATGCCGCCCTTTCACTGAGAGGCCTATGTCTCTTCACTTCCCTACGAAGCCACAGAGACAACCTCACAAACATCACACCTAAGTTGCAAGCAAACAAATGCAAATGAAAACAACGCTTTCTATGTTTCAACAAAGTGAATAAACTTCTTGGAGAGGCACACACGTTTTTTTAAGTCAAAAATATCGCATCCTCAAAAGAGGTTCAAATTTCACACTTAAGTTACAAGATCCTTAACTCGCAGAATGCACAGAGTTCTTCCCGATGAGGCACACACGCATTAATACAATTAGACAAAGTCCGTACGTCCTCGAGAGGTACACGCATAAACAGTGAAGTTTCAGAGTATGAAGCGATCTTCCTGGAGAGGTGCTCACGTCTAGGTTATCAAAAAGTATCGCTTCTTGCAACTCCAGGAGGTACACACAGAAAAATTTCAGATTATCTGGAAGGACAACACTGTCACGGCGGGTATCCTGCCTCGACTACGCCATAAATAAAATGTCTCGCTCCAATTTATAGGAGGGAGAGGAGGTTCTTTTAATATCTGTATACCCGGCGTGAGATTAAGAAACAACGGTTCAAATGTTGGTCCGACCAGTTTATTACAAATGTTAATAAGGGAGATGGGGAAGGGGAGGACGGACGCTATTATGAATTAGGGTAATGGGTAACTGAAGGAGGACGATAGAAAAGACAGGAAAGAAGAAGCAAGGAGTCTTTATAGGATTGGGATGATGTGGAAGGGAAGAAACGTGATAGAAAAGATGGGAAATGGAAGCAAGGAGTCTCTATAGGAAGCAAGAGGGAGATAGGGAGATAGTCACCACCATGGGTCCAGCGTGGTTCGTGATTCAGTCTCTTCAGGAGTGGAGTGTCGTTGGGTGTTGTTTCACTGATGAGGACGGTGACCACCGCGACGATGATGATGCCTCATGGACGATCCTTGCAATGGCACTTGTCCAGTGTGGTTGAGTCAGCCTTTTTGGGAATGACAGTTTCTGGCTTTTGGATAAACAGCAGAAATTCCTTTTGCTCCTATCTTGCTGACCTTGCCAGCAGATAAGAGAGGACACTAGGAGAATGTCCAGTAGTATCTTGACTTCACCAGATACGGTGGTATCATCCTCCAGTCTCCCATAACTCTTCACCAGTAAACAGTCCTGAGCACTCCCCTAAATCTTGGGCCGAAGAAGAACAGCTCCAAAGAATGCTTTCAAATGTAAATTGTCCAGACAGTGATGTTGACTGCCACACAACACCCGCACTTCTCACCTCCTAGAGTCTTGTCACAAGAAATGCCTCAGAAAGCAAACTTTGAGCCAGAAAACAAAGAAGGATTCATACACTATGTCACTGATAAAGGTGTTGAAGATCACTCGTCCCAAGACCGACCCTGAGGGACACTGCTTGTGACCAGCCTCCACCGTGACACATAACCATGGGGCACCCACAGCTTCTCTGAGCAACCTGTTCCGGTGCCTCATCATCCTCTGAGTAAAAAAAAAAAAAAAAAAAAAAAATTATTCCTGACATCTCACTTAAAGCTCCAATCTTTTAATTTTAAGCCATTTCCTCCTATCACTCCCTAAACGTTTCTTAATAGGAGAGTTGTTGTAGTCCTCTGAACATATTTGTGGACCTACTACAACAGCTCTACATCCTTTATGTACTGGGGACCTTATACTTGCGCACAATATTCCACATGGAGCATTACAAGAGCAGAGTCATTGGTCTCCACAGGACATAGGGTTATTGACCACTACCCTCTGTCTACGATCATGCAACTAATTCTTTATCCACCAAATATTCCAGCCTTCAAATCCACATTTCTCCAACTTACAGATAAGGATAAAGTGTGGGGATCGTATGAAAGGCCTTGCACAAGTCCAAGTTGATGATATCACTTGGTCTTCCTTTGTCCATTGATGCAATCACTGCATCTTAGAACACCATCAGATTGGTCAGGCATGATCTGCCCTTGGTGAAGCCATGCTGAATGTCCTGGATCACTAGTTCATCTTGCATGTGTCTTAATATCTCTACCAGCAGGACCCTTTCCATGATCTTCCCTTTGCTGCACTGTATATCTGACCTGCTTACAATACCCTGCATTCTCCCTCTTCCAGTTATGAGGCAACTTCCTAACTGTCAAACCTTTCAAAGATGGCATAGTTCAGATTCACAAATACATTTCCAGATTTCAGACATCCTATCTAATTTGCTTAAGTAAGTGTCTCCTACTTGATCCTCTCTGTGTGACAAGGAGCTTTAATTACATAACCAGAAATGTGATCTCTGGAATGATCTTTACTGCATCAACAGACAAGGGAAGAGCCACTGATATAGTCTATCTGGACTTCTGTAAAGCCTTTGACACAGTACTCCACAACATCCTTCTCTCCAAATTGGAAAGATAAGGATTTGATGGGTGGGCAGCTCAATGGATGAAGGATCAGCCTCAATGGCTGCAGGATTGAGTCCAGAGAGTGGTGGTCAATGACGCAGTGCCTGGATGGAGATTGGTGATAAGTGGTGTCCCCCAGTGGTCGGATGCTTGGGCTGATACCCTTTAATAGCTTCATTAATGACACTGACAGGGGGTTGAATGCACCCTTAGCAAATTTGCTAATGATATCAAGCTACAGGATGCAGTCAATATACCAGAGGATGGAATGCCATCCAGAGGGACTTAGACAGGCTTCTGAAGTGTGCCCAGGTGGACCTTATGAGCTTCAGCAAATCCAAATGCAAGATCTTTCATGTTTCGAGGCAACCCCAATTACCAATAGGAATTGGGCATTGAGTGCAGCCCTGCCAAAAAGGATCTGATGGTACTGGTGGATGTGAAGCTGGATGTGGGCCTGCAATGTGCCCTCACAGCCCAGAAAATCAGCCATATCCTGAGCTGCATCAAAAATGTGCGTCCAGCAGGTTGAGGGAGGAGATCCTGCCCCTCTACTCTGCATTACTAAGGTCTCACCAGAAGTACTGCATCCAGATGTGGAGTCCTCAGTACAGGAGAGACACTAGCCTGTTGAAGTGTGTAATTTTTGTGAGGACCACAAAAATTAACCCTAAGGATAGCAGCCTTTCAGTATCTAAAGGGGAGCTACAGGAAAAAAGGGGACAAACACTTTAGCGGAATCTGTGGTGACAGAATAATAGGGAATGGTTTCAAGCTCAAAGAATGTAGATTTAGGTTAGATTTAAAGAAAAAGTCTTATAGAGTGAGGGTAGTGAGGCACTGAAAATTTGCCCAGTGATGTGGATGCCCCAGCCCTGGAGACTGTCAAGGTGAGACTATAGAAGGCTCTGAACAATCTGATCTATCTGTGCATGTCCCCGTTCATTGCATGGGAGTTGTACTAGATGACATTTAAATGTCCCTTCCAACTTTAAGGATTCTATAATTCTATGATAATGTGTCCACCATAATCTCCCTTCCACCGCTGACCTAATCTCTAATACTGACTGACAAGTTTCCAATAAGCATTTCTCTCACACCAATTTATAGGAAGGAGAGAAGGTTCTTTTTAATATATGTCTAACCTGTGAGATTAAGAAACAACAGTTCAAATGTTGGTCCGACCAGCTTATTACAAATCTTAATCATGGAGATGAGTAAGAGGAGAAGAGTGATAGAAAAGATAGGAAATAAAAGCAAGGAGTCTTTACAGGAAGAAAGAGGGAGGTAGTCACCACCATAGATCCAGCGTGGTTTGTAGTTCAGTCATTGATCTTTAGTGGTAGGTCATTGAGCATTGTTGTTCCACTGATGATGATGATTTTTCAATGATAGTACCAACTTATTTATAAGTCCACAGTGGTTGAGTCAGCTCTCTTTGGGGTGACAGCTCAAATCCAAAGTGATTGAGTTAGCTCTCCTTGGAGTGGCAGCTCCTGGCTCTGGGATCTCAGCAGAAACTCCTTTGTTCCCATCTTCTGGACCTTGTCAGCAGATAAGAGGGAGCAGGGATGACCACCTGCATCCTGTTTTTCACAGGACACGATACTGTCATTCCCCAATTTTGCCATACCAAGCTAGAGCTATTTAGTAACAGGGCAGCTCTTCCGCCAGTGAACACTCCTGAGCACTCTCATCTGGAGGCAAGCAGCTCTGAAGGAAGGTGCTTTCAAATGTCCACAAAATGATGTCGATTGTCACACGGTAGTGCCAATCACTTGCTTCCTCAATAAATCAGAGTCTTATCACAATAAATACCTCAAGAAGCAAGCTTTGAGCCAGAAAACAAGGAAGGGTTCTCACTTCTGTCCAGCGATACCACATCTCTCCATCCAGCACTTTAGTCATGCAAGGTATTGCACCATGTGTCTTCAGAGATAATCATCTTGTCGTCCTGTGACTGGGCATAGGCTTTCAACTTCTATTTCTCAAGCTTCATATGTTCATGCAGATGAGATAGAACTGCAGTTGTGCTATTTTTTCACAAGAAGTGAGAGACAGTATCCTTCTTTTTTCTTCTTTTTTTTTTTTCCTTTTTTTTTCTGTCTTTGACTTCTGTTTCCTAATAATTCTAACTTAAAATAATCCTCAATAAGCGCTGAGCCTGCTGTCAAATATATCCCTGTCCTACTTCATCACAGGCATTTGGATGCAGTCCTTGTTCTTTAGAGAAGTCTCCATGATCATTAAAATCCTTACCTGTGACAAAAGCCCAGAAGTCATACAGCCAAGAAGTGACCTGTGGGATGAGTTTTATCCTACTCAATTCCTTCTAATTAACCATGAGGATGGAATGCTATGATACATAACTGACATTCCCACCAGCTTGGCCCTTAGATCCCTGTGGTAATGCTATTATACTTGCAATAAAAGAAATAGCAAATATCTGTACCACTTTACATTCACACAACTGCTCTTGGCTTGAATATCATCAGAAAAAAATTCTTTGCTTTCCAATGTCATATGAATAATAGTAGTGCATCGTAAAGTTCAGCAAGCAGAACATTCAAGCAGATTACAACTCTCAAAGTATGTAAATTATTTTTTCCTGTGCTCCTTGTGATTAAGGGAAACTGAATTTGATGGACTTCAAGTCACTTTTCTATGAAAAGAAAAGAAGCAATTGTAATGCAGTCTTTCTTTATTGCCCTCAATTGTCATTTCAACAGAAAGGATGAGAGGGCAGTTATCTAAGTGAGAAGGTGAGTAAAAGTCTGCTGTTCGGTGGACACATCTTTCTCTTCCAATACTATCTTTGTTATGCAGATATAGTGTATACAGGGAATTAGTAGAGGAACAATAACACACGAGGAAAAAAGTGAAAACAATTCTCAGCTGCCTTTCCTGCAGAAGATAGTCTCAGATGCCTTTTAGTTGCTCCCTGAAATACAGGGATTACATCAGGGGAAATCTGCTGACTACCTGGAAACTGATTTCTGAGTAACAGTCCAAAAATTTAAGTGACAGGAGAGAAGGAATTTAATTGCTAATTTATGTGAATGACACATAGCAGGATTATGATTCTATAAAAATGGGCATGTTATGGTACAGGAAAAAATAATCTGAAAGCAAAGAATAATCGTATATTTTTTCACGATCTCATTTTACTAGTAATGAACTATCAAAGCTTGTCTCTCTTTTGTGCAAATATGGATACCACAATTCACAATGGGTCTGTCACGACTCAACCTTCAGTGATGCCATGGCCATTTGAAAATAAAAAAAAAGTAAACGCATCATAAAACAGAACCGTATAATTTCTACATATTCAGCTTAGTAGAATAATGAAATTACTTTCTTTTCATCACAGAGAATTAAAGAAAATATGCAACAGTACACAAACATAACAATTTTTTCAAGGTGTATAAACAGATAATATGAATTACCTCTTTAGATTAGATTACTTTTTAATGAATCATTGAAAAAGTTGTAAAATAACTGTATTTCTCCCTCTTTTACAGTGATTCATGTTATTTGAGTCTAGCAAAGGAATTAATAATTTTTATGGTTGTTGGGTACATGTGTTCATATGAGAACATGTTAGAACATCTGCACAGGAGATTGTTTTTCAAGTGTAATTTCAAAATATTAAGGAAATTTGAATCATCTTCAGATTTTTCAAAATTCTCAGTAGAAAATGAATATCTGACATCTTGCTATGTTGACCATAAATAATATAGGGAAAAGTCAAGCCAGAAACAGTAACCTAAAATAGATTCTGCTATCATACTGTAATTTCTCACTACTGAACAAAACATTTGTGTAACTTTATCACACAATAGTTTTAGGAAAATTTCTGCTTCAATAGGTTTGCTTGATCTTCTTTATCCCAAAAAGAGTCAAAGGAGAAACTTCACCTTTTTCCATTCAAATAAAGGGAGAATCCACTAGGACAAACCCCTGTGGGTTCTCTCAAAGTGTTGCAGGACACAGCCCCTCTTTTATCCCTGTACCCTGACACTGGTGAGCCCTTCCCCCTTTCCTCACTTGCTGAGGAACTTGGGGCTCACCTTCTTCTCCGTTTGCCTATCTCAGCTCATCCCCCCTCACTACATATGCCCCTTTATTTACTTTCTTTATACATACTTTGTAATCTGGATTCAGGGTTCTTGTTTTGTCCAAACATAACTGTCTTTGTATCCTGTTAAGTCTATTGCTATTCTGTCCAGCAAACAAGATTCACATGTAGGTGCTAAGCTAGCATCTCCTGCAATAGCTTGCAAGGGCAGTTTGCTTAACCAAATCCTTGTGACTGAAACTCTTCTTCTCATCTTTTTCTTTATCCTTTTTTTCTAGGGACCCCCTATCCTTCCTTTGTTCTTCCCAAATTTCAGCTTATTTTTCAAAAAATTTCAGCTTATTCTTGTGTTTCCCTCAGTTGCTTATTAGCTTTAGTTGCTTATTAGCTTTAATGATAGCTAAAATCAGAGCTATTTTTATTTCTTATTTTGACAATGAAAACAAATTTTAATGTGTCTTTATACCATGCAATAAAAATAATAATTATTATTATTTATTTTGAGCCAATAATATTTTGTTCATGTATTTAAGTAAATGAATGATAATTTACACCACCTAGTTAGTTCTTGTTTTGGATGGCATGTTTCTAGATTATGCAAGGAATTTTAGTTCTGTCCTATATATTATGATAATTGTACCGATGAAAAAGTGTATGGAGCTTTTCAGAAAAGCACACATTATTGCATATGTCCCACTCAATAAGATCTAACACTGATCTGTAAATAATTACATGCAAATCAACACAAATACACAAGCAGACTTATCAAATGAACATCAGTGGAGTATAGTTGCATAGAAAAAGACAAAAAAGACAAGGAAGGCTAAACTGCAAGAATTTCTGTAGTAGAGTACTCCAATTTAGTTCATATTTAACCATTAATAGTAGGGCTAGATTTGTGTTGGAGTTAGGATTTGAAGACTTGGGTCTTCTTTGATCCCTTCTTTGAAGATGACTCTTTTTTGAATTTAATTTAATTTAATTTAATTTAATTTAATTTAATTTAATTTAATTTTATTTTATTTTATTTTATTTTATTTTATTTTATTTTATTTTTTTCCCAAATTGTATAGTACAGGTACTGTATATATAATTGTGTATATATAAGTTGATATCAATTTATTTATGAATTTAAAATTTCTTTTTTAATGAAGAAGATATGTGCTAGATTTTTTTTTTTTTTTTTTTGGGGGGGGGGGGGTTGGGAGGGGGGAGGGAGTGTGATGAGAACAGAGAGGAAGAAATAATTTGGAGCTATGGACTATGGAGAAGGAAAAAGTAATAGCTCATCTCCCATTCATTAGCTCAGTGGTTTGAGAACTCAGCAGATTGTAGAAAATATCTTCTCTGCAGAAAAGGATTTGAATCAGTGTCTCTTGTGAAGATTCTAAATAAACTACAACAGTGCAAAGATTAGTGACTTCTTTCTTCCTCTTGCAGCTGATCCAATTTTATTTCAGAGATCCTTTGGTAGTCTATTCAAAGACTTTTGGGTTTTGGTCTGGTGGACAGAACGTTCATACAGACGCTAAAAGGGAAATGGCTGCATTGCAGCAGTGTCTAAAGCTAATTTTTCTTATTATTTGTATGTAGGGAAAGAGCTCCAACAACACTATTTATGACAAACTAAGTATGTATGTGATGTCCGTGGTTTCCAATTTGCTGTTTAATTGTGCACTTAAATAACAAGTCTGTTATGTACATTATCATCATTTCAACAGTACATATTTAGGCACTTTCATCCTGAAATAAGTAAAAAGCAAATGAACAAACAAAATCCATGTTTAAAACAAAACAAAACAGGACAAAACAAATAGTAATAATAATAATAATAATAATAATAATAATAATAATAATAATAATA
>JAPSGF010000059.1:4298594-4314396 GCA_035772895.1 Perdix hodgsoniae | reverse complement strand
AATAATAATAATAATAATAATAATAATAATAATAATAATAATAATAAAAGAAAACAATAAATTTTGGTCCTAAATTTCATACCAAGGTATTTAAACTGCTTAAATTCAGTATGGCAATTTGTTGTGCCTTCAAGGGCATTTGTAAAAGAAACTATGCTCACCATTTCCCTTTTAGCATCTACATGTTCTTTCAAGTATATTTGCTGAGTCTACATGCTTGTCATAGCTAAGGAATACTTGAATCTTAGTTGATGACTAAGATCTTTACCTTTTGCTAATCTAGTACAAATATTGTGCAGATTCAGAAGACAAGGACTTTCAGCTTTTTCTACCAAGGTATATGTTATGACTAAATCATAACAATTAAGACAGCTATAACTAGAACAGATTGAAGGAAAACAGTCCTAAAGAAAACAGTAATTAGCCATTACTTTTCATCTTATGGAAAAGTCAGTTCATCTTACACCATCTAACTTTATTAGTAGGTTGTTTTTATATTGCTTCAGTTTGAATATAAAAATAGCACAATAAAAATACTTCAAAATGTATATATGCATACATACATACATACAAACAAACACACATATAATGAAAGTACACCCCATTTTCACCAAAAGTTCTAATGCTAGAAAGATGAAAACACTATTAACTGACTTTAAAAACATCTTTCATAAATAAAAACATCTAAGCTTTTGGTGTGAAAAATCCATTGCTAGATAACATCTTTTATCGGCCAAGTACCTTTTATGCTCCATTAATTTTGATACCATGAATGTAATAAGTCACAAGTCTTTATATTGACTTTTGAATGAGGAAAGTACCACATAGAAATAGTCATTGTACATGAAATACATATTCTGAGATAGCAGAAAATGGAAATCTGAAACTCAGTGCATGTTTATTTGTTTGCTTTCTTAAGTAAATTTATTGAGCAGTAAACAATATGTATATGAACAGTATTTAGCTGCTTTGTGTTTGTCTCATTTTAACAGTGTAAAAAGTATAAGATAGTAGTCATGTTAGTGATAGTGATAGTTATAGGACTAAAAAGGAATGGCTTCAAGTTGGACCAGAAGAAGTTCAGGTTGGGTATTAGGAAAAAATTCTTCTCTGAAAGAGTGGTCAGGTGTTGAAATGGGTTGCGTAGAGAGGTGGTTGAGTCACCGCTCCTGCAAGAAATGTTTAGATATTGTACCAAGGGACACGATTTAGTTACAAAATATTGATGGTAGGTGGACAGTTAGACTAAATGATCTTGGAGTCTTTTTCCAGCCTTGGTGATTCTATGATTCCACGTTGGTCTCCTTTTTGGAAATAATTATTTTAGCTCTATGGTAATAGAAAGAACTTTGATGAATGGATTATACTAGATATTTAACGCAAACGGATGAAAAGTGAGAAAAAAAACTCTTCCGAGTAACGTGTAGTTCTTTTATAGTTCAACATGCTGAAAATTTCACAGAAATTACAGAGTTAAGGAACAGTAGATGTTAGAAAGGACCTCTGTAGGTAATCAATTACAACCCCCTTGCTAAAGTAGATTCTCTACAGCAGGTTGCACAGGAAAGTGTCCAGGGAGGTCTTGAATCTTTCCAGAGAAAAAAGCTAAATAACATCTCTGGGCAGTCTGTTCCAGTGCTCTGTAACTCTCACAGTAAAGATGTTTATACTCATATCCATTTGGAACCCATATGGAACTTCCTGTGTTCTAGTTTTTTGCCGCTGCCCCTTGTTCTATTGCTGCACACCACTGAAGAGAGTCTGGCCCCAAAATGTCTAGGTTTTGAGAGCAAAATATTTAGGATCAATTGTCTAATTCCAGAAATATTAAGGGTAGATGTATGCAGTTTATGTCATTAACAGGATAAATCTCTACATTATTTAAAAAGAAAGATATGTGGGGAATTAATTACAAAAGCCTCATAGATTAAAAGTTGTTAGGTACCCACTGTAAAATATGAATTAAGATGGCTAGTTCATATACTTTAATCTTCCTCTAGAGAAAGAAGCAGATGGAAAGCTATAGGCGAGATGAATTCTATTCTGAGTGCTTATATTAGAATTAGTATGAGAATATTTAGAAGCATAGTAAACCAGCGATGCAGCATACCAGGTCAAGTAACTCAGAGTCTTGATCATACTAATCTTAAGCAATTAATTTCAGGGTTTAATTCAGTTTGTTTCACATGTAAAAAAATGTACATATCTTAATCTTTTTATACATGCTAGACTTTTCTTACTGTCAAAGGCAAGAAACAGTCACTACCAGAGAATGATTAAATTATGTTAGCTTCTCTCAAACCAAGATCAATCACAATAAGGAAGTGTTAATTTTTTTTTGTATTATAAATAAGGCAAATCCCAGGTGACCTGCTCAATCTTAGCCATCTGACATGCAAACACTCAGGCTAGAGCAGTTTAATCCTACTCATAACCCTGAGAGATAAGTGTAAATAAATGTCTAATATTAACAATACAAAACTTGTCCATATAATTATAAATATATATTTAATTGATACTCTGAGCTAAATAACAGAATAAGGACATTCAGATATCAGTCAAAGGTCTTCATTTCATTTCAGATCTAGTATCTATCATAACATACATCTTCCCGCTCCATTTTTACAGTGAACGAACACTGTCTTGAATTCTACTGGTGGAATAGCCTTAGCTGTCTGACAGGTCCCCACTAAGTTCCTCCTCCATAGGATGACACAGGAAGCAAGTGTGATAGAAAAGACTTGTCGGCAGAGATAAGGACAGGGAGAACACTTGCCAATTACTATATCAAAACAGATTTGACTTGGGGAAGAATGCTTTAATTTATTATCAATTAAAAATAGAGCAGATAGTGACAGAAAACAAACCAACAACAACAAAAAAACCAACACAAATATACTACCTTTTCTTCCCCCCACCCTCTCCTTCTGAAGGTTAACTTCAGTCCCGCTTCTTCAACCTTCTTTCACACCTGAGCAGTACAGAAATGTGAGGAACAAGTGTTGCAATCAGTTATAACATTTTGTTTTGGATGCTCCTTGCTTATCGAATTCTTTCCTCACTTCAGCAGGAGTGACATTCCATGGGATGTAGTCATTCATGAGATGCTCCAGTGTGGTACTTTCATATAAACTTCAGTTCTTCAAAGACTTCTCTACCATGCGTCCTTTCCACAGAGTGGAGTTCATTGAGGCCAGACTTGTGTAGCATTAATCCTCTACAAGCCACAGCTCCTTCCAAACCAACTGCAGACTACACAGATTTATAAAATGTCTGTCTCTGATTATCAGAGCAAGAGGGGAGATTCTTTGATATACCCAAAGTGAGATTGAGACACAAGAGGGGTCAAATGTCATCCAATCAATTTAAAGGCAAGGAAAGGCTGGTGGTTATTATGAATTAGGGCCATGGAGAAGGGAAGGTGGGTGATAGAAAAGAGAAAAAGAGCATGAATTATGTGAAGAGGGAATGGTCACCATCAAGGTGACTATTTTTTTCAGGAAAAACTTCTTTACAGGCTCCCCACGGAGGTGGTTGAGTCACCATCACTGATTGCGTTTAAAAGCTGTTTGGATGTGGTGCTAAGGGACATGATTTAGTGGAGAATTGTTAGAGTTAAGGGAGTTTGGTTAGGTTGTGATTGGACTTAATTTTTAAAGTCTTTTTCAACCTGGGAAATTCTATTATTCTATGATTCTAACGTTCCAGCAGTACCCATTGTTCTCTCTTCTGAAAGTCCAAGGCCAATACAGGAGTAAGGATGCAGGAAGTGATGGCAGCAGAATCGCCAGCCTTAGGCAGCAAGTAGGTAAGCAGTAGGCAACCAACAGAGAGTCCGGAAGAAACAGGCAGGTCTCAGGTAGAAGGCCCAGGAGAATCAGGCAGCAGGTAGGTATCATGGCACAAGATGTCCAATATCAGGCACAAATATCTTTCAGCAGCACAGGGTCATGACCAGCATGACTGGCATCCTCTGTCTTGACAACAGAAATCTGTGCTCCCATGTCTACCAAAAATTGTCTCTGGAACTAATTTAGGTTCAGCAACGCATGTGATTAACAAATAATTTCCCTCAGTTGTGAGCCTCCTAATACATATCCACCCTTTTCTCCCTCCACCACCCCCACCTCAGTTAAGAGGGGCAAAAGAATTAGGAACCAGTTCCTTCCTGGTGCCTGCTCATGTGTGGGCCATCTTCCTTCAGGGCATATCCACCTGTTCCAATATGATACTCCCTGGGTTCTAGGTGGACAACTCTACCATCATGGTTCTCTCCACAGGCTGCAGGGCAATCTCTGCTGATATGGTGCCTGGAGCACCTCCTTCCCGTCCTTCTTCATTGGCTTTTGGACTGCAGAATTGTTTCTCTAACATTTTCCCATTCCCTTCTCTTGCCACTCCTGTAGCGTTATTTTTCTGTAGTGTTTCTTTTTACCCTTAATTGATTTATTTATTATCACCAGTCTGGATGTTCCCCAGTGATGGGTTTTGGGGCCTGTCTTGTTCAATATCTTTACTGCTATCCTGGACAGGGGCATCAAGTGCACTCTCAATAAATTTGCAGATGACACCAAGTTGAGAGGAAGCACTGATCTCCCTGAGAGTAGGAAGGACCTTCAGAGCACCTGGATGCACCTGGATTGCACCTTCAGAGCAATCTGGATGGACTGGGTAGCTGGGCTGAAGCCAATGGAATGAACTTCAATGAGACCAAGTGCTGGGCACTGCACTTTGGCCACAACACCAGACAATGCTGCAGTACTGCTGGAAGTCTGTGTGGAAGAAATGGAAATGGAGTTGTTGGTCCACACTCGGTTGAACATGAAACAGTGGTATGCCCATGTGACCAAGAAGGCCAATGGCATCCTGGCTTGTATCAGAAATAGTACTGCCAGCAGGAGCAGGGAAGTGATTGTCCATCTATACTCAGCACACTGTGTACGATTTTGGGCCCCTAGCTACAAGGAAGCACTGAGGTTCTGGAGCACGTTCAGGGAACAGTGAAGTTAGTGAGGGATCTGGAACACAAGTCTTATGAGGAACAGCTGAGGAACTGAAATTGTTTAGTCCGAAGAAGAGAAGGCTCAGGGGAGACCTAATCATTCTCTACAACTACCTGAAAGCAGGTTGCATTGAGGTCAGCCTTTTCTCCTATAACTAGAGATAAGACCAGAGGGAATGGTCTCAATTTGTGCCAGGGGAGTTTCAGGTTGAACATTAGAAAAAAAATTCTTCTCTGAAAGAGTGGTTTGGTGCTGGAATGGGCTGCCCATTGAAGTAGTGAAGTTACCATTCCTGGAGGTATTCAAGAAATGTTTAGATGCTGTACTGCGGGACACAGTGTAGTGGGAAATGTTGGTCATAGATGGACAGCTGGACTGGATGATCTTGTAGGTCTTTTCCAACCTTGTTGTACCTATGATTCTATGATATTGTGAAGTTGCTGAAATAAAAATTCCAAGTCCTTTATGTAAAGAGGAATAATACCATGCATCAGGACTGAGATACCATTTTGACAACAATTTGAACATGAGGCAGGAACAAAGATGATTAAAAGAATCCTAAGCTGCATTAGAAATCAGAAACAATTACAGCAGCATGTGTACAAAGATTATTCTTCTCCTCCACTCAGGACTCTTGAAATCATATCTGTGCATCTGCAGTATTTTGTCCAGATCCAGACTCACTGATAAACTAAAGGTCTTGATTTACTGGAACAGATTTGATAAAAGGTCACAAAGATGATTAAGAGACTAGAATTTGACATATCAAGACAAGGTGAGAAAGCTGAAGTGATTTATCCTGGAGAAAACTAATTATTCAGGGAGAATTAAGGAGGAAGCTATCAATTCTAGAAAACAAAACAAAACAAAACAAAACAAACAAACAAACAAAACCAACAACAAATAAATAAAAGGAAAAAAGAATCATGAAATTATAGAATCATATAATTTTTCAGGTTGGAAAAGACCTTAAAGATCATCAAATCTAACCACAACCTAACCATACTACCCTAACTCTAACAACCCTCCACTAAATCATGTCCTTGAGCACCACATCCAAACAGCTGTTAAACACATTCAGGGACGGTGACACAACCACCTCCCTGGGGAGCCTATAAAGAAGCTTTTCCTAATATCCAACCTAAACCTCCCCTGATGCAACTTGAGGTCATTTCCCCTCGTCCTGTCACCTGTCAACAGTGAGAAGAGACCAACCCCAGTCTCACTGACAGAACCTTTCAGATATTGGAAGAGAGCAATAAGGTCTCTACTCAGCTTCCATTTACCCAGACTACACAGCCCCAGTTCCTTCAGTCACTCCTCGCAGAGTGTATTCTCCAAGTCTTCCACAAGCCTTGCTGCCCTTCTTTGGACCTGCTCCAGCACCTCCATGTCCTTCCTGTACCGAGGTGCCCAAAATGCAGTACTCAAGGTGAGGCTTCACCAGTGTTGAGTCCAGGGGCAGGATTACTTCCCAGGATTACAGTCCTGCCCACCACACCATTCCTGATCCAAGCTAGGATGCCATTGGTCTTCTTGGCCACCTGGGCACACTGCTGGCTCATACTCAGCTGACTGTCCATCAGTACACCAAGGTCCCTTTCCATCAGGCAGCTTTCCAGCCACTTCTCCCCAAGCCTGTAGAGTTGCCTGGGGTTGTTATGACCAAAATGCAGGACTTGACACTTGGCCCTATTGAAACTCATACAGTTTATCTTGGCCCATCGATCCAGTCTGTCCAGGTCCCTCTCTAGTGCCTTTCTTCCTTCAGACAGATCAACACTCCTTCCCAACTTGGTGTCGCCTGCAAACTTACTCCAGGTGCACTCAATCTCCTCATCAAAATCATTAATAAAGACATAAAGTAGAAGCGGCCCCAGTACTAAGCCCTGTGGGACATCACTTGTGACCGGCCAACAACTGGATTTAACTCCATTGACCACATCTCTTTGGACAAACCATCCAGCCAGTGAAGCGTATGCCCATCCAAACTGTGGGCAGCCATCTTCTCCATGAGAATGTTGTGGGGGACAGTGTCAAAGGCCTTACTGAAGTCCAGGTAGACCACATCAACAGCCTTACCTTCACCCCATTAGAGGGTCACCTTGTCATAGAATGAAATCAGGTTTGTCAAACAGGATCTACAATTTGTAGGATCTACCATTTGTATAAGAATAAGAATATAAGAATAATATAAGAATACATAATAATATAAGCATACAGATCGTGATTCTTCACTGTAGTATCCCATGACAGTATAGGAGCAATGAGCATGTCCTGAAATACAGGCAATTCCACCTAAACATAGGAGAACACTTTTTAGGCGGTAGGGACATATTGCCAATAAAGGCTGTATATTCTCCATCCTGTGAGATATTCAGAATTTGACTGAAAATGTCCCTGAGGAATCTGCACAATCTGACTATTGTTCCTGCTCCTAGTCTAGATGTTGAACTACACACAAGTCACCAGGTCCATTCCAGCCTGAACATGAAAATATATTTCAATAAATCTGGATTTTCACTAACGTTCTAAAGAAAAATTAGTATTTTCTAAAACTTTTTACAAACTAACTAAGGGAAACTTTATCAAGCATTTGTCATCCTTTGGACTGGCTGCTGTATTAATTACCATGGTTATTACTTAAAACAATAAAATCACAGCATCAACAAAAGAGAAGATCTATTTGGTATTTAAATTTTCCTAAGGTGTGCTTTTTTTCTTTCTTCAAGATAGTAAGTGTTTTTTTATAGACAAACAACCATGTCCCTACAACTACTTACGGAATGCAGTTTTTTGAAAGCATTTGGCATCGTTTTTCATTTTTTGTTCACTTCACAAAACAAATATTTTTCATTTGGTCTCAGAAAAAGACAGTAATAATTTTTGAAGATTTCTAGTGAAATTGTGTCAGATAAACTCTCATAGACATTATTTTATTTTTCAATAGTCAGTCAATGCTATTACTGAGTTGTAAAATGACCAATTAATGTCCTTTTCTGTAATCAAAACTAAATTTGTAAAATTTTGAATTTTTTTTTTCCGTTTGTTGTTTATTTGAAACTAGATTAACTGAACAAGTATATTTTTGAGATATTTTATCCAAGATCATTACATGAATCTTAAACAGAAAAAGTTCTAAATCATCTTATCAAGAGGAAAGCACCACATGAAATGGGACCACTTGCAGAGTTGCTCTTGTTAAGTGGCAGTCAAATAGCAATTACTGACAATTTAGTGATTAGTGAGCCAAGAATTTAAAGGTCAGCACCTTTTACTTTAAAATAACTAACTTAAAATTGTTTATCCTATGAATTAAAAGCATAAAAGGAAACAAGTATATCTCACTAAAGGACAGACAGTCTATGACATATCCTGTTATGAATGTGTGGTCAATTAGCACTGTAGAGTTTGTTTTAAAAAGGGTTTGTGTTCATACACAGCCACTGAATTAGTCACCATGGCTACTAATTGTACTGTTCTTTCAGAACAGATGAGGTCATCACATCATAATCCTGGTGTTAGCAGGTGACTATGCTCATTTCATCTATTTCTCTCTCTGTGTGGTCTGCATTCCTAAGTGAACCAGTATCTAATCCTACATCCTTCTATCATTCTCAGCAGACATGGTCCCAGTAGACTTTTTCCCTACCTGCAGGAACTCTCTTTTTCTAAGTAAACACAATTCAGCAGGAGGCAGATGGTAGAGTAAGTGTAAATGAATAAATACTGCTGTTCACCTGTGGTGAGAAAATGGAATCCCCAAGCAAAGATGCTTTTGCTCGATTGTACTGATTAGGTTAGATTTTGCCTGATGTGCTGAAACAAAATGTACAAATCGTCTCTCTTGTAGCTATTTTAATTCCTGGTGAAATTTCTTTCCCTTTCCCTTTCCCTTTCCCTTTCCCTTTCCCTTTCCCTTTCCCTTTCCCTTTCCCTTTCCCTTTCCCTTCCCTTATTTTATTTTATTTTTTTTAATTTTTAATTAGTATTATTATTTAATGATCTAAGGAATGGAACAACTCTCCTACAAGGACAGGCTGAAAGAGATGGGGCTGTTCATTGTGGAGAAGAGAAGGCTCTCAGGTAACCTGAAAGCGTCCTTTCAGTATCTAAAGAGGAGATACAGGAAAGAGAAAAACAGGCTCTTTAGCAGGGTCTGTGGTGACATGACAAGGAAGAATGATTACAGGCTTCAAAATTTCGGTTGGATATAAGGAAAAAGTCTTTTACACTGAGGGTGGTGAGGTACTGAAACAGGTTGTCCTGTAATGTGGTGGGTGCCACGTCTCCCAAACTACCAAAGGAGGTTAGGTCCACTGATTAGTTTCCATTACTCATAGTTCAGGTGGGCAGCAATGAAATTGCTTAGAGAAGCCTATGAACTATGAAAAGCAATTTCAGGTGTTTAGGGCATTTAGTTCAAGGAGTGAATTAAACTACCCATCAGGGGCAGTGACAGACTTGGAATGAGCTTGGAAAGTACAAATAATGAATAATTGTCTCAGAGGCTGGTGTTGAGGCAGAAACTTTGGGTCCTTTGATCATGAGGCTGTTTACTCAGCCCCTGGCCTGTTGTCTGTGCATGGAACCCACCTATCTCAAAGGGGCAAACAAATCCTAGCGCAGGAGCTAGCATGGTTTATTGAAAGAGAATTAAACTAGCAATGATGGGGTAAGGGGCAAAACAGAGGTCACCAGAAATGAGCCTAGGAGAGCAATTTTTGAGCTGGGGGTGAGGCAGATGACTCGACTGAATTGCATCTACACCAATGCATGCAGCATGGGGAACAAGCAGGAGGAGCTGGAAGTGATTGTGCAACAACTATGACCTAGTTGCTATTACCAAAATATGGTGGGACCACTCCCATGACTGGAATGCTGTGATGGATGGCTACAATCTCTTCAGAAGGGATAGACAAGGAAGGAAGGGTGGTGGTATGGTACTTTATATTAAAGAGTGCTTTCATGTTGCAGAGCTTGGGGTTGGAAATGATAAAGTTGAGTGTCTATTGATAAGGATCATGGAGAATGCCAGCTGGGGGGGCATCTTGTTGGGGGTCTGTTATAGACTGCCTAATCAGGATGAAGAGAAAGATATGGCATTCTATATATGTTGAAAATATAATAAAGTGCAGAGGAAGCTGTCCAAGAGGTTTCTAGAGTGTGTGAAGTTAGTTTCCTTACACAGATGGTACAAGAGCCTACCAGGAGTGATGCCCTGCTAGACCTGCTCTTCACTAACAGCGAAGGACTGGTGGGGGACTGTCTTGGGCAGAATAATCATGAAATTGTAGAATTCTCTATTCTTGGAGATGTCAGAAGGGTGACTAGCAAAACTACTATCTTGAACTTCCAGGGGCTGAACTTTGATCTGTTCAGGATGTTTGTTGCAGGGGTCCCTTGGGAGTTACTCTTTTAAGGATAAAGGGGTCCGGGAAGCTTGGACACACCTCAAGATGGAAATTTTAAAGGCACAAGAACAGCCTGGTCCTGAATGCCATAAGGCAAGCTGTAGGGGAAGAAGAGTGGCGTGGATGAAACGGGAACTACTGTTGAGACTCCATGAGAAGAAGTGAGTCTATGTCATCTGGAAGAAGGGACAGGCTACTTGGGGAGATTGCAAGGAAGTTGCTAAGGCATGCAGGATGGAAGTTAGGAAGGCAAAAGCCCAACTTGAACTCAGATTGGCCACTGCAGTAAAAAAGAATAAGAAATCCTTTTACAAACATATCAACGGTAAGAGAAGAACCAAGGAGAATTTCCATCCTTTACTTGATGCAGCGGAGAATGTGACCACCAAGGATAAGAAGAAGGCTGAGGTCCTCAAGGCCTTCTTTACATCTGCCTTTAATAGGCAGATCGGTTATCCTCTGGGCACTTTACGCCCTCATCTGGAAGTCCGGGATTCTATGCAGAATACAACCCCAGTGATTCAGGTGGAGAGGGTTAGAGAGCTCCTTTATCATCTAGACTGTCACAGGTCTATGGGACTGGACGAGCTCCACCCTAGAGTGCTGAGGGAACTGGTGGGAGTGAGTGCTCAGCCACTCTCCGCCACCTACCAGCGCTCCTGGTTATGTGGAGAGGTCTCAAAGGATTGGAGGCTTGCTGATGTGACTCCCATCTACAAGAAGGGCTGTAAGGAGGATCGAGGGAACTACAGGCTTGTCAGCCTGACCTCAGTACCAGGGCAAAATTATGGAGCAGATGATCTTGGGTGAGATCATACGGCACATGCATGGCATCCAGGGGATCAGGCCTAGCCAGCATGGCTTCATGAAAAGCAGGTTGTGCTTGACCAACCTCATCTCCTTTTATGACTGGGTGACAAGACTTGTAGATGAGGGAAAGGCTGTTCATATAGTCTACCCACACTTCAGCAAAGCCTTTGGCGCGTTCTCTCACAGCATTCTCCTGGGGAAATTGGCTGCCTGTGTCCTGGATAGGCATACCCTTCTTTGTATAAGAAACTGGCCAGAGGGCCATGTCCAGCTGGTAGTAGTTAATGGAGTTAAGTCCAGCTGGTGCCCTGTTACAAGTGGTGTCCCCAGGAGTTGGTATTGGGGTCCATCTTGTTTAGTATTTTTATTGATGGCCTAGATAAGGGGATTGAATATACTCTCAGTAAATTTGCAGATGACAGCAAGTTGGGAGGTGGTGTTGATCTGCCTGAGGGTAGGGTGGCCCTTCAGAGGGATTTAGATAAGCTGGATCAGTGGGCTGAGGTGAATGGGATGAGGTTCAACAAGGCCAAGTGTTGGGTCCTGCACTCTGGCCTCAGTAACCTCATTCAGTGCTATAGGCTTGGGGATGAGTGGCTGGATGACTGTGAAGGGAAAAGAGACCTAGAGGTGATGGTTGTTGCTTGTCTGAACATGAGACGACAGTGTCCCCAGGTTGCCAAGAGGGCCAATGCCATCCTGGCCTGCATTAGAAATAGTGTGGCCAGCAGAAGCAGGAAGGTGTCATCCCCCTGTACTCAGCACTGGTGAGGCCCCACCTTGAGTATCAAGATCAGTTTTGGGCCCCTCACTCCAAGAAAGACATTGAGGCCCTGGAGCGTGTCCAGAGAAGGGAAACAAAACTGGTGAGGGGTTTGGAGCACAAGTCCTATGAGGAGTGGCTGAGGGAGCTGGGATTGTTTAGTCTGGAGAAGAGGAGGCTCAGGGGAGACCTCATTGCACTCTACAACTTCCTGAAGGGAGGTTGTGGTGAAGAGGGGTTTGGCCTCTTCTCCCAGGCAACAAACAGGACCTGAGGAAATGGCCACAAGTTGTGTCAGAGGAGATTTAGATTGGACATAAAGAAGAACTTTTTCTCTCAGAGAGTGGTCGGGCACTGGAATGGCCTGCCTAGAGAGGTGGTGGAATCGCCATCCCTGGCAGTGTTGAGGAGGTGTCTGGATGAGGAGCTATGAAATATTGTTTAGTAGCTTGTGGTAGCAATGATGGTGGGAGGACTGTTGGACAAAATGATCTTGCAGTTCCTTTCAAACCTTGTGATTCTATGGTTCTATGATTCTATGTACTGTCCGCAGAGACTTTAAAGGCTATGCTGGATCAGGCCCTGGGCAACCTGATTTAATTGTGCGTGTCCCTGTTCATTACAAAGGAGTGGAACTTGATGACCTTTAAATGTCCCTTCCAACTCTAAGGATTCCATGATTCTATGAGAGAATTCAGAAAGGCTGTACAAATATGGGTACAAATAATTAAAAACAGTAAGTAAGATTATATTCCAAGATTGAATGGCATACCATAGTAAAGATACTTTAAGAGCAAAAGGAGTGATAGCTGAAGTCAAAAGCAAAATATGATGCTTGAGAAATCATGAGAAAATATAAAGTATCTCAATAGAATACAAAACAGGGAAAAGACACAATCAAGTTACTAAATCTGACTTCAGTCATCATTCCCAATAATTCTGCTTCAAGCTTATAAAGCATATAAACCATATAAAAAGCATATAAAAGCAAATAAATATATAGTTTTGGAAAAGTAAATGCACATATATTACAAAGCTGTTGTTAGCCATGACAGTTTTTGTTGGAGATTCATAATACAAGTATTCTTAGTATCTGATAGGAGTCTAAATATAATTTAAGACTTATATAAATACATTTGATAGTGAAAGTTGAACATCTTTATGCTGATGCTTTAAAATTGCATTCAAATTTAAGTTTGTTTTAATGCTTAACAAAAATGAAAAAATGACAAAAAAGATAAATTCTTGAAATTTCTGTGAACATTTATTTTCAACAAAGTAGCATTTATGAAACCTATTAGAATTTGTAGTACTAGACAAAATTCCAAGGACAGACTAACAATGACAAGATGCTGCAGTGTGACAGCATTCTCCTTTCAGTGGTCTCTGGCATCTTGAGCAAGGCATTTTGATAGTGTCATATTAGTTTGTTTCAGAAATGCTTTTAGTGACTGATAATTGAGACGGCATCAGAGTTTTCCCTAGAAATTGCAGGGACTAGATGTTTTCTCAGCCCTGTTCTCCCAAGGTTTTGTACACATTTTCTATATCCTGGATATATTATGGATATATTATACCTTTGTAAGTATTTTTAATCATTGTTACTCAACAACCATATGCACAATAACATTTATAAAACTGATATTTTATCTCTATCTCTTCAGTTTTGAGACAATTATTTGCAATCTCCTTTTATTTCACCTGTACATATCTTTGTTTCCTTCTCTCACAAATATCAAGAATTGACAAGAAATACTGTCCATATTTGCTATCCTTTCAGGGCAATGCTCTGTCATACACTGCCAAAGGCTTTTTTGAGAGCTATCTGAACTAGATTTTATAAACATCTTCCGGGCATTGAGACCATGTCTACACTTGTTTATTAACATACATCACATTTCTCCGCAGGGTTCTGATCCATAATCATACTGCTGTGCAGCTGCTTCAAGCATGCCCTTTTCACTCTCCCAGCTGTTTCTTTGGATTTCATTTCACTTCATTTTAGATTTATATGATACAAAAATCTACCACTAGATCTAGCTCTCTAAATGTGTAATTCTTCTGTCAAACCACAACTGGTAGTTACCAAGTGGGGTCACTAATAAGGAATGATTCAAGAACCATTGTTTTCATTATTCAAAAACTTAGAAAAATAAACTGGCTTGATATTCACTCTGAAATAGATATCAAGACAAATATCTACTTTAGGAAGGGAAATAATTTGATGATAGGTATGTAAATTAAACACTGTGATAATCACAAATGTAATTTTCAATATAAAATAATGATAACTGGTTTCTTGATAAGCCACTTGTCATGACAGTTCCTTAACTACAACAGTTTATAGTAAAGCCTTTGTAGTTGCCAAGTCACAGAGATCTGTCACCTGTCTTGCTGAACAACAGTCACATTCAGTCTGCAGCTGATAAGTGGCATTAAACTGATCACCATCCAACCCAAAGAGTTACATTTTGATTTTAGCAGTCTGTTTTTTCAGATTAAGCAATTAAAGACAGTTTTTATAATTATGCGTAGTCTTTTTCTCCAACTGAGTTTTTTTTTTTTTTTTTTAGTTTAGACATTTGCAGCATGGGACTGCAGGTTTTCTCCTTATAAACACATCTAGTCTGTCGAGACTTGCAATATAAAATGTTTTCAACATGACACTGACTCATATAAAAAACCTTTCTGAACAACTGTGGTTTTTGTTTTTTACTACTGGTTGCAAAGCAGAGATGATTTCTTTCTGAACCTCCAGTATTCTTGAATGAAAAAATTCATCTTATGCCATCAGATTCTGGTAATCCTATGCCAAAGTTTTCCATTTTAGATTTTTTGTCATACAACAAGATAAGTCACATAACAGAAGTACTTACATCTTTGCAAAGAAAGATTATATAACAAGTTCACTTGATGAGATCAAACGCAGATGCCAACAAGCTGATCATCCAGAAGAAGATAATATGAATGAAATTCATTGACAGTGAGTTGTTTTATTTTTTCTTTTATAGAACACAAAAAAAAACAAAATCAGTCCAGAAGTATCAGATGCACTTGTAAATGATGTTGCAGGGAAAAATAAATAAATAAATAAATCACTGAATTAAAAGTAAAGGAGACAAGTCCCATTTTCTTTAAATCTGAGCTGAATATCTTTATTTTTTTTTTCTTTTTCTTTTCTTCTTTTCTTTCTTCTTTTTTTTGCCTACCGGTTAGATTTCTTGGTTCATATGTATCTTGTTGTGTAGAATGGAAATCTGGGGATCTCTATGTATTACAGAACATTACAAATAAAATTATACTGCATGTGCGTTCTTCTGCCAGCAACTATAATATATTTGACTCAATTATTTTACATGCTAGAAGAAAGAGCAAATATAATGACACCACAAAGAATTGCATACATTTATTTTTTAAGGCAAAGGAGTATGGATCTTGGGTGGAAACATATCTCCCATTTCTGCTCTCACTAAGAATTCAAGAGTTCAGTAGATATCTGCAGAAAACAGAGTACAGAAAATGGTGAACTGGAAGTGCTAGGGTTTTCTTTTCCATTATTATATGGAAACAAAACCCTTATTCCCATCGACTTTTCTCATAAATCATGCGGTTCCGGAAAGTCACATCTGGAGTACTATAGACCAAACACTGTTAGAAGAAGGAACACTAAAAGCAAGGGAGATTACTACTCAACTTCAGATTTTTTCACATCACTACCACAGAGAGTTGATAACTTGCAAATATCACAAAGGTATATCTAAACAGAAGCAAGGCAGGAAAACTTCTAAGAGATTTTGTCTCTGTTATCTAAA
>JAPSGF010000059.1:4236710-4277219 GCA_035772895.1 Perdix hodgsoniae | reverse complement strand
TCCTTTTTCCTTTTTCCTTTTTCCTTTTTCCTTTTTCCTTTTTCCTTCTTTTTCCTTTTTCCTTTTTCCTTTTTTTTTTTTTCCTTTTTCCCTTTTCCTTTTCTTTCATTGATTCATTTAACAGAATTTGTCTTAATATTTCTTAAATAAAACTGAAGGGCAAAATTAAGTAGTTTTTGGACAGAGTTACAATCACGTAAGGTTAACACACCACAGAACTTATCAATCTTTAATTTCCACTCTTTAAGAGATTTCTGAACTTGCTCTGCTGCTTTACTCTGATGTAATCATCACCTTACTATGAAACTAAAGTGAATTCATTGCAGTACATGACTTATTTAAAAAGGTGAAAATGAATGTCTGAGCATAGAAATTCATGTTCCAATATGAACGTGAGATCTTATATATAACCTATAACAACACTTCTCACTGTTTATGCAATTAATTTTTACATCTATATATATCTGTAAGGAAATAAAAAGGAAATATAAGGGAATAGATAATTAAATTTTAGTATGGCAATTAATTTGACTGTCAAAATGTTTTACAATCATGTTGAAGTTGTCCACCAAATACCCAAATATAAGAGAATTCTACTTTACTTTATTTTCTTTATTTTCCAGGGGGATATACAAGGGACTCTCCAAAAGTAATACTTCCTATTTTATAATGTTGGTCCACTGTCAGAGGCAGATGGTAACACAGCTGTAGAGATTGAACTTTCCTGACAGTATTCCATTACGTTTTATTGCCATGGGACATATGACAGCAGAGGGGCATTCTGATGAAGTGCTGTCTGAAATTGAAGTATGAAGAAAAGTTTTGTCACTGAATTCCTGCACATAGATAAAACTACACCCATTGACCTTCACTGATGCTTGCTCAGTGTTGACTGAGACCAAGCAGAGGATGAGTGAAGTGGTGAGTGGTGCTTTTCAGAAGTTGTGACAGCGACAGTGTATCACCTCTGAAGGTGGAGGTTTTTGTGACTGTTGCATGCAGGAGAATACGCACAGCTAATGTTAGTGATTATGTCGAAAAATAATGCTGTGATCTCAGCTACAAAAGCTGAGAACTTTCTCTATCAAAACAGTGGGGTTTTGTGTGTGTGTGTGTGTATGCTGAAGTTTCTATGAAAATAAATAGGAGGCGTGACTTTCAGAGAGACCTGTGTAAACTATAAGAAAAGGCAAACAGACTAAATTTCTTACAGTTGTGTAGAATCAAAAATAGATATGAAAGAAAAGAACTTGGGATTCATAATTTGTACTCTATGCCTGTAATTAATAAGATACAACAAATCTGGTTTACAAGTTATCTTACTATGTATTTGTGCACTGTAGCTATAACCCCCAACATATTTTTTTATTTGATGGAATTCTAGACATATTTTTACCAATCCATGTCAGTGATTAAAGATACTGGACACCTTGGATAAAGACACTGAAGCGTATTATCAACAATTACAAGTGAACTAGGATAAGAGAGGACAGATTTAAACTGAAAGATGAGATGTTTAGATAAGAGTTGAGGGGAAATTTTTTCACTTAGATTATGGTGACATGCTGAAACAGCTTGTCTAGGAAACTTGTGGATAGCCCACAAGTCCCTCAAGGTGCTCAAGGCCAAGTTAGATGAGGCCCTTGTCAACTTCTAATGCCTGTTTCAGTGATTAGCAGCCCAAACCACAGCAGATGGATTGGAACTAGTTGATTTTTGAGGTCCTTTCCTATCCAAGCCATCCTGTGATTCTATGAATTATATTTACATTTAAGCCTACAGAACATTGGAATACCGGTTTTCCTTCCTCCAAGAAGATTACCAGTATTGCTATAAACAAAATGAGGACATGTTTGTAGGAAAGTATATACTCATTTTTTTAGACTAGATGTATACTTGGAAAAACTGGGAAATTTTCAGGAACACAAGTCCTCTTTTTGGGGATATGAAATGGAAACAACAAACTTGAAATTAGATGTAGGCTGGGAACAGTTTGTTCCAAGTACCCAAGTACTTTAATCATTAAGATAGTTGGACAGAAGTGGTCGTCCTTAGCCATGCAAGGGAAATAAAGTGTTTCTAATAGAAAATACAAAGATATCATTATCTTTCATGAGAGAAGAAGAGACATTATCTGAGTAATAATAGGAGCTGACACTGATGACATATGTGGTGTACTGTAAAAACGTAAATCTAGTGTCACTGTTAAAGTGGCATTTACCCATTTGACTTCTGAATATAGTTTCTAGTCTGTGTCTGTACTACTTGAAAGTAGTAACTGAAGTCAGATACTGTGTGACTATTTCGTGAAAAATAATCTTAAATTTTTAACACCGTGATATTGTTTTCTTAGGCCTAATTATACTCCTCTTCATGGATTACTTTGTGGAGTGATATGAAGAGTCTGTATTCTCCCAATCATATGAGAAAATAGGAGAATTGTGTCTGCTTTTCTGAACATGTTTCTGTCTGGAATTGAACTGATTCCTACAGCTTCAAGACTGCATTAGTGACAGAAGAAATATCAGGTAAGTGGAAATGGTTATGAGACTACATGATACAGGAAACACACTGAAATTTATTCCACGTGAAAATGACACTTTTAGACATAACATGTTATTTATCAGTTGTCTCTGATTCCTACAAAAGTGATGATTTGAGTTTTGGTTAGAGGCTCTGTCTGTTCTAACTTTAAGAATCTACAGGTAATCTCAATAATTTTTTTTTCTTAAAATTTCTTATTCTTGTAAAGGACCAATAAAAACACACTTTCTGACCCAGCAAGCATAAAAGGGTGCCTGAGTGGGTCCCTTGTTCATCATCATCGTCATAGTGTTGCTTCTTCACTGCCTGCTGCTTGCCATTTCAAGAATCTGACCTCCGGAGGAGAGTTCTCCTTGCCTTCGTCCCTTCTCTAATGTTGACAGGCCGGCAGGGAACTCCTTGAAAAGGTCTAGTGACCTGATCTCCTTTTTGTCCAACTCTCTGTCTCATTATTTCTCAACTTCTTTCTATATTCTCTTTTCATTCTTTTCCTTTTCATTCTTGTTCCGGTTTCTTTAAAGTAGTATCTCTGTTGAAGTTGTTAATTCATAAAGTTGTTAAGAAATTGAAAGACATATTTCAGTTTCTTAAAATCATATACTTAATCTACACAGGTTAAGATAGATTCTAAATTGCCAGTTTTTTGAAGATAATTTTGTGCCAAGATTTTGAGATAATTATAGAAGTTTTTCATTAAAATTGACAACTGTGTGTGTACTTCTTTGTATTGTTTTACCTTAATTTAAATTGTGAATCTGGTCATTCTTTCCTACCCTTGTAGGCTAGACGTGACAACTCTTACTGAATAGTGGTTATTATATCTGATAATATATTTAACCTGAAAAATGAGTTTTAAAGTAAAACTGTGATTTTTAACATGTGAAATTTTTATGACAATAATGTTTCTTCTGATAGGAGCCATATTCAAATGTGAAAGGCGATTTAGTCAAAAGACTAATACAAATTTTGCACACAAAGAATTTAGAAATGCAAGGATTTGTGGAAGGAGAGAAGCTACTCCCCTAAGAGTGACCGGCCAAAGTTGCTACAAACCAGAACATAGTAAGACAAACTTGACAGATACATGTTAAGGGGGTTAATGGTAAGAACAAACCCAATGCTAACTGGTAAGTTTTAAATGCGGTACAGCAAAGAGCATGTCAACCTCCCTCAGCAACGCCAGCCCAAGAACTTCTGCTATCTGATTCCTGGCACCCAGGGAGATCCCTGTGCAAGCTTGGGGATGTGGCTGTCATTTTTCCCTTAGCATGTTCAACCAGTAGCTAATCATCTGTGCACATATCATGGAGACAAACAGGCACATGCAGACAAGAACAGTACACTGATACAATTGGTCACACATGCTGCCACAGCCAAGAATTGCTTCCAGCAGTAAGTATACACAGAACTCATGTGAAACACAGACACAGACAACTGAGACTCCTGCCTCTTCTCTAGCTGGTAGAGAAAAAAGTTCACTAGTGAAAGTGTGCACACACAGCTCTCCCTGTGAATCTGTGATTCACGGGTCACCTAGTTACCAGTCCAGATCAAATTATATGGCAATTGAACTCCGTGTTGCCTCATCCACATCACATTTCCAAGTCCCCTTGGGTATACTAACAAGGTCCTTCTGCTAAGATACTATGGTCTGGACCAGAGATCCCCACTAGAATGTCTAGTCCAGTTTAAACGTTGCTAGTGACTACATATGTACACCCACATACCAAGTCTGAGAAAGATACAGACACTCAGCCCCTTCCCAGTAGCTTTCACCAAGCATGTGGCCTGTGATCCATAGTCCTACTCCAGCTGCCAGTGTGGAGTTCCTCATTCGTCTCCCTTAGGCCAGTTGTCCCCCAGAGGCTGGTTTGGAAGCTCACACTACTTGCTGAGAGTTGAGGATTCCCACTCACTCAAATAGATGAAGCCAGGACCCTGTTATCTCTTGTGGCTGGAACCACATTCCAGAGATGTCTTTATCCTCAGTCTCACTCCAGTAGCTGACAACCAGTTCACTCACACCTGACCCCCAGCCACTGGGTCTCCAGGGGACACATTTGTAGGATCCTTTTAGATCCAGAGAGCCATGTCCCTGCCAGCTACAGATGCTAGGATCTTCAGTTACTCATAGCCTGCTCCATAGCCTGCAAGCCTACACATCCAACCTGACTCCAGTTGTTGGCATAAATTCCGCTCACAAAAAAACAAATCCCACTTGTGACTGGTACCAAGACTCCTGCACTTGCTTTTTATTCCTTTTGTTCACTGCTACTCCTCATCATCCCCTATGGATTTGTAAAGCTCTGCGATTTCCTACACTTCCTGTCTGAAGCCCCTTTATTCACAATCTTATCAGTTGCAAAGTTTGTCCCTATAAGTGATTCTTGTCATTTGTTAAATCACCAATGAGCAAGACTGGAAGGTTTGTATCAGGTCATTATCTTCCAGCCTTGGAGTCCACAATCAGATAACTGTTGGAATAAGTGTTCCTACATTCTCACATGCTCTCATACTAGTGTGACAGATTAGATTTGATTCCTATCACTGTCTCCTTTTCTTATCCCTTATTGCCTTGGAAAAGATCCTTGACTAGTTACCCCTAAAGGAGAAGACATTCTCATTCTACATACTTATACAGCACTGATAGGTGGAGCATGAGGATATTTGAAATGAAGAAATCAGTTCAAAGAGACATAATATCAAAAGTTTTATTACCATTAAGCTGGTATTATTATTGGCAGTGCTGGGGTAGAATTGGGATAACTATCAAAAAATGCTCTAGCAGCTGATTGTTCATGAACAGATTGTATTTTCACATGTATTATGTATTCATCACACTCCCAAAATCATTTTCCTATGCACCGATGATTGCCCAACTGATATAGTCTTATTTGCGAGTCTTCAATGACATCTAGCATTCTTCTACCATCCCAACAATCCTGTGTTAGTTCTTTGATGGGGGTGGGGTCTCTTACTTTCTCCAACAGTCTTTATCTTTTAAAAACTTTCCTTTTGTCCCAAAGATTGCTGTGGAATGCAGGGGAAATGCGAGAATCCTCTGCACACACAAATAAGGAAGAGGAAATGTCTTGATGCTGTTTGTCACATTTTAGACCAATTCTTCCTGGTGTGTGGATCCTGGCTTCCTTTGACCTTGCTAAGTGATAAGGATTCCACAAAATTTACACACAGTTTTTCCATTGTTGTGTGTTTCTTTTGCCTTGTTAAAGCAGAACAGTCTTACAATATGCCTCCCCATCTACAGTGCTACTTCACAGTTATCAACCACAACATCTAAAGGCTACTATGGTGTTGCAAGCGAGCACTAGTCATATTATACAACAATTCACTGGCTTATTAGGATATATTTTCAGAATATTTTGTGTAATTATTTCATCAAATCATGTTCACTTTCTTAGATGGGAGGATGCTGTGACTTAATTCAGTAGACAGCTAAGCACGATATATCTGTTCACTAACATCCCGCTTCCAGTAGAATGAGGGAAAGAATAGGGGAAAGATAAAAAAAGTAAAACCTGTGTGTTAAGATAAAAGCTACTTACAGAGACAGAAAAGGAAAATAATAGTAATAATAAGCTCTATCAAAAAGAATTACTATGCTTATTGTATCTATTGTAATTTCCGTGAATAAAATTAGAAGATATTACTTTCAGAGCAACCTATGTATATGCAGCCCAAGACAATTGGTCTTCACTCACTACAGCTCAGTCAAAGCAAAAGGTTGGGCACCCATAGGCTACACCACTTGTGACTGGCTACCAGCAAGATTTAATTTCATTCACAGTGATTTTTTTGGCCAAGTCATATGGCAAGTTTTTTTACCCAGTGAACATTATATCTGCCCAAAACATGAACAGGCAGTATGAAATACTTAGCTAAAATTCAAGTAAACATCCATATCCTTTCACTCACTCACTAAGTGGATTTTTTAACCACAGAAGGAGAAGAGAGTCCAAAATCAGTCTCATAAAGTGGCAACAAAGGTTGGGGAGTGTGTGTACTTCTTTGATTACGCTACTCGCAAGTGTTTTGAGACTAGATTAGGTAGCCTGTCTCCAGCTGAGGTTATGAATTGCTTGTTACACATGTCTTATAAATGACAGCTGATCACTGTTCTATTTACTTATATTGAATCCTTTCACTGACTTTATTTTAAATTTTGGGATCATTTTTATTAGACTTTATAAAAAGTGCGGTACTTTACACACAGAGCTCAGGTAAAAAAGCAGCTAATCTATTTACAGATATTCTAAGTTAGATTATGAATTAACTGAGGGAAGAAAGCCTGTTTAATGAATCCAAAACATGCTGCCTTTACAGATATTCTAAGTTAGATTATGAATTAACTGAGGGAAGAAAGCCTGTTTAATGAATCCAAAACATGCTGCCTGCATTGAAAAAAAAAAAAATAAATAAAATCAATGTTCTCTATCTGCAATGTACAATCATAGTTTCTCCAAATAGCAAGTATTTCTTTTGTTTTATTATTCATTTGCTTAGATTATCTAGTGTTTTTTGTTGACTTTGTGGGGACAATATTTTTATTTACCTACAGAGGAGTAGTAACCATCAAAGCAGTGAACTGGAAAATCAGAATAACTATAGTACTTAGAATATTATATTACTGCCCATTGGGACTTTTATTAGACACTATTTGTAACAATAAGCATTGCAAGATGACTTACAGAATAGATAATGTAAAAGATTCAATAGTATTCCATGACCATTAGGAAAAAATGTGATAAATTTTGCATAGCTGAACACCAGTACTCCAAATTCTTTCTGTGAAAGCAAATTAACAGACTGGAAATCTATTTCTATGAATTGAAAATGGTTCATTTAGTCTAAAGTAATAGATTTCCTAAAGTCAGAGACATATACATTCAAATATGTTTAATCAAATGTTTAATTAACAACAACCAAAAATAAATGTAAATCCAACATCAGATGATTCAGATGTACATTGCTGGAGGATGTACAGAGTTTGAGATCCAAAAAATTCTGAGTCAAAGTCAGCTAAGGACTTTTGGCCATTATTTCTCTTGATATCTGAAAAACTGTTACTTTCATCTTCACCAGATCTTTCAATATCGGGATTTTTCCTAAATATTAGAGTCCTATGCATGTGCTCCACATGAACAGCTGCAGTGAGAGTTGCTTTCTCCAGGAGATCACAACATTCTCCAAGAATCCAAGAAGCAAGAGACAGTCACTAGATGGCCATCAAGATAGAGTTGTTTCAGGGAAAAAAATAAAAAATAAAAAATAAACAAATAAACAAATAAAAAAAAATTATTCCTGCTTTGCTCTTTAACTGATAATGAGGAACGCCAGGAAATCCCAAGTATTACAAATTGTTCATGCAGATGAGTTCTAGGTAGTCTATAAAACAGTATTTTAAACTGGGTGACACAGAATATTCAGAAGTGTTGCTTGAACATTGTAACATTGATAACATACAAAAAGACAAAAGACATGATCCAGCTGATGTGACTTCTGGATTATCACAGGCCTTGATTAAAAAGTGATTTCCAAGAGGGATGAAGATACAAGTTGTCAGCTATAGAGTGAACCTGATGTTCTTCTCTTCGGTGGGAGTTAGGAATTACAGTAGCTTCAGCTGTATGAGGTGTGCTCTGATCTAGCTACTAAGCCAAAAGCAGAAGGAGCTAAGGGAGGGCTTGAGCAGACTTAATAGGTTCAGGAAGGATGTGTCAGGGAGGTTATGCCACAACAATAGGAAAGTGAAAGTATCTTTTTCTCAAATAATCTGAAACCATACAGTGAATTTTCATTTTTTTTTCATTTATTTAAAGGATGATCAAATATATGAGAAACTGCTGAAGTCTCTTGGTTTTCACAGAATCACAGAATGGCCAGGATTGGAAGAGACCTCAAGGATCACGAATCTCCAACCCCCCTGCCACATGCAGGGCCACCAACCATTTAATGTTAGACCAGGCTTCCCAGGGCTCCATCCAGTCTGGCCTTGAACACCTCCAGAGATGGGGCATCCACAGTCTCTCTGGGCAGCAGTTTTCTCCACTGAGACATGAGGAAACTGAGGGGAGATTTCATTATGGCCTACAACTTCCTCAAAAGATTGAGGGGAAGGGCACTTTCAGGCATATAGTCTGAATTTTGGGTTTCTCTGCATGGAACTAGGAGTTGGAATCTGTCATCCTTATGGGTCCCTTCCAACTCAGGATATTCTATGATTCTAAGGTCAGTTACCCAATGTTAAGCACATAAAAATAATTAAACTGTCCCCCAGACATTGTGAATGTTTGCAAGATGAAAAATATCACAAACCTTCAAGCAGCAAGTTTTAGCAATGACAAGACTTATCGCTGACAAGACAAGCAACATCACTGTTCTTTGAAATTATTTAAAATGCATTTTATTCCATTCAGAGATCTATTCACTACATTAAAACAGTTCTGGGGTAGTTCCCTCACTAGAAGCAGAACTTTGCACTTGAACTTTCATCAGGTTCCTGGTAGGCTCAATTCTCAAGCCTATCAATATTTTTCTGAATCTTTAAAATCTTTTGATGTATAAACCAGTCTTTTCAGTTTTGTATCATCTGCAAACCTGCTGAGTTTGCTGCAAACCTGCTGACGGGACATGCTGTCCCATTATTTAGATCGTCAATAAAAATGGAAAAAGGTATTGCTCCCAGGACTGACCCTTGAGTACTCCACTAGTGTCTGTCTTCCTGTTGGACTCTGCTGATGATCACAATTCTTTGAGCCTGGAATTTGAAACAGATTTCAGTCCAGCTCACTACCCATTTTTTTATCAGGTTTGGCTATGAAGAAATCAATTTCAAAAGTCTTAAGTTGAGAAAAAAACAATAGTAATTATTTTCTTCTCATGCAGAGAGCAATGGGTTCATGGTAGAAGGCATGGTCAGGCATGATTTACCCTGTGTAATTCCATAATGATTACCTCTTTTCACCTCCTTAGCTTTCATTTTCTTCAAAGTGATTTGAAAGGTTTTTTGTCCCACCATGATTTCAGGAATCAAGTTCCATGTATCATTTGTCTTGGTATTCTTGAATATAGGAAAGTTTGTTTTCCTCTGCTACTTAGGGATTTCCTCCAGTCCCCATGACCTTCACAGTGTTTGGATATCTGTGAATATGTATGTACAGTTTGTTCAAAGATTTCCTATATTTCTCTGCTGAAAGGTGTGTGGTAACATTCAGATCACAGACTGAACAGCTGACCAGCCCATTAGAAAGGGCTGATTTCAGCTTTGGAACATAATTAAACTGCATCTAAGTTCTGCATGTAGCTAGAAGTAACTTGTTTGTAAATAATTAACAGAACTAACTGCTCAGCAGCTGTACCTAAGTATCCTTGTTTTCTGTGAGTGACCTTGCTTATCCTGATATATGGTGCTTTATTGTCTCCCACTGCTTCACATAGGGCCATGATACTTAAAGTTTGGTCAGAATGTTGCCAGCCTGCCATGGCTGAAGGTAATCCCACAGTATCTGCTGAAGGTAATTCCAGGGGGAACACTCTAGCAAAAGGCCACCACTGGTACTGAGGATTTGGCAGAGATGCTACTTCTGGTAATGTGCATTCCTCTCTATTAAACTGATGAATGTCAACTTGCTTCCCTGTACTTTCTTTGGGATTGGTAAACATGCAGAAGTTGTGGTCACTTTTACATTACAGAAGGGTAAGTTTTATTTGCTCCACTTTCCTGCTATATTCAGAGACCTGGAATTTCAATTGTCAACAGATTTTCCTACAGTAAAAATGAGATGAAAAAGGCATTGTGTACCTTGATTTTTTCTATTATCTTTCACTAAGTCCCCTACCCACTCAGCAGCCAGCCCATACATATACCTGAATCAAAATGCACAACCTATAATTATGTTTATACACTAGTAATTTGGCTCTCCCTCTGTGCCACAGAGATAAAAATATTTCCCACAGTCATGACTTGCATCCTTTTCTTCAGTGAGAAAAATGCTCACTTTAAAAAACACTTCCATAGTATACTTTTAAGTATACTTCCATAAGTTTTCTGATTTCAGTAGGATATTCTCTAACTAGTGAAACTGTAAATTAAAATGTCAGGGTATTAAAAGAAAACTAGCAGTTCTGTTTAATATGAGTGTACTCGAACTCAGCATATAAGAATTCAACTGCATGTAAGAAAATGACATTTTTGTGCACTGAATTTAATGCTATCATTTATTTAAGTCATGGTTTAAGCATATCCAATGGATTATTTTTTCCAGAAATTAAACAGTTTTGCCTCTTCCAGTCTGTCTTTGAATCAAAGTTACTCTTAGTCATCAACTGGTTTAGAAAGAAATGTTTGTGCATATGTCTAGTAAACTGTGATTGGGTGCCTATGAACTTTACCTACTGAGGCTGGAAAATATTACATGCAGCAAAGATCAGTCAGCCATAGATAACAGAAAAACTTAGATAACGCATTTTGCCTAAATCAGAATAATATGAAAAGTGAGTGAGCTGAATTCTTCCTGTAATCTCTCTCTCTTTCCAATTCAATTCATAATTTACTTGTTTCAGTGTAAGAAATACATCTGATGTTGGTGGAAAACAATCTCTGGATTGTTTTGTAGGATTTGGTCTATTATAGCATCTTTAGATACAAATTGGTTTTCTATTTTGAGTTAAGCATAGAATGACATTGAAATTATCCTACTGCAATCACTGGGTCTAAGCCATTAATTGTCCAACCTTTCTTCTTTTATCTTGTCTTCTCAATCTATTTCTTCTCTTTTCTCTCCTGCTTCCTCTTGTCTCTTCTCTGTCATATACTGAGATTTCTGAACATTTTTTTTTCAGCAGATTACAAATGCACAAATGAGTTTTATATAGTCGCCAGGAGGTACTGTTATTTAAAGATATTATAAGCTCCAAAACAACCAATGAAGAGCTGGCAGGCAAGGAACTGAGAAAAGACTGACCTTGTAACATAGAAATTCTGACTTGAGGTGCAACACAAAACTCTAGATTCCCTACTGATGACAGCTTAGATTAAACCAAATCTCACATCTTCATTTATTTTCAGTAAATACCAAGTTAGTGTATCCTGTACTTGATGACAATCAAGTCACATATTAGATGCCTGTTAACATAATTTGACACTATTTGCAATTTTAAATGTCATGGTGAGCTGTGCTGGCTATTCACTCTTGTGATTTTCTTGCCCACACCTCTGAGAGTCAATTTGTGAGCTGACTAAAAATTTTCCCTCAAGCATTTGGCTCAGCTGGTGAGTGTCAGTGTCCCTTGGTGTGTAACAAATGTTGTTTAATTGCATTAGAAAGGAAAATCATTTATATTATACTTGAGAAAATTATGCTTCATTTATTTAAAGATTTAGCATAGAATCAGCATACATTCATCACCAATCTCTAAGCCATTTATTTATGAGGAAGGTTTTTTTGATCCTCTCAGTGTCCTTCCCTGCCACCGAACGCATAGAAGAGAAAACCACCTGCACGCCTGCTCCACCAAGTACCCTCCCCAGTCCCTTTAAGTCATTTTTGATAGCCCTCAGGCTTCTCTCAGCAGCAGCATTACTGCTAACCTGAATTCCCAATAAAAGATAGTAATCACATGGATGAATAAGACCAGGAAGCTTTCTAGAGATATCCCTGACCTGTGCCCTAGAGAGGCAGTACACTTCCCTCCGGGTTAGGCCAGGCCGACAAATTGGGCCCTCAGTTCCTTTTTGAAAGGAGTCACCTACGATTAGCACCCTCCTTTCTTTCCTGGAGGAAGCAGTTTTGTTGTTGTTTGTTTTCCTCTTAAAATTACTGCATCAAATACTTGGCACATCCAAATTTGAATTTCAAGTCGGATGCTTCCAGGAAGAAATCGTTTTTCTACAATAGCTTTCAAAACTAATGTTTACATTACATAAAATATAGATGTGAAATACCAGTGAAATATTTATTCTTTGCTTGATTTAAGTTATAGTCAACTGAAAATTTATTACCACTTTTTCATTATTATATGCCATTCGATATAACATCTACATGATTGCATAATTTTGCAGTGTAAGCAAAATCTTTGTTTATAGAATCATAGAATTGCTCAGGTTGGAAAAGACCTTAAAGATCATCAAATCTAACCACAACCTAACCATACTACCCTAACTCTAACAACCCTCCACTAAATCATGTCCTTGAGCACCACATCCAAACAGCTGTTAAAAACATTCAGGGATGGTGACACAACCACCACCCTGGGGAGCCTATTCCTGTGCTTAAAAACCTTTTCTGCAAAGAAGCTTTTCCTAGTATCCAACGTAAACCTCCCCTGATGCAACTTGAGGTCATTTCCCCTCATCCTGTCACCTGTCAACAGTGAGAAGAGACCAATCCCACTCTCGCTGAAAGAACCTTTCAGATATTGGAAGAGAGCAATAAGGACTCCACTCATCTTCCTTTTCCCCAGACTGCACAGCCCCAGTTCCTTCAGTCACTCCTCAGAGAGTATATTCCCCAAGTCCTTCAGAAGCCTTGCTGCCCTTCTTTGGACCTGCTCCAGCACCTCCATGTCCTTCCTGTACTGAGGTGCCCAAAATGCAGTACTCAAGGTGAGGCCTCACCAGTGCTGAGTCCAGGGGCAGGATTACTTCCCCAGTCCTGCCCACCACACCATTCCTGATCCAAGCTAGGATGCCATTGGTCTTCTTGGCCACCTGGGCACACTGATGGCTCATATTCAGCTGACTGTCCAACAGTACACCAAGGTCCCTTTCCATCAGGCAGCTTTCCAGCCACTCCTCCCCAAGCCTGTAGAGTTGCCTGGGGTTGTTATGACCAAAATGCAGGACTCGACACTTGGCCCTATTGAAACTCATACAGTTTATCTTGGCCCATCGATCCAGTCTGTCCAGGTCCCTCTCTAGTGCCTTTCTTCCCTCAGACAGATCAACACTTCCTCCCAACTTGGTGTCGCCTGCAAACTTACTTGTCGCGGGTTAAGCAAGATCTACCTGTGCCCGTGACAGGGGGGCAGCTGGCCCAAAAGGGCCGCTGGCCCAAAAAGGGAAGGGGAAAAGGGAATGGGAAAAGAAAACAGCGGCAGCGATCTAAGGAGGCACACTTATTTACTAAATGCTATATCAGAATACAGGATAATACAATATAATACAATATAATTGTAATTAAGCAAAAAAGAGAGAGAGAGAGTCCCAAAAACCGAAAGACCTACTGTAAGCTCTAGGCAAAAACGGCTGGAATGCACCCCACGTTTCCCAGAGGACATCACGGGCATGAGATAAGTCACGGGACAAGGACAGTATATAATCTCACTCCCGTGACTGAAATCTCACACTCTCTTGGATCCTCGGAGCGTGGGGACCATGTTTAAGATAGCCACTTTTTCCTTTGGAGCTGTACAAATGTATAATCAATCGATTGAGAGCATGGATAGCAATGCTTATTTTGTATCTGTATGCAGCTCCGGAGGGAGCAGCTAATGCAACTAATAGTACAGAAATGGTGGTTTTTGAGCATGTTCCTCCTTTTTCTATTGCATCCTTTAATGACCTGTTGGCCCAGTGGACTACACTGGAAATCGTGTTAATCTCCCTGAACTTAATGCTCATTATTTTGTTAGTCTCACTCAGCACCCGGAGGAACTCCCTAGAACCAGAAAATACTGAGTGGCAGGGGGTGTGGAGAGAGTTTGGAGAGATTTTTAAAAGACAGATATCTTTAGTGTCATGGAGTTTTACTCCTGAACACTTACAGAATCCTGAGAGTTTAATCGCATATTTGAGACGGGAATGTAGGGTCTTAGGCAGATCTCAGGAGGCACAAATGACTTGGGGCCTAGCTAATGCTTATCGGGCCTTATTTAATACCATTCCTGAGAGGGAAGTTTTTGAGACTGAGAGAGAGAGTCTCAAAGCTGAAAAGGAGACACTCCTAGATAAACTTGACGCCTTCCAGTCCAAGTGCGACACTCTCCAGTCCAAGTGCGATGCCTTCCAATCCGAGCGCGACACCTTCCAGTCCAAGTGCGACGCCCTCCAGTCCAAGTGCGACACTCTCCAGTCCAAGTGCGATGCCTTCCAACCCGAGCGCGACACCTTCCAGTCCAAGTACAACGCCCTCCAGTCCAAGTGCGACGCCCTCCAGTCCAAGTGCGACGCCCTCCAGTCTAAGCACGACACTCTCCAGTCCAAGTACGACGCCCTCCAGTCTGAGCGCAATACCCTCCAGCCCAAGCATGATGCCTTCCAATCCAAGCGCGACACCTTCCAGTCCAAGTGCGATGCCCTCCAGTCCGAGCACAACACTCTCCGGTCCGAGCTATGCGTCCTCCGGGCTGAACTGAATGTACTACAATTTGACCAATTACCGAGGGCACCAGATACAATGTTGGTTGCCCCTGTAAGAGGGCGAAAGACAAAACGAGTTTCAACTCAGTTGGAGAAAATGCAGAAGGAGTTAGAAGAGCGAAGGGAGTTAGGAGAGCAGGGGGAGTCAGAAGACCAGAGAGAGTTAGAGGAGCAGAGGAAGTTGGAGGAGCAGAGGAAGCTAGAGGAGCAGAGGAAGTTGGAGGAAATAATAGAAAAGTCAGAGTCAGAAGAAGAAGAGGAGCCAAAAGATAGATTTTCTTTACGAGAATTTCTAGATGGGATGGCCTCATCAACACAGTTGCCACCATCAACACCCGAGACCCTTGATAGAGCAAAAGACGAGCCAAGTATTACAACCATTATTGATCGATCTTTAAAACTGAGTGAAATTCGGGATCTAAGAAAGGATTTCACACGCCAACCAAGAGAACATATGGTCACTTGGTTGCTACGATGTTGGGACAATGGAGCCAGCAGTGTGTGGCTCGATGGCAATGAAGCTCGCCAACTGGGTGGCATTTCCAGAGACTCACGTGTGGACAGAGGTATTGGCACATGCCAAAATCGGTCCTTCACCCTCTGGAAACGGATGTTGATAGCGGTAAAAGATAGATTCCCCTTCAAACGGGACTTGGAGCCTGAGAGAAAGAAATGGACTAATATAGAAAAAGGTATCCAATTTTTGAGAGAGAGTTCCCTAGTGGGAATGCTATACAGCTCCCACTTCAACCATAATAACCCAAACCAATTACATGATCCTGAGACAGTCCGTGTTCCACGACAAATGTGGCGTGATTTTACAAGGGCTGCTCCAGAAAAGCATGCCAGTGCACTTGCATTAATATATGGCAAAGGGGAAAGGAAACCCCTTGTGAGTGAACTAATTGATAGACTTCAGGAACTTGAATTATTTATAAGCGCTACAGAAGTTAAGAAGGATAATCCAGCCATTGACAAAATAGTGCAAAGGTTAGATAAAATGGAGGATAATTTAGCTATTGAACTAGCGGAAAGGTTAGATAAAATGGAGGATAAATTGGATAATGTGTCCGATAAAAATGATCGCCTATCAAGAAAGCTAAACATCATAAGTTCCTCCCGACCCATATCATCGAAAGTCTCAACCATAAAAAAGAGACGCCCTCGTGTTCAAGCAAATGACAACAATAAGACCATGCGTTTTCTTTTGTTGCACTTCCTGAGTAATCATGGGGAAGATATGAGGAAGTGGCATAATTCACCCATTTCTGCACTTCAGGCACGAATGAAAGAATTACAACACAAAACAACTACCAAGGTGAACTCTTCCAAAAGGGGGAAACTTCCAGTTGCTGCAAGCCACCAAGGTAACCAATAGAGGGGCCCTGCCCCCAGCCAGGGGGGGGAAAGGGACAATAGAGTATACTGGACTGTGTGGATTAGGTGGCCTGGCACATCTCAACCACAGAAATATAAAGCCTTAGTGGACACTGGTGCACAATGCACCCTAATGCCCTCAAGCCATCAAGGGACACAACCAATACATATCCATGGAGTGACTGGGGGTTCCCAGGAATTGACTATGTTGGAGGCTGAAATAAGCCTCACTGGTAAAAACTGGCAAAGACACCCTATTGTGACTGGTCCAGAGGCTCCATGTATATTGGGTATCGATTACCTTAGGATGGGATATTTTAAAGATCCCAAGGGATATCGATGGGCCTTTGGGATAGCTGCTGTTAACACAAATGGTGTTAGGCAGCTGTCAGCTTTACCTGGTCTGTCAGATGATCCTTCTGCTGTGGGGTTGCTCCGGGTAAAAGACCAAGAGGTACCAATTGCCACCAAAGTGATCCACAGATGGCAGTACCGCACCAATAGGGACTCATTGCTTCCCATTCACAAGCTAATTTGCCAATTAGAGAATCAGGGAGTGATTAGCAAAACTCACTTGCCTTTTAACAGTCCTATATGGCCAGTTCGTAAAAGCAGTGAAGAATGGAGGCTGACGGTGGATTACCGTGGCCTAAATGAAGTCACACCTCCATTGAGTGCTGCTGTACCAGACATGCTAGAACTCCAGTATGAACTGGAGTCAAAAGAAGCTAGGTGGTATGCCACCATTGACATTGCTAATGCCTTCTTTTCTATCCTATTGGCTGCAAAATGTAGGCCACAGTTTGCTTTTACCTGGAGAGGTGTTCAGTATACCTGGAACCGTCTACCCCAAGGGTGGAAGCACAGCCCAACCATTTGCCATGGGTTGATCCAAGCTGTCTTGGAACAGAATAATGCTCCTGAGCACTTGCAATATATTGATGATATTGTGGTGTGGGGCCATACAGCAGCAGAGGTTTTCAAGAAAGGAAAACAGATAATCCAAATTCTTTTGAAAGCTGGTTTTGCCATTAAGCGCAGCAAGGTGAAGGGGCCTGCCCAAGAAATCCAGTTCTTAGGTATAAAATGGCAAGATGGGCGTCGTCACATCCCAGCAGATGTGATTGACAAAATCACTGCTATGTCTCCGCCCACCAATAAGATGGAGACCCAAACTTTTTTTGGAGTAGTGGGCTTTTGGAGAATGCATGTCCCAAACTACAGCCACATAGTGAGCCCCCTCTATCAGGTAACACGGAAGAAGAATGATTTCTCATGGGGTCCTGAGCAGCAGCAGGCTTTTGAGCAGATAAAACAAGAGATAGCCCGTGCCGTGGCCTTGGGGCCAGTACGGACGGGACAGGATGTGAAAAACATCCTCTACACTGCTGCTGGAGAGAAAGGTCCCACCTGGAGTTTGTGGCAAAGAGCCTCAGGAGAGACCCGAGGCCGACCCCTGGGATTTTGGAGTTGAGCATATAAAGGGTCTGAGGAGCACTACACTCCAACTGAGAAGGAGATCTTAGCCGTGTATGAGGGGGTTCGGGCTGCTTCTGAAGTAGTTGGGACAGAGGTTCAGCTTCTTCTAGCACCTCGCTTGCCAGTAATAAACTGGATGTTTAAAGGACAGGTTCCCTCCACCCATCATGCTATTGATGCCACTTGGAGTAAGTGGATTTCATTAATTACACAACGAGCTCGAATGGGAAAACTTAACTGTCCTGGAATCCTAGAAGTGATCATGGACTGGCCTGAGAGTAAAAAAATTGAAACATCACCTACAGAAGAGGTATCACGTGCTAAAGAGGCACCACCATACAATGAGCTACCAGAAAATGAAAAGGAATTTGCCCTATTCACAGACAGATCATGTCGTATTGTGGGGAAGCATCGCAAATGGAAAGCGGCTGTATGGAGCCCCACACAACAAGTTGCAGAGGCCACTGAAGGCAAAGGAGAATCAAGTCAATTCGCCGAGGTAAAGGCTGTTCAGCTGGCTTTAGATGCGGCTGAACGGGAGAAGTGGCCAGTGCTTCATCTTTATACGGATTCATGGATGGTGGCAAATGCCTTATGGGGGTGGTTGCAGCAGTGGGAACATAATAACTGGCAACGAAGGGGTAAACCTATTTGGGCTGCTGAACTGTGGAAAGACATTGCTGCCCGAATAAGGAACATTGTTGTAAAAGTGCGCCATGTAGATGCACATGTGCCTAAAAGTAAGGCTACTGAAGAACATAAAAATAACCATCAGGTTGATCGAGCTTCCAAAATTGAGGTGGCTCAAATAGACTTGGACTGGCAGAACAAAAGTGAATTATTCCTAGCTCGGTGGGCACGTGAGACTTCAGGTCATCAAGGAAGAGATGCAACATATAAGTGGGCCAGAGACCGAGGGGTGGACTTAACCATGGACACTATTGCTCAGGTTGTTCATGACTGTGAAACATGCACCATAATTAAACAAGCCAAGAGGATGAAACCTTTTTGGGGGGAAGGGCGATGGCAAAAGTATAAATATGGAGAGGCATGGCAGGTTGATTATATCACCTTGCCACGATCTCACAATGGTAAGCATTATGTACTTACCATGGTGGAAGCAACCACTGGGTGGCTCAAAACATACGCAGTACCCCATGCTACCGCCCGAAACACCATATTAGGTTTGGAGAAGCAAATCCTGTGGCGGCATGGCACTCCAGAAAGAATTGAATCAGATGATGGTACTCATTTCAAAAACTCTCTTGTAACCACTTGGGCCAAAAATCATGGCATTGAGTGGATTTACCATATTCCCTATCATGCACCAGCTTCTGGTAAGATTGAACGATTCAATGGGTTGTTGAAAACTATGTTGAAAGCAATGGGTGGCGGAACATACAAAAATTGGGAGAACCATTTAGCAGAAGCCACCTGGTTGGTCAACACCCGAGGATCTAGTAATCGTGATGTTCCTAACCAATCCAGCTCCCTACGTACCATGGAGGGAGATAAGGTTCCTGTAGTACACATAAAGAGCGTGTTGGGAAAAGCAGTTTGGGTCCTTCCAGCATCTGGAAAGGGCAAACCTCTCCGGGGTACTGTTTTTGCCGAGGGACCTGGGTGCACTTGGTGGGTGATGGACAAAAATGGGAATGTCCAATGTGTACCACAAGGAAATTTGATGTTGGGGGAGTGCCGCCAATGATTGCTTGTGTATATATAGGTAGAGTCTCAGAATTTTTTTTTTTGATTTTTGTTTGTTTGTTTGTTTGTTTGGACGAATGTCCAATTAGGTACAAAACTTAAGATGGAGTGGATTAATGTTTAGGAAACACTTTCTATATACCTTAATTAGGCATTCTGTAAGCAAGTTCTCCATCTGGGCTCTATATCATGCACTGGCCATGCTTGTGTAGAGCACACATGGAAAGAAGTCAAAAGGAGATCTGCTGTGGTGGTTGAGAAAGGATGAGTGCACCTTGATGTGGGGGACACCCTACTAGCGCTGCCTTTCTCCTCCACCACTGATATGTTTTCCTTTTTTTTTTCTTTCTCTTTCTGGCATTTTTTTTGCCATTTCCTCGAAATCAATAAATAATAGTAAGTTAGGTTATAGAGTTTTGTTCTCAACCTAGGTAATTGTATGGAATAAACATAAATTGTTAAGAAAATAAGGTTGCTGATTACTCACAACCATATATATGAATGTGTATGTGTGTATAAGCATAATGTAATGATGTAGAATACTGATAGCAAAATTACAAAAGTATTAAACCATGACATTACTCCAGGTGCACTCAATCCCCTCATCAAAATTGTTATTAAAGTCGTTAAGTAGAAGCGGCCCCAGTACTGAGCCCTGGGGGACATCACTCATGACTGGCTGACAACTGGATTTAACTCCATGGACTGCATCTCTTCGGGCTTGACCATCCAGCCAGTGTTTCACTCAGTGGAGCTGGATGGGTACTCCCATCAAACTGTGGGCAGCCATCTTCTCCATGAGAATGTTGTGGGGGACAGTGTCAAAGGCCTTACTGAAGTCCAGGTAGACCACATAGACAACCTTACCTTCATCCCGTGAGAGGGTCTGTCAAACAGGATCTACCATTCATAAACCCATGATGACTGGGCCTGATCCTCTGGTTGACTTTTAACTGGTCCATTATGGTTCCCGAGATTATCTTTTCCACAACCTTCCCTGGCACTGAGGTGAGATTGATAGGTCTGTAGCTACCAGGATCATCTTTCCAGACCTTTCTGAAATGGGTGTCACATTTGTCAGTCTCCAATCTGCTGAAATACTTCCATTTAGCCAGGACTGCTGAATAGTGATGGAGAGTGGCTTGGCAACCACGTCTGTCAACTCCCTCGGCACTCTAGGCTGCAGTCCATCTGGCCCCTTGGGCATGTGAGCGTCCTGCTTTAGGAGCAGGTCCAAAACTATTTCATCATGGATTATGCCTATTCTGTTCCCCATCCATGTCTATGAGCACAGGACACTGTGTTCCCAGGGAGTAGCATGTCTTACTATTAAAGATTGAGACAAAGAAGGCATTAAGTATCTCATCCTTGTCCTTATCCTTGGTCGCCAAGTCACCCTCAGCATCCAGCAAGTAATGGAGATTCTCCCTAGCCTTCCTCCTGCTGTTGATGTATTTATAGAAATATATATTGTTGTCCTTTTCCTTAGTGGGAAAGTTCAGTTCTACATGGGCTTTGGCTTTTCTAATTTTCTCTCTGCAAAGCTTTACTACATACCTATAATCATCATAAGTAGCTTGTCCACTCTTCCAGAGACTGTGAACTTTCATTTTGCTCTTGATTTCCAGCCAAAGGTCTCTGTTCAGCCATCAAGCCTCCTTGTCCATCGGCTCACCTTCCGTGACTTGGGGATGGTCAGCTCCTACAGCTTTAAAATTACTTCCTTAAAATATTTCCAGCCTTCCTGGGCTCCCATGCCCTCCAAAACTATCTCCCAGGGGACCCTTAACCATGGTCCTAAAGGATGTTAAAGATTGCCCTCCATAAGTCCAAGGTGCCAGATCTGCTGACTCCCCTCCATGGATCAACAAGGATTGCGAAATCTAGCAGTTGTGATCGCTAAGCCCCGGATGGCCTCCAAACTTTACATCCCCTACAAGACCTTCTCTATTAGCCAACAGCAAGTCCAAGATTTTGCTTCCTCTTGTTGGCTCCTTCACCAGCTGTGTCAGGAAGTTATCTCCCACACACTCTAGGAACCTTGGGACTGTTCCCAATCTGCTGTATTATAAATCTAGCAGATATCTGGGAAGTTGAAGTCCCCCACAATAACAAGGGGAAGAGACCTTGATACTTCACCCAGCTTGTCTATAAAGTGCCTTGTCCACCTCTTCATCCTGGTTGGGTGGCCTGTAGCAGACTCCAAGATAATGTCAGTTTTTTTGGCCTTCATTTTTATTCTGACTCATTATTATTATATATGGTTATATTAATATTTATATAGATATTGGGGCTAATATTATAATATATTAATAATTTCTTATTTCATATAATTATAATTATTATACATCTTTCTTATATAAAACCAGTAGTCATATGCTTTGATCTTTTCCATTAGAAGAAAATAGCAATGTTGATTAAGTGGTACATCTTGAAAGTGAGAGGTTAATCCAGCAGGAATCTATAATAGAAAGAAGTCCAGTGTTCATTTAACAGCTTCAGATATAATTCCTGAAGAATTAACTTTATATAAAGGCTCAAAATATAAAAATGCGAAGAAACATACACAAAACAGTTACATTTGAAGCATTTATGAATTATATGTAATTAAGTTCAGCTATTCAAATAATTCTGTTCCAGTTTTGTGAGACACAACTTAATATCAAAATATATCAGGCACAGAAACACTGTGTTATATAGAACAATTTTTGTCCATGAAATTATATTAGACTTGAGATTTTAATCACAGAATCTTTCTATTATTTTTCACAAAGCCAGTAAAATATATTAAATATTTTAATTTTTTTTCTGAATTTTGTCTGAATATTTTCTGAATATTTTACCCGAAGAAAATATCTCAATACTGTGAGTATAATGAAGATAAAACTCGTCTATTTTAACCTTAATGTTGATATAGCAATCACAGCTGTTAGTTTCAAATAAAGGCTAAACTGAACTGATGATCAGCCTACCGCTTTTCTATCTATTTAAGAGAATTTCCCACTTGGTAAGAAAGTTTTTTTTTGTAGAACATATAGGGTTCCAGTGCTAACTAGTGTGATGTCAGTTTACTATTTTACTAGATTTGGGTTATTTCATCTGTTGTACATACTTCATGACACATTCTTGAATCAGTCTATTGATTTAGTTTAAATTGCATTACAGTAAGAGCAGAAAACTTTGAATTATATCAACATTTCTAAGTTAGTTACTACTAATTCATATTTCCGTTGGTCTTGTACAGCCAGAAGATAATTCAGGCAGAAACATGGCACACAGCATTCCAATCATAGAAATAATTACTTAGTTTTTGTATCTTAAAAATTTAGTTTGTCAATTAATCTAATTGTAAAATTGAATCTTTCTTGTTATTGTTGCAGCAAAATCTTTAACCGTCATTAGACATTTTATCTCTGTCACTCTTACATTCATTTCTGTTACTGAAGAATTTATGTTCAAACTGAAGTAGGTCTACTTCATATGAACAAAATCCTGTTTTAATAGCTTTTATTTATTTATTAACAACTTTTATAGACAGAAATACAAACTGTTTTGTTTTGATTCATACTTCCAAATTTTAACTTATTATTGCTGTTATTTCCTTCTTTTCTAAATATACTATGCTTGAGATATAAATAATGAAACAGGAATATTGGCTTTATCTTGTAAAACACTTGTGATGTTGAAAAATTTATTCATCTGCTTGGTTACTGGTGTAAACTGCAAAATCTTCAGGATTAATTTAGTTTGAGAACAGTAATATATAGTATATAGTAATATATAGTATAGTAATAGGTAAGGAAAAACAAAGTTCAAACTTCAACACAACACTATTTTTGTATCTTTATATTGGTAAAGCACAAATAAAAGAATGCCTAATAGTGTCACAGTAGTGTCGGCTTTTTGATATACAGGAAACATCACATACCCAAATTCTTTATCTTAATGTGGATTCAAAATGCTGTGTAATCTTCTATAAGGAACAAGATTGTTATAGAATATGGCAAAACATGGGGAGTGTCAGAGTTAACAGACAGCTGTCACCTCATATTTTCATCAGTTATACCATACCTAGTATAGAGCTGGGCTATGGATGTATAAATCAAGGTATTAGTAAGTTAGAAAAGAAATATATGATTCCATTCTGAATTCATCATTGAATACAAACAGAGTTGGAAGTGATGAGAATGAGTTAAAGGTCTACCGTTTTCCTTTTTCCTTTTGTCTGGATGCACAATTTGTACTGGAATTCACATAAAGACAGTACAGGAACGTGACACTGCTGTAGCAAGGTGAAAGAAAGCTATTAATACTGACATAGAAGTCCTGCTTCAAAAAATATTATTTAATGGGACAATATGGGAATTATAACTCACATTAAATCTCTTATATGTGCAAAGCTTTTTAATTTTCAATCACATTTTTGTTTTGGAAAACTCTACATTATGAAGGTGAAAATCTTTAACATTCACTCATTACATTAACTTAAAATATTCTACATTTCTTTGTCATTATATAACAGAAGATAATGTATGATCCTTTGCCTGATCTTCATTTCTAATCTGTTCAGCAAAATCACTAACATTTTTGATTCCATGATTCATCACTATGGAAATAAACTCTAATATCACACACAAGAGATGATGCTACATCTGTATGAATCATTGGTACAGTTTTTGCAAGTCAGCATATTTATTTTGACAGCATATACTAGCATAGTTAGTGAGGTAGGAGAATTAAGACATGGCTGAACTAATTTCACAGGTTAGTGGCCCTGCCTGTGGAAGGGCGAGTTGGAACTTGATGAACTTGATGACCCTTGGGATACCTTCCAACCCAAGCTATTCTATGATTCTATGGTTCTACAGACCAATAAGTGCTATGTCTGCGGCCCTTATGCCAGCATGATGCTACACAACCGTGTTGAGAACAAGGCTTATTAGCTGTGCTACTGTGATAGTAACATATATATTCTATTTTAAGATGCAGTACAACACTTTGTGATATGCTGCATTCTGTGTATAAATGAGCCCATAAGGAGTTTGAGCGGGGGTCTTAGTATAGTATTCTGTTTCATGCTGCAGTCTAAGATACAAAGACAGAGATTTTTTACATTAATTTAGATCTTAAAATTGAAACGGACTTAAAGAGATTTTTTTTACTGATCAGGGCATATACTTCCCCTAAGCGTTTACAAAAATTCACACATTTATTCACATCTATCTATCTATCTATCTATCTATCCTTAATGCTGTTTTCTAAGTAACAAAAAATGCTTCACTAGTTTGTTTAACTGAGCCTAATAATGTCAGCCTTTAATCTTAATTAATATAATTTACTATATTGAAAGTAAGCAATTTGCAATTTAGAATTAGGGATAGGATATTTATGGATGCATCTGTTGATATTTATTAGAAATAGTTTTATTCAACAGGTATTGAGTGTATGATTACAGGTTTATATTTTAAATAAATAATAATCAATTATTGTGTTCAGGTAATGTTCTGTTACTCAGCTCATGAAGTCATGGTAAATGCTTGTCATGGTTTTACGTTTTTTGGTTTTTAGTATTCCACATCAACACATCATGTAGTACACTGGAACTAAAGTGTTAATACTCCAGCTCCATGTACCTATCTCTGTACGTGACGGAAGTCATGGGATCTGACCCTTCCGGGGGGGGGGAACCTTCACTTACTGCTTGTCAGTGGGCTCCTGGAGGCAGCGTTTTCCCAGCCATCCCAAACTTTTCAGGTTTGACTTGGTCTCGGGAACTCTCTCTCTCCTATCTTTTTGATTTATTAGTCTCAATTTCAATTAGATCTTATTATATTGTGTTATTTTGCATTTCCAATATCATAGTTAGTAAAATAAGTTTTCCTCCTTAGATCGCTGCCGCTGTTTTCTTTTCCCATTCCCTTTTCCCCTTCCCTTTTTGGGCCAGCGGCCCTTTTGGGCCAGCTGCCCCCCTGTCACGGGCACAGGTAGATCTTGCTTAACCCGCGACAATGCTTTCACATATAATATGGAAAAGAAAGAGCAAAGTTCAAACACTTGCTTTTCCTTAGCTATAAACAGCATCTGGTGTTGTTTCTACACTATTATCTACCAAAACATCTTTGTTCTTGTCTCAGTTCAACAGAAAATATTTCAGCTTGTCCCAGGAAAAAAAGATATAATTTCTTTGAAAGAGCCTGACTCATTTGTATGACATACATATGGCAGGGAGACTAATGCACAAGTGTAATGCTTTTATGATATTGAAAGTGTTCATCAATATCATTATTATAGTATAGATAAAACACTGAACACATTTTTCTGTTTTCAAACATGAGGAAATACTGTGGAGCTAGAAGGAAAGGCAGGATCAATTTCTCTAGTAGATGTGAGATGTCATGTAAGTTCTTATTAAAGGTTTGTGTTGGTCTGTGATCAGTAAAACCTTGAGAAGGTGTTCTCACAAAATTGTTAACCTCAAATGGCAGAAGTTTTAAAGAATAATATTATACTAGCAAATCACCACCTTCTTAAATTGTGAGAATCATGACATTTATAGATCTTTTCTTCCACTTGATTTAAATTTTCAAGACAGTGGATTTTATACATGATTGACTGTAAAGAAAAAAAATATCAGTATAATATTTTTTCTATGGAAAAAACCTCCTCTTTTGTGAGATGTTGCTACCACAGCTATGTGAGACCCCTTGCTATTCCGGACACCCTGCAAACCCACTTGCAGACAAGGATGACTCCCCTGGAGGTATGTCCACAGCCTGAAGTGTGATCCCTGAATGCTGCTTCAATGCTGTCAGCAGACTGCTGGGTGTAGGCTGTTCTTTGCCTAGACAAGGCAGAAAATAGAAGTTTAACAGTTGCTGAAAGAGAAAGTGAATAAATCATTATTTGTGCATTGTTAACCATGTATAAAAACAGCAATAATTTCATCATCAACTTTATTCAGAACCCAATGTGGATAGCTACAGAGTATGTCAAAATGAACTAGGAAAGAAGCTGTTTCAATATGCAAGAGTCATTTCTAAGTCTAAATGCCTTTCCACATTTTATTTCTATTTGATAAAAATATAGAAAATCATTCTTACAAGAATTGTGAAGTCTATCTTTTCATATAACTAACATTTTGGTCTTGATCATAATTTTCCATTCCTTTTTCCCTTTAGCCTCCTTCAAATAATTAATTTTATACCTCAATTTTTAGGAAAATTATCTCGTTTTGAAGTTGAATGATAACAATTGCATCTTGTCCAATTTTAATTGACTTGTCATGCTGTCAGCAATAATTCACCAAATTACTATTTTATTTTTCTTGGAATAGCATTCATTTCCTATGCTGAACAATGCACTGTAAAGTTTCAGTTGTGTCGTCAACATTTTTATAAGTTCTTTTACCAAAGTATCTGTCTAATTCAACAGTTTATATGCAATGTCTATATGTCTATATTAAAAAAAAAATAAAATTCCTCTATAATTAGCACTCCTGTAGACTAACTTTCAAAATCTATTTTATTTCCACCCTATACTAATCTCTTATGAAGACTATATCTTTTCTTCTTGATTCTCAATCTCTATCATTCCTCTTGTACCAATTTTTTTTCTATCTCTGAAGTGCTCTTATTTTTGTGTATTCTTTGGAGTATAGTGACTGAAATAATGTTTGGGAAGGTTTGTGACTTGACAGAGTAATGTTTTTGTGGCAAGTAACTAAGAGATTTTACTTCATACTTTTTGGTGTGGATGCAGTCAATCAGGAGTATGTGATGGTATCAAGTCTCCGGGGACTGTTTTAGGAAACGGTCGAAAGCAAAGTCTAAAGGACAAGTCTGTCATTGTCTTTTCCATAAGGTCTTTGCAGAGGAAGTCTTAAGATGGACTAGACAGAGAACTACATTATATTTAACCTTGCAGATAACTATTTTGAAGAGTTTAAACCATAGTTAGGGAAAAAACTAACAGTTAAAGAGTATGTATGAACAGGCATCTCTCATCATCTGAGCCGTTCCAGTAGGACTATTTTACTGAAAACTCAGTGGGGTCTGCATTTACATTTTCCCTCACAGAAGTGGAAAATACATGGAATAAATATTCTGAAGCCATTTGCTCCCCAGTGTCTCAGTCATTATCATACTTCCTCTCTGTGCCTCTCCAATCCAGTTTAAATACAACCCACTCTACACAGAAGATGAAAGTTCGACGGGAGTTGTTTATAAAAGCCAAATGAAAGCAGATTACTATAAACTTTACTAGATGAGCTTATTCCATTTATTAAATTGATTTTGTCAGCTACTGAGACACCACACATCTATGACTGGAGAGAAGTATTTGAAGTCTTATTAATTTTGCATACTACATTATGAAGTTGGAGACATTTATAGGATAAATTGTATGTGTGAAAGCCAAAATATTTCAAATACATTTCTTTACTAAAGGAGTACTCAGAGTCTTATAACTCTTCATCAAAAGTATTTGTAACACATTCTTTGGCAAACCAACAGCTACTGGTGAAAAATACACTACTTTTTAAATTTCATACACCCTTTAAATTTAAGTAGAGACTGTGTGATTGTAGAATATTTTTTGTTAATACATTTGTTGTTATTGTTTTTCTTTTTTTCTCAAGTGACAGTTTTAATTTTCGTTAAGATGCCATGTTTCTTTTTTAAACTACTTGACAATGTTATTAAGGGCATAAACTGGAAAGACTGTAAAACATGATGCCTGACATGACTAATGCCACAGATAATGCCAGATTTGTCAGAAAATAGGGATGTTTTATTTTGTATTGTTTTGGTTTTGTTAAGAAGCAATTTTCCTTTGTTTAAATGTAGTAGATGAAATCTTTGCGTACTGAGGAAGGTGACATTTCATTTCATTAAGTAGTATGTTCCACCATGTGAAGTTTTCACATCAGAAAATATTCAGAAAAGTTGTAAGGAAAAGTAAACTGCTACACTTACAAGTTTCAGAACATGTGACTGCAGATTGTGACTGCAAATTTGGAAGATTATTTGCATTTGAAAGAAAGACAAGTTGTAACAAGATATGAGAAAATTAAAGTCCAGAAAAAAAACAATATTTAAGAAAGATTATCTCATACTAATTCATTTTATATCAAAATATTTCATTACATTTTATGGATCCAAATAAAACTTTTTATTGATTCTTAGGACTGTTGACCTCAAACTTCCAAAAATATTATGGTGATTTTTAGAACATGTCATTACACTTCTGTAATCAAGCTCCTTCACTAAACTGTACATCCATCAACAATATGATAATTTAGCCCTATTATTATAAAATTCCTACAACGTGTTTTGAAGTATTCTGTAAATGGTTCTGCAGAATTGGACCAGAAATACTAAGCACAGAATTTTATGAGCTGTCAAAAGAGTAGGTTTTATTCACACACATACATATTGTTGGTATAATTATATTTTCATATGAATATATAATGAATATTTAACCAGCTCTACTTGTATAACTCAGTGATAGGAAGAGAACTTTTTGTTTATGTTTTAAGTTTCTGATAAATGTATAAAACTTTTTCCCCTGCGTTTATCCTCCCAAATTTTATTTTGTGAAGTGCCTTGAACAGCACTTTTATATCTGAAAGCCTTCTTACGTACTCAGTTTATTTTCATCTTGCTGCCTGCCTGCTACCATACATACCAGCACATCTTAGTCTGATTCACCATGTTTTTCCTTTGACTATTAGACCTACATTCCAGATTATTTCATTTCAGGCCCAATTGTCATGTTGAAAGATCAGGCAGTGGTTCATTTGCAGAGCACAAGCCAGGTGTAGTGAACGTGCAGCAGCTGTGAGGCAAAGAATGTTGGATTCACAGGGAAAAATTCTGTCCTTGTCTGCCACTTGCTGGAAACAAGTTGGTCTTTGACTACAATTAAGAGATTTAAAATTATTAAATGTTATCTCTGTCACCTTTGGGAAATTTAATGTTTTTGGTAAACATTAATCTGAATCTGAATCTGAAGAAATGATCATTCTATTCCTCCTTTCATATTTAGTAGAGTGAATTATGTGCTCTATAGGACAATTTATCTTAGTGCTAGATATGCAACTAAGAGAGATTAAATGGGTTTCCCTTTCTGATTGCCTACATATATATATTTTTTCCATTGAAAATTAAAGAGAGCACAGGCAATAAATTCAAATATTTACATGTGTCCCCTAGACATCAAGACACGTGTTGCAACTGAATGTGGAAATACATCAGCTAGGGAATAAGAGATTATTGTGATAAGATGTGTTACTCCCATTTTCAACTTCAAAAAAGACTGAAGTTGACAATACATTATATATATATGTTATATATGATACATACTCATCACCAATTATTGACACTACCTTTTTTGAAACAGTCATTACTTGCTAATCATATCCTACATCATCTGAGGATGTGTAATGACACAGAGCTGACACTGTACAGTTACTGCCAATGGTTGCAGGTCTTGCCATATTCTTATTTACTAAATTTAAATTGGCCAGGCATAAGAATATATATTTTTTATTTGTTATTTGTTTTAACCTTGCAGGTTTTGCTACCTACACATGCATTTAAATTCTCCTTTTGCACAATTAAATTCTTTTTCTTCTTTGCCATTATATGTTATTTAAACAGATTTAGCTGTGCCACAGAATGCCTACTCATTTCTGCTGGATATGCTGTTTTGGTGTGCTTATGCTTGGTTAAGGAAAAGTAAACACTATTTATACCTTACTTAGTCTACAGTCTGTTCTACTTCTTGAGTGTAAAAGGTTTCACTTTACAGACAAAGCTGAGGAAATTCTCCTACTTTATTCTGCAAATACATCAGTAAAACATAAAACCTGAGAATGACATCTTCCTCTATTATAATTCATAGATAAATATATGCAGATAGGTAAATATAATTATCCCCGTAGAAATAAATAAATAAGTAAAGAAAAATAAAATAAAAACTAGTAATGGCAATAATAAGAAGAATCTTAAAGCTTATTATTATTTTTTTGTTTTGTTTTGTTTTTTTCCGTTTCCTTAATTTGGAAGTCATGATATTCAGATAAATGATTTCTGCAACACTTGTCAGGAGGTTAAAATTATGGCCATTTTCTTCCTCTATATAGGACAGCTCCTTAGGAGCAAGTAACTATATTCCCATAAAATATACTCTTTAACCCCTTTAGATAATGAATCTTATCTTTAACTTGTTTCTTAGTACTGAGATGTGGCAGATCATACTATTCATGGTTTATAAACTACCATTGGGTACTTTAGACAGGGCATCATGCCATTTAACCTCCCTTGTCTCCTGCAGGGCACACTGGACAAAACTTTTATGAACCATCAAGCCACAGGAAATTCCAATTGTTTTGATATTGCTCTTGCAACCTGCAGTTCAAGAATCTTAGCTGCTATCAGGCTGTGAGCTCCTTTTGCAGTTCCTGTGGAGTTCTGATCAGTGGACTGGTAAAATAAAGTAATATTTTCAATAGATTTCCATGGAAATATTTGTTGCTGACAACTTGCCTTTAGCTGTCAGACTGTAAAACTGCCTTCACCTAAGTGACTGACCAGCCAAATACATTTAAGATTCTATCTATAAATGAGCAGGCTTAAAAAAAAGAAAAAAAAAAAAAAAGAAAGAAAAAAAAAAAGAAAAAAAGTAGATTTTCTCTGTCTAGACAGAACCACAGGAAACATGAAAAAAAATATGCAGTGTGCGTCACTACTCTAATAGATGTTCAGGTGCATTTGGCAAGAACCTTTCAGTGAAAGCCATAGTGGAACTGCACACAATTTCTCTTTAACCTGCTCTTTTGGTAAATGTTTGTAATCTGAAGAAATATATTTGGCAGAAGATGTGAAGAACTTGGATAATTATCCTTAGCTCTGTGAACTATGCTGTCATTTCAGAATTTTAGCAACATTGCACTAATTGGAATTAACTTTCTGTGTGATTTTAGAATAAATAAATATATAAATAAACAAACAAATAAATAAATAATATTCAAAACATTTTATTTACAATTGCATGTAATAATTTGACATAACAGTAAAAGCATCTGATAAATAAAGTAAGCAACAAATTAGGAAGAATAATCATAAATATTTTTGCAGATCTTGATACACTTATATTTTGAAAATACCGAGAGTCTTCAGGAAGACAGGCTTCTGTGATTCAAGTGAAATTTCCCTTTATGCTAACTTCGCCATAAAAGGTTTTTGTCACTAGTCAAATATTTCTCTAATACCTCATTCTCTTTTGCATGGAAAAGAGAGGAATAAATTTTCAAAACAGAACTGCTCATATGCATTATGAAAAGAAAATGAATTATCTGAATTCCTCCATGAACACAGATTATACAAAAGCACTGCAAACATCTGGAACTGGATTTCACAACAGCTAACAGAATATCTTCAGAACTTGAATCTAAAACTGATTTAATCTGAATCAGAATCTAATTTCTCTGAATTAGAATGTGATTTATGTTATTTGCCCTCAGTGTCTCAGTATTAACTAACACTCTTTAGGAAGAATTTCCCTTAACAAGAACAAATAAAATAACTACGGTATACTGTACAATTCACTGGGTTCTAGCTCTTCTGTAAAGTTTTAGAAAATAAAAACTCATTCAAGAAAGAGATATGACAATTCCAAAATGTTTTTTGGGAAAAAAAAAAAACACACAAAAAAACCCACATTATTAAATGTAAGAATTTTGATTTTTTTTTGGAAAAATTCGTCACTTTGTACATGACTATCTGAATATAAATGAGTAATAATTTAAAACAACAACAAAAAAGGTTAAATAATGTTAAGGAAAGAGGTAAAAAAAGGTTTGCTGTTAGTAAAAGTAAATATTAAAGATAAAAAACTTTAAAAATAAGGTTTAGAAAAAAGAAATTTCAATTTAAACATCTTATTTTGATGTATTCCTGTTACAACATCTCTTTCAGATAATTTTTTTTTCCTTACCATCTCTTAATAGAGATCTTAAGTTTAGTTACAGTACAGAAATTAGGGTGTTTGTTGTCTTTTTTTTTTTCTTTTTTTTTTTTTTTCCTGTTTGTTTGTTTCTGACCTGTATTTTAAGATATTCTGCTTTAGGATTAAATGTTTTCCTTTCAGGAAACTCCAGATGTCATTTCAGCTAATTTAGAATGCATCTTCTAAAATACTTTATGCAAAATTATTTCCTTTTTTTTTTTTTTTTCTAATTTTGTATTACTTCTCTACAATTTCTATAATTCCATTAATTGTGCTTATTCCCACTTATATATATATATGCACTCAGTTTCATGTCACAGTCCAGATTTCTAATCAGGGAAATTTTCTGACAATTCATTTTGCCACTGGAGCTAGTCATATACTGACATTAAGAAACAGGCATTAAAAAACTGGCATTCTATTCTTCAATAGTTTCTTCATTCCATGTGTCTCAACTTTGTTCTTTTCTGCCTGTTGCTCTCTTCTCTCCTTCATTCTTACTCTTGCTTTTACTCTTTTTTTTTTTTTCCTCCACAGAAATAGTAAAATATTTTCTCTATCTACTAGTGATGAAAAGGATTCTTTTCTCTTCTTTTATCAGCTTTTTAAAAAGAAAGTAAACACAGTAGGCAAGATATCAACGCATTTATATGCTAAATATGATGCTATTAGACTGCATATAGGTGGCAAACATGGGAGTTAAATATCAGGTATTTTAAACTGTTATTTTTCTTGTTCTTTACTGTATGTTCTGCTACATTACATGGAAGTTACCATAATGGAAAATAAATAAATAAATAAATAAAAGCCTGAAGAAGAAGAAAACAAAATATTTTTCTGTGACCCAGGGGCTACAACAGAGTTTCATCAGACTGGACATGGACATGGAAGTGACCTTAGGATTCCCACAGATGAATCTAGCTAAGAGGAAGAAGAATAACACACTTACAGTCCCAATGGGGAAATGATTCCTTATTTCTTTGTTAGTTGATATCATCCCAATTGATGAAAACAAACTTTTGACAGCCTGGATGGAAATTACATTTTCATCCTTCTGGCTGAAATGAAAGAAATGATGAGAAAAGAAATCAGAAGGAACCGTGACAGAGCTCTAAAAATATTAAGATAAAAGAGGCACAGTGTACACTTATCAGGACAAGACTCAGCCTAAATATAGCACAAGAATAAATGTTAAAAAGAACACTCAACAAAAATAAATTAATAAATACAAAATCCAACATAGTTCTTCAAAGCCTCCTTGATGATATTTCAAACTTTTAGAAACATTAAAATTTTTGTTCTCAAACCATTACATGATGTTCTTGAATTTCCAGTTTCAGTTGTATTAAAATAATCAGGAGCCCAGTACAGAGTTTGTTCCATAACTTGGACTTAATGACAATGAAAGTTGATGATTTTTCTATTTTTACATCTCTGGTTATAAAGTTGTTCATTCTGAACATATAAAATAAATATGATTGTTCAATCCATAAGTGGAAAACAATAATTGAGAAGAACAAAAATTCAAATAAAATACATAATTTCCAAAGCATTTGATATTTTCTATGTTAAATATCTATATTTTATCTTCCATGTACCATATGTGCAGTTTACTTCCTACAGTGGTAATTTTTCTCTAACTAGACAGCCAAGAATTTTTTTACATTTACTTTTCTAGATCTCCAAATGTAACTTGTTCTTATGACAATTCTCTGCTCTCCTCCCTCCCCAGTCTAATGTCAGTTCTCATAAAGCTTTATTTTTCCTGCTTGGAGTTTTTTGGGTGTGTTTATCTGTTTGTTAGGTTGGTATTTTTTTATGGTCAGGAAACCATACGATAGGAATTACTGCAAACCTACTATTGAACATCTTCAACTCTAGATGTTCATATTATTTCCTCTGAAAAGTATTTCATGCTGAGCAGACCATTTTCATTAAAAGATGATAACACTTCAACACTTAATAATACTACTCTAAAGGTGAAGTGTAACAATCACACAGAAAGGCAGGAGTTGAAGGATACTTCTGAAATTCATCTGATTCAACACACTATACAAGCAAGAACCTAGATAGTGTTGCCCAGAGCCATGTCCAGAAGCACTTGAAGATCTCCAAACAACTTTTCAGGCAATAAGCTGCTCCAATCCTCAGTTGCTCTCATTGGAATGTTCAGATGGCACCTCCTGTGTTTGAGTTTGCACCCATTGCCTCTTCACCTGGCAATGGGCATCACTCAAAAGAGACTGTCTCTATCCTTTATACACCTTTTTTTCATGTATTTATAGACTCAGATTTCTGCAGGCAAAACAGTCTCAGCAACCTCAGCCTTTCTTCATATGAGATGTCTTTTGTATTGAGGAACACAGAAGTGGGCACAATATTCCACATATGGACTCAGAAGTGCAGAGTAGAGGAGAAGGATCATTGCCTTTTACAAACTGACAATAATTTTCCTAAAGCAGCACACGATACAGTTAGTCCTCACAGGGCAAAACCACATCACTGTCTCATGCTCAACCTGGTATCTACCAGGACTTCCAAGTCCTTTTCTGCAAATATACTTTCCATTTGGGTCATCTCCATCCTATATCAGTTCTTAGGATTGATATTCTTCAGATGCAGGACTATACATCTCCTTATCAATCTTCATGTCAGCCCATTTCTTGAATTGGACTTTTTGCCACAGATCACCAGCCTCTAGACCTGGCAATTCAGACAGTCTTCAATCCTAATCAGTGTCTTTCCATAAACAATTTTTTTTTTTTTTTAAATCTGTGACATTTATATTATGATTTTGGAGGAGGGGGGGGGGACGGGACTACTGTACCTATTATAATACTCAATATTAATTTTGTAACTTTTTTGTTTAATATTATAAAAGTAATGAGCTAATCACAATGTTTAAAAACTCTCAAAAAATGTTACGCATTTAATGAAAATACTCTTTCCTTTATCACAAGCACGTATTAATTTATTTTATTATTCACAAAGCAAAGTCTTATTTGACATAAAAAAGGGCAGGCTGAAGGACAAATATCACCAACAGCTAATATCTATTTCCCTGAAGGAGCTATAATATTCCAATTAAAAATATAGCTTTGCACATCTTTGGGAATGTAATTTGAAGAATTGTATATCAACTACATGGGATTAAATAAATAAACAAACAAACAAACAAACAAATAAATAAATAAAAATTGGATTTCAAAGTATACATATTTTTAAGATCCAATAAAGATAACTGGAAGGAAAGACCATGAACATAATGAGGTAATCAAATTTTCAGTTTAAGAGAACTACTTGAAATCTCTTTTCAGACTAAACTGAAATTTCAGGTGATTTTTTCCCATATAAAGTGGCATATTTCGTATATAGACATCTCTAGTTACAGAAGGGCGGTAACAGCAAAGGAAGAGGATATCAAGAAGATATAAAGAATAAGGAGGGTTGTGACTTGTTTGTTTTCTTTGCTGCATGCCATTTACAGTTTTGGTGGTTTTGTTTTGTGTTTTGTGTGTGTGTGTGTGTGTTTTGTTTGTTTGTTTTAAACAAGTGAAAAAATAGGAAAAAATAACCAAAGACTATCAGGAAATCTTGAAAATTTTGAAAATATTTCAAAACACAACTATAGAAATATTTTCCCATTACAATAAGAAATAAATCCTTTGCTTCTTCATTCAGAGAACAGAAAAAGTTCACAAAAAAACATAGAATAATAGAATGGCTTGGGTTGCAATGGACCCCAGGGGTCCAAGTTCCAACCTCCCTGCCACAGGCAGGGCCACAAACTTCCAGATCTGGTACTAGACCAGGTTGCCCAGGGTCCCATCCAACCTCATCTTGAACTTCCAGGGAAGGAGCACCCAGAGCTTTTAGGGGCAGCCTGTTCAAGCACATCACAGCTCTTTCTGCAAAGAAATCCCCCCTGACATCCAGCCTAAATCTTCCCTCCTTGAGCTCAAAACCGTTCCCCCTTGTCCTATCACTGTCTACCCTTGTAATGAGTTGATTCCCCTCCCCTAATAATCCCCTTTTAAATACTGGAAGGCTGTGATGAGGTTTTCTTGCAGCCTTCTCTTCTCCAGAATGAATAAGTCCAGCTACCTCAGCCTTTCTTCATAGGGGAAGTGGAGAATTCAGAAGAGATGCCCTTTCATATTCATGTCATTTGTTCTGTCATAGAATCACACAGAATCATCAAATTGTAGAGGTTAGAAGGGACCTCTGAGATAATCAACTGCAATCCCCTGTAGGTGCCTTATAATACGTCACATAGGTAGGTGTCCAGATGCACTTGGAATATCTCCAAAAAAGGAGATTCTGTGAACTTTCTGGGCAAAAAGTTCCAGTACTGTTCCAGCCAACCTTAGTGTAAATAAGTTCTTCAGGTTCTTTATGTTTTATTCCAGTTTTTGTCCCTTGCTCCTTGACCTGCCACTACACATTGCTAAAAAAGTCTGGCCGTGTCCAACATCTATCATACCCCCTTTAATTCTTCTCTTCTCTAGGCTGAAGTGTCCCAGGTCTCTCAGTCTTTCCTGTATAGGAAATCCTCCTGTACCCTCTACCATCTTTTGGAAGGCTGGATGACCTGGGTTTGTTCAGCCTTGAGAAAAGAAGACTCAGAGGTGATTTTATTAATGTTTATAAACATCTTAAGTGTGGGAGTCAAAGGAACATGGCCAAACTCTTTTCAGCAGTCTGCAGGGACAGGACAAGGGGAAACAGCCATAAACTGCAGCATAGGAAGTTTTGCACCAATATGAGAAGGAATTTCTTCACAGCGAGGGTGATGGAGGGAGGTTGTGGTTTCTCTTTCTCTGGAGTTATTCAAGTTTACCTGGATGCCTACCCATGCAGTGTGCTGTAGAGAGCCTGCTTTGCAGGAGGGTTGGATTTGATGATCTCTACAGATCCCTTCCAGCCCCCACAGGAAGAAAGACTCCTACATATTTTGAAACGGATGCTCAGAACTGCACGCAGTACTCCAGATGTGGTCTCACCAGGGCAAAGTAGAGGGGAAGGAAAACTTTACTCAACTTGCTGGCCACGCTTTTTTTAATGTACTCCACAATACCTAGGATACGATAGACCTTCTTGGTCACGTGGGCATGCTGCTGACTCACCTGCTGTCCACCAGGATATCTAGGTTCTTCTTCAAGAGCTCCATTCCAGCAAGTCAGATCCTAATTTATACTGGTGAATCTGGTTATTCTTCCACAGGTGTAGGAATCTACACTTACTTTTGCTCACTCTCCAGCCTGTTCAGGAATTGTTGAATGACAGCACAGCCTTCTAGTATGTAAGCAACTCTTACAGCAAATATGTTGAGGGTGGACTCTATCTCATCATCCAGGTCATTGATGAAGATGTTGAGCAGACTCAGTATCAATTCCTGTGGAGTGCTGCAAGTTACAGGCCTCCAACTGGAATCTATGTCACTGATCACAAGTATCTCAGCTCTGCCAGTCAGTAATTCTCAACTTATATTTCCTCATCCACTCATCTATCCTGCCCTTTCTAAGCTTCATTACAAGGTGCTGTGAGAGACAGTGTCAAATGCTTTGCTGAAGTCAAGGTATAAAACGTCCACTGCTCTCCCCACTTCTACCCAGCCAGTGATGACATCATAAAAAGCTACCAGGTTGATCAAATGTTCATAATTTCATTATCTTTCTAGAAAATCTGTTTCAATTCTCAACTATTCTTAATCTTCCAACAGTTTTGAGGGGTTTTGTTTGTTTGTTTTCTTGCTTGCTTGTTTTATATATATATATGGCCCGGCATCTGGAATCCCACTGACTTCTAAAGCTGGTGGATAGAAATTGGTATTTTAACACAGCAGTTTATCTAATGTCAAGGAAACATATAAATTAAGGCAGATAAAACACTGTCTTCAGTATCCAGGTTTCTTCAGTTCTGGTAAACAGAGTTTAGAATGACTAAAAGAGAGTTAGGTATTTTGGATATAGAAATTTTATCAGGATATATCATTCTTCATGAATGAACAAAATCTGTTAAGAAGGACAAACCAAAGACACAAAGAAGATAATGAAAGAATTATATATATATATTTTTTTTCAATTTGGAAAACAACTTTTAAATTAATATTATTTATTCTGATAGCATAGCATCAAGAGTATCAATCTCATCTATGATCACAAAATAGGAACTTACACATGGATATTTGCGATACTCTGATTAAATCTGATATTCTGGAAGTGGAAGGAAAACAGACCACTGAATGAGAAACATCGGCTAAGACATTCCAGGCATGATAGAATTGAAAAAACAAATAATATACTGTTTCTTGTTTTTTGAGGACACGCATTTCCTACTGCATCACTCCGCCTACAAAATATTCACAGGATTCTGTACAGTGAATTGAAGCTATTTTTGCTCATAGACTTCGATAGCATCATATACATGCTTTGCCACAGCAAATGGTGTTTAATTCTAATCTTCTACTCTGTGGAATACCACACAAGTGAAGATTTGCCTTGAGGTAGTCTCTGTAATATTTCATTGGCTGACCTCTCAACCATTCACTATATTTTAACAAACGACAGAAAATAGCTCCAGGCAATCTCTCTTCTGATATATGCACCAGATGCCTGGACTAGTACAGACAAGCCTGCAGGATCATTGCTTTCATGCTCAGTGTTTGACAACATTCTGAAATGTTAGTGTTTGGAAGCTTATCCTACAGTTTTTTACCAGCAGAGGCATTAAGAAAACATAAACTGACTAAGACAGTTGATGCAGTGGCTGAAGATTGTTCAAAGTCTGTAGATGTATGGAAGAACAATGATTACAACTGAGCCATGATAGATTAAGTCCAGATTTTAATAGAGCTTCAAGTATATGCATAAGTGATAGTACTAACTCTAATATTTGAATCTTTCCAATGTGACAGAAGAGTTAAGATAGCTATCCAACAAGAATCATTTCAGTGTATATCCCATACAAAAGAGGACATTTTGAATAGAAGAAAGAGTATCTCCAGTATCACATAATCTTAGGAGTTGAAAGGGACCTCTGGAGATCATCTAGTCCAACATCACTATTACAGCAGGTTCCTTAGAGTAGGTTACAGGAAAGCATTCAGGAAAATTCTGAATATCTCCAGGGAAGGAGTCTCCACAACATCTCTGGGCAGCTTGTTTCAGAGCTCTGTCACTCCCAAAATAAAGTTTTCCTCACATATATATATTCACATATAACTTTCTGTGTTCCAGTCTGCAACAATTCTGCTTTGTCGTGCCACTGGGCAATACTAAAAACAGCCTGGCCTCATCCCCTGTACAATTGTCCATTAAACTCTTGATAAGACTTGATAAGATCTCCTCTAAGTCTTCTTTTCTCCAGACTGAAAAGCCCCATGTCTCTCAGCCCTTCCTCTTAAAAGAGATGCCCCAGGCCTCTGGTCATCTGCATAGCCCTCCACTGAAACACTGTATTCAGAACTGGTAAGCCACACCTTGAATCCTGGGTTGTGTAGGGCTCCTCACTCCCAGAAATATGTTGAGGTAACGGAGAGTCTCTGAGGAAGGGTTATGAAGCTGGTGGAATGTCTGGAACATAAGCCTTATGAGGAACAAGTAAGGGAACTGGAATTATTTAGTCTAGAGTGGAAGCTAGGAAGTTGTAGTGAAGTGGGTTCATTTTCTTCTCCCATGTATCTTGTAATAAGATAAGAGACAACAGACTCAAGTTGCATTAAGGAAAATTCTCATTGGAAAAACATCTTCTGTGACAGAGTTGTCAAGTGCTGGAGCAGGCTGCCCAAGGAGGGGGTGAAGTCACTGTCTCTGGAAGTGTTCAAGCAATGTGTAGATATGGCACTTAGGAATATGGTTTAGTGGGCATGGTGGTGGTGGGTTCACAAATGTGTGATTAAATGATATTAGAGGACTTTTCCAACATTAATGATTCTATTCTGTTCCGTTCCATTCCGTTCCATTCCATTCCATTCCATTCCATTCCATTCCATTCCATTCCATTCCATTCCATTC